>JANAVB010005596.1:12468482-12483482 GCA_029216955.1 Iris pallida | reverse complement strand
TTCTAGATAGCTGACTCTTTATAAAGAGCAGATGTTTGGGTCGTGGATGCGACCTGTACATCACTGCGCGGGAAAGACAACCAGTAGGCGTATGGGATAGACTTTACTTCATTCTAGCCTCAGTGATATCCGGTTATGGGCATAGATATCCGGTTATGGGCCATACACTCACTAGGGGATACATCCAGCAGTGGCCACTAGCTGCACGCTAGGTACGATCGGAGGTATACTAGTGTTTGTATGTTTACATCGGCTCGTGATCCGACGTCAGCTTGTGCTCTGATGCCATTTCCTTATCTACCCACCCATACGTTCCGAAGTTGTCTTCATATGTATTCACTTAGACTGGTTAGCACACCCCTTATGTTATTATCAGTACTTACGTTTGGCATGTTCCTATTTGTATTTTGTTATGTTCTTGAGGACCTGGTTCTTTTCCAGATCCCGACGAGCACACATACTCGACGATCTACGGTACCGGTGCTGAGGCGGAAGACTTTGCTGAGGACTACGAGGTCTACCCTGATGTCACGTCCCAGAACCAGAATACTGGAGAGGGGGGAATGACTCAGCCAGCTACGTATTACGGGTAGATGAATACCGTATAATACGATCAATGCTGTCTAACCAGACGAGGGGGTGCATACTACATAAAGGTCTTACTATGGTCATTTCACATCTATTGTCTCAATCATTCAAACAAGGAAACAGTAATAGAGAACATGTAAGATAAAGCAGTAAGGCGTCCCAAACGCTCAGTCAAAATGTTCTTGAGATCTGGCTTTACAAAATATAGCCAGATGATATAGCAAGTATACACAATTGTTATCAGCTGCAGTCTGACTTAATTACAATCATGTAAAAGTAAGTACAAGACAATCCGACTAACATATCGGTGCCAAACGGCTAAGCATAAAGGTAAATAACAAAACGAGCGGTGAAGTAAGGAACCCACTCGAGTCCTCCTGCAATCATGCCTCTAGTATTGACCATCTTGGAGGTAGAAGTACGCTGGATCCTCGGGAACCGGCTCTAAATCTGGCCATACAAAACCAGAGAGGTTAGACCTCTAATAGCAAGTACCACAAGGAAGGACGATATGAAGGACATAAACCAGTAAGTAAAAGAATATAATAATAGATCTCTGCTTGCTACTAGGATTCACATCACATCACGACACTTCGAACCAACCTCCCAACCAAACAAGGACAGAAGTTGGCCCGTCATGTCCTGACATTCTGATCATTCCAGTTAGGTAACAGAGTAGTACAGTACACAAACAAATCATCTTGAACGGCCAATCAAATTCTACGGCTTGCTATTATGAGTCCCAAGTTATCCTGGAATTATGCAATTAGGGATTCCTCAGTTCTTACTATGTGCAAGCAAGGCTAGTCTAACCATCAATCAATTGCGCCAATCATGTATTAGACGAGTCCCAGCGGGACGCCCGCCGTTATAGCATGTACAATATGACAGATCTACAGTATCTGTGGGAACCAGCCGGCCCGTCGGGCACTAATAGTCCCAAGGGGGCTGCCATGTAAGAACTCGGGAATCCATTCTCTCCATGCCATCATTATTTTATTTAACTTAATGGTCTCTACGTTGAGTGAAGTTCCATGCCGTGGATCATGGTCATTCGAATGAGTACTTTGTAGGGGTACGATATGCGCAACTCTACAACGATACCCGTGCGGCTAGGTTGTAGGTTTTACATAGCGTGATGCAACAATCAATTTAACCACGGAATAATCATGCCTTGACCATAAAGTACACATGCTGTCTTTGTAAGAAATAAAAAATTAATAATAAATAATTACTTTGAAGCCTGCATGTGCCTATATGCCAAATTCGGGATCGGCTAATCGAGTATAATAGTTCATTACATGAACGTGTCTCATTCATTTCATTCAATAAGACGACTAGCCAGTCTCTTAGTTCCAACTAGAAACGCATGATCAATTATTTAGTCCATGTCATAATCATTATCAATGGTGACAAGGCATGAAAGTCATCAATATTACATGGGGTCGGGTCCATAACTCCTCAGAATTAAGTTCTAGTCATACTGGGTATCCATGGATTAATCAAGACACATGACACATTCTACACAACAATCCATATTTACAATATTAACATGTCATGATTTACCAAGTTCATGCAAAAAGGCGTAAGGATATAATAGAAGAATTATCATACCATCATTAAATGAATATTATAAGGCAATTAAAACACCCAGGTCAAGAAGTCACGCCAACAAATCTATGCTAAGGCCAAAAGTCACGCAAGAAGTCTATGCTTAAGACCAACAAGTCACGCTAAGTCTAGCTGGGGTGAGCGTGGAAATGGGCATGAATAGTGAGCGTGAAAAGTGATACACGCTGGCAAGCGTGAGCGTGAAAAGTCACGCAAGCAAGCACAGCGTGAGCGTGAAGGAAAATTTATGCAGACTCTAGTGAGCGTGAAAAGGTGACAAGAAATCTACGCACGCAAGGATGTGCGTGACTAAATATACGCACGCTCATGGATGTGTGCATGACTGAAAATACACGCACGCTCATGAGAACGTTAGCGTGACTAAAAAATACACGCACGCTCATGAGAACGTGAGCGTGACTAAAAATACACGCAGACACGTACAGACGTGTGCGTGACTGAAAATACACGCAGACACGTACAGACGTGTGCGTGACTGAAAATACACGCAAACACGTAAAGACGCGTGCGTGACTGAAAATACACGCAAACACGTAAAGACGCGTACGTGACTGGGCTGATGTTTTACGCGAGCACGTAAGAACGTGTGCATACAACATTTCCCGAACTCCAAGTACTATGGAGCCTTCGCTCCATTGCCAGAGAAATACACCCAAAGTTGATGGACTAAGAACCCATGAAAGCCGAAATACTACAACTTAGATCTAGAGAAAACCAGCCAAAGAAATAAAAAATGCTAAGAACTAATCTCTCTTGGAATCACGAGAAGAAGGCAAATGAACCATAAAATGGGTGATTGAGAAGCAAGTTTGCACTTGCCTTCTCCTGCTGCTGGTAGGTGGTGGAGAGTAATGAGAGGAAGAAGAAGAAGTAATGGTGAGAATGAAGTAATGAGGAGAGAGAAAGAGATGGAAGCTTTAAATAGGAAGATGGTGGTAGGTGGGGTGTTGGGCCGGTTTAAGGGGATTCAGCAAACCGAAACCCAATAAGACTAAAGCAGCAAATAAATACAGGAAATAAAATTGCAGAATATAATTGCAGAAATAAAATTGCAGGAAATTAATTAACATGAAAATTTTAAAGAGCAGATAATTAATTAACATGAAACTAAAGGAATTTAAATACAGAATAATACATGATAAATACTAAATAAATACACATGAGTTGTTCATATATAAAAATACGCATTCCGGGAACGGGGTGTGACATCTCTACCCACCTTAGAAAAATTCCGTCCTCAGAATTTCAAATCCAAGCCGGATAGAAATATCAGAGCTAACTATACAAGCAATTCTAGTGAGCAAGCATCATTTTACCATATTAAAAAAGCAAGTACTATATAAGTAAATCCATCAATCTATGATATCAGGTAGTTCTATCCATAAGGTGATAAGCATGAGAATCAAGACAATGAAGGTATACAGAAAGATATATACCCTGTGAGTCAAACAGGTGTGGATACCGTGATCGGATATCATCCTCACGTTCCCACATTGACTCTCCCAAGGAGTGATGACCCCAAGCAACACGGACAAGACTAATTGTTCGGTTCTTGAGTATCTTCTCTCTTCGGTCCAAAATGGACACAGGCTGTTCCTCGTAAGACAGGTTGTACCAACAACCAGCTCCGAATGATCGAGGACATGACTTGGGTCCGATACATACCTACGTAATTGAGATACAAAACACGTCATGCACCTCTAGTAACGAAGGTGGGAGGGATAAATGATAGCAACATCGCCTATCCGATCAAGGATAACAAATGGGCCCACGTACGCGGACTCAATTTCCCGCGAACGCCAAATCTAATGACCCCACGAGTAGGTGAGATCCGCAAGAATACGTGGTCCCCAACAGAGAACTCTAACGGCCTACGATGCTGGTCCGCCCAATGACGATGTCGATCCTGCGCAACACGAAGTCGCTCTCTAATTCCCTTAACCACTTCAACCGTCTGAACAATCATTTCTGGACCTAACATTTTCTCTCTCCGATATCATCCCATGCAAGCGTGATCTGCACTTCTTACCATATAGTGCTTCAAATGGCGCCATCTGGATACTGGCTTGATAACTATTGTTGTATGAAAACTCAACTAAGTGCAGGTGGCTCTCCCAAGATCCTCCAAAATCTAGAGTACAAGCTTGCAACATGTCTTCTAAAGTCTGAATCGTTCTTTCTGATTGGCCGTCCGTCTGCGGATGGTAAGCCGTGCTAAATCTTAACTTGGTACCCAGACTATGATATAAGCTCTTCCAGAAATGTGATGTAAAGCGGGTATCCCAATCCGACACAATACTGACAGGAACTCAATGCTGCCTGACTATCTGTTGCATATACAACTCTGCCAACTTTTCTGTAGATTGCCCTACTCTGAAAGGAAGAAAATATGCTACCTTCGTAAGCCGATCTACTATTACCCAAATAGCATCCTTACCACTTGGTGATCTCGGTAAACCGGTCACAAAGTCCATTGTGATGTTCCCACTTTTATTCCGGAATAGAAGCGGTTGTATAACCCAGCTGGCCTCTGCTGTTCTACCTTCACTTGCTGACATACCAAGCAACGAAAAATGAATCTTGCTACCTCCCTCTTTATCCCGTTCCACCAGAAATGCTGCTTGATATCTTGGTACATCTTGGTCCCTCCAGGGTGAATAGAATACTGAGAACTATGAGCTTCTGCCATGACCTCCTGTCTGATATCTCTACTAGGCACACATAGACGTGATCCAAACCTAAGTGTACCATCTTCATGAATTCTCATCTCCTTCCTGAGTCCTGACTCACCATTCTGTCCTAAGCTTCTGAATTCTTAGGTCCTGTGCCTGAGCTGCCTTGATCCTGTCTACCAAGTCAGATTGGACTTGTAGACTAGTTAGACTCCTACATCACTAGAAAGTATAACTTCGATGCCCATCTCCTGAAGGTCTTCTAAGATGCCTCTGTGTTGTCCACATAAATGCACACCTCTCCTGCTAAGAGCGTCTGCTACTACATTAGCCTTGCATGGATACTGAAGCTCTACGTCATAATCCTTGATCAACTCCAACCATCTTCTCTGTCTCATGTTCAGCTCCTATGAGTAAGATGTACTTCAGACTTTTATGATCTGTTACATCTCCACTCGGTCACCATATAAGTAATGCCTCCATAACTTCAGAGCAAATACTACTGCCGCCAATTCCAGATCATGAGTTGGGTAATTCTTCTCGTGGTCCCGAAGCTGCCTAGATGCATGCTATCACCTTCCCATGTTGCATAAGGACACATCCAAGTCCCTTACCTGACGCATCACAATATACTGTAAAACCTCCGGTCCAATTGGCAACGTAAGAATAGGTGCTGATATCAACTTCTGCTTTAAAGTCTCGAATGATGCCTGATATTCTGTCGACCAATCAAATGGCACATCCTTCCGGGTCAAGCGGGTCATGGGTGCTGAAAGCCTTGCAAAATCTGACATAAACCTTCTGTAATATCCTGCCAATCCCAAGAAACTCCGCACATCTGCTACGGTCTTGGGTACTGGCCAACTCTCTACTGCTTCTACCTTCTTGGGTCTACTGCTACTCCAGCTCCTGATATGATATGACCCAAAAATGAAATGTGATCCGTCCAGAACTCACACTTACTGAGCTTGGCATACAACTGGTTCTCTCTCAGAACCTGCAACACTTTCCTGAGGTGGTCTTCATGCTCCTCTTCACTAGCTAAGTATATGAGAATGTCGTCAGGAACACAACGACAAACTGGTCTAAGTATGGCATAAAGATGCGGTTCATCAAATCCATGAATATTGCTGGAGCATTGGTCAAACCAAACGGCATTACTAAGAACTCATAAGCCATACTTCGACCTGAATGCTGTCTGGGAATGTCTTCCTTCCGAACCCTCACCTGATGGTATCCCGAACGAAGATCTATTGGAGAAAAACTCTAGCTTTGCTCAACTGATCAAATAAGTCGTCGATCCTGGGTAATGGGTACTTGTTCTTCACTGTTGCCGCGTTAAGCTTCCTGTAGTCAATGCACAATCTGGATGACCCATCCTTCTTCCCCATAAGTACCACTGGTGCTGCCATGGTGACACGCTAGCTTGGATGAATTTTTCTCCTTCAATTCCTCTATGTGCTGATAAACCTTGGCCTGCTCTGAATCCGCCATTCTGTAAACCCGATCTGATATTGGTTTAGTTCCTGGTGCCAATTCTATGCTGAACTCAATATCTCTAACCGATGGTAGACCTGGAAGTTCTTCGGGAAATACGTCTAGGAATTCTTCAACTACCTTCGGGATCTGAACTTCTTCCATTGCCGCTACTATTCCCTGCTTGGTTGAGTTGCCTCTGATCTGACTAAGGTGAATCTCTTCATGCCTGGAATATCAAAAGATACACCCTCTACGACAATCTATTGTCGCATGACTGGCTTCCAGCCAGTCCATGCCTAAGATAACGTCGAAATTTCCAACAGGAAATTCTATCAACCGGACGGGTAAGGAATGCCCGCAAACTACAACGCTACACGCTAGAATAACTCTACTAACCCCTACGAGCCCATTACCAGTGAGTATATTCAACCTCCCTGGCAATGCCTTGAACTCCATTCCTAGTCGTGTCACAAATTGTGCAGATATAAATGAATGGGATGCTCCCGAATCAAACAATGCTACTACGGGATATGAGGCGACGAGAATGTTACCTGCCACAACATCTCCCGATGCCAATGCCTCCTCCAAGGACAGAGTGAATGCTTGCCCTCGACCTCCTTGCTGATTTCCATGCTGCGGCCTAGCCTGATGCTGCTGCTGGCCCCTTCCTTGATGATGCTAGGGTGGTCTATGCTGGGTTGCTGCATCGGCGGTCCTGCTGCCGAAACATGAGCCTGCGGTACTAACGGACGCTGTGCCAACGGCCTTACTGCCACTGCTGGTCCTCGATACTGGCCTGCCCCTGGTGCTGGCAGAGCAGGAAACTGCTGTCCTGGTCCTCCTGACCTCGAATTCATGGGACATGTGGTAACCCGATGGTCTGGATTTCCACATATCAGACATAGTCCATTCAATGTCCGCCACACATCTCTAGTGTGTCCCATCTTCCCATAATAAGTGCATCCCGTCGGGATTGCTGGTTCTTCCTCTGATGCTGTTGCTGCTGCTGGGTGGTGCTGGTCCTCGTATCGCCACATCGTGGATACGAATGCCAGTGGATGGTGCTGTTGCTCGGGCGCTGCTCCCCCCTCCTTCAATTTGACTGTGGGATCTCTTCTGACCCCCAGTCCTTACTGCAAGCCTCTGTATGGTGATCTCATGCCTTCGAGTCACCGTCAATACTTCGTCAAAGTTTGGTAATGTGCCCCTCGATCAATTGCAAGAGTTCAAGATGAAACCCTTGCTGAAACCTCATGGCCCTCTGGCTCTCTGTTGCTACCATCTCTGGGACAAATCTACTCAATCTGCAGAACTCCGCTGCATAAGCATCTACAGTCTTGCCAGCCTGCCTGAGGCTGATAAACTTCTGCTGTAGCTCAAACCGGGCCACAACTCCATAGTACTTGGTCTTGAATCTTGCTGTGAAATCGTCCCAAGCCACAGGACGTCTAATGCCCACTTCCTCTGATTCCACCAATCACGTGCGAGATCCTGAAGTAATAATTCACTAGATCCACACGTTCTGCTGCCGGCACCTTAGCTGCTGTCAGAATAGCCTCCATATCCTTAAGCCATGCATCTGCTAAAATGGCATCCTCCGTGCCCTCGAAACGGCGGGGGTTGTACTTACAAAACCTGGCTGATGCTCCTGAATCAGCCCTCACTCCTCTTTCCAAAGCCGTCTGTAATCCTTGGTTAAGCAACCATTTGCTCTTGTAGCTGAGTGTGCATGCGCTGCGGCCAACATCTGATGTTGCTGAGTAGCCATCATTCCTCTCATGATCTCCAGAAGGGCTGGTGTGTCCACTTGGGTAGGTGGAACTGTCGGTGGTGGTGGAACATCCGGATACTGCGATCCAGCGGTTCCACTATCACTTCTTCCTGGGTAGCCTCTTGAGTTAGTACTGGCCCTTGTTGCTGACCAACAGGGTCAGGGTCAGGTGGTCCATGTTGCTCCTGCGGGTTGTCCAGCTCTGACAGGTACGGACGAGGTACCCCTAAGAAAAGGGACAAGAGAACAATACAAAATCAAACGACCGGACATGAGGATCAATGAAGTCAAAGGATATCGGAATGTCAAGCAAGAGTTAGAATAACGAATCAGGAGATCAAGGGGAAACAGGTGTGATTGAGACATCCTATAAATCAAAACACTCCACAAGTCTGAAATCTGACCTGCATAGGCCACCACTAAAACCTTGTCACGCCCCAGAAACCAGAATACGGGAGAGCGGGGAAATGACTCAGCCAGCTACGTATTACGGGTAGATGAATACCGTATAATACGATCAATGCTGTCTAACCAGACGGGGGTGCATACTACATAAAGGTCTTACCATGGTCATTTTACATCTATTGTCTCAATCACTCAACAAGAAAACAGTAATAGAGAACATGTAAGATAAAGCAGTAAGGCGTCCCAAACGCTCAGTCAAATGTTCTTGAGATTGGCTTTACAAAATATAGCCAGATGATATAGCAAGTATACAATTGTTATCACTGCAGTCTGATTAATTACAATCATGTAAAAGTAAGTACAAGACAATCCGACTAACATGTCGGTGCCAAACGGCTAAGTATAAAGGTAAATAACAAAACGAGCGGTGAAGTAAGGAACCCACTCGAGTCCTCCTGCAATCATGCCTCTAGTATTGACCATCTTGGAGGTAGAAGTACGCTGGATCCTCGGGAACCGGCTCTAAATCTGGCCATGCAAACCAGAGAGGTTAGACCTCTAATAGCAAGTACCACAAGGAAGGACGATATGAAGGACATAAACCAGTAAGTAAAGAATATAAAATAGATCTGCTTGCTACTATGATTCACATCACATCACGACACTTCGAACCAACCTCCCAACCAAACAAGGACAGAAGTTGGCCCGTCATGTCCTGACATTCTGATCATTCCAGTTAGGTAACAGAGTAGTACGTACACAAACAAATCATCTTGAACGGCCAATCAAATTCTACGGCTTGCTATTATGAGTCCCAAGTTATCCTGAAATTATGCAATTAGGGATTCCTCAGTTCTTATATGTGCAAGCAAGGCTAGTAACCAATCAATCAATTGTGCCAATCATGTAGTTAGACGAGTCCCAGCGGGACGCCCACCGTTATAGCATGTACAATAATATAATAAGATATCGTTCCCCCGTGTGACAGATCTACAGTATCTGTGGGAACCAGCCGGCCCGTCAGGCACTTAATAGTCCCAAGGGGGCTGCCATGTAAGAACTCGGGAATCAATTCTCTCCATGCCATCATATTTTATTTAACTAATGGTCTCTACGTTGAGTGAAGTTCCATGCCGGATCATGGTCATTCGAATGAGTACTTTCGTACGGGGTACGATATGCGCAACTCTACAACGATACCCGTGCGGCTAGGTTGTAGGTTTTACATAGCGTGATGCAACAATCAATTTAACCACGGAATAATCATGCCTGACCATAAAGTCACATGCTGTCTTTGTAAGATAAATAGAAAATTAAATAATAAATAATTACTTTGAAGCCTGCATGTGCCTGTATGCCATATTCGGGATCGGCTAATCGAGTATAATAGTTCATTACATGAACGTGTCTCATTCATTTCATTCAATAAGACACTAGCCAGTCTCTTAGTTCCAACTAGGAACGCATGATCAATTATTTAGTCCATGTCATAATCATTATCAATGGTGACAAGGCATGAAAGTCATCATATACATGGGGTCGGGTCCATAACTCCTCAGAATTAAGTTCTAGTCATACTGGGTATCCATGGATTAATCAAGACACATGACACATTCTACACAACAATCCATATTTACAATATTAACATGTCATGATTATCAAGTTCATGCAAAAAAGGATATAATAGAAGAATTATCATACCATCATTAAATGAATAATTATAAGGCAATTAAAATACCAGGTCAAGAAGTCACGCCACAATCTATGCTAAGGCCAAAAGTCACGCAAGAAGTCTATGCTTAAGACCAACAAGTCACGCTAAGTCTAGCTGGGATGAGCGTAGAAAATGGGCGTGAATAGTGAGCGTGAAAGTGATACACGCTGGCAAGCGTGAGCGTGGAAAGTCACGCAAGCAAGCACAGCATGAGCGTGAAGGAAAATTCATGCAGACTCTAGTGAGCGTGAAAAGGTGACAAGAAATCTACGCACGCAAGGATGTGCGTGACTAAATACACGCACGCTCATGGATGTGTGCATGACTGAAAATCACGCACGCTCATGAGAACGTTAGCGTGCCTAAAAAATACACGCACGCTCATGAGAACGTGAGCGTGACTAAAAATACACGCAAACGTAAGACGTGTGCGGGACGAAAATACACGCAGACACGTACAGACGTGTGCGTGACTGAAAATACACGCAAACAAGTAAAGACGCGTGCGTGACTGAAATACAACGCAAACACGTAAAGAACGCGGGACTGGGCTGAGTTTTACGCGAGCACGTAAGAACGTGTGCGTACAACAGTTCCCGAACTCCAAGTACTATGGAGCCTTCGCTCCATTGCCAGAGAATATACCCAAAGTTGATGGACTAAGAAACCATGAACAGCCAAAAACTACAACTTAGATCTAGAGAAAAACCAGCCGAAGAAATCAAAAATGCTAAGAACTAATCTATCTGGAATCACGAAAGAAGGGAAATGAACCATAAAATGGGTGATTGAGAAGCAAGTTTGCACTTGCCTTCCCTGTGCTGGTAGGTGGTGGAGAGTAATGAGAGGAAGAAGAAGAAGTAATGGTGAGAATGAAGTAATGAGGAGAGAGAAAGAGATGGAAGCTTTAAATAGGAGATGGTGGTAGGTGGGGTGTTGGGCCGGGTTTAAGGGGATTCAGCAAACCGAAAACCCAATAAGACTAAAGCAGCAAATAAAATGCAGGAAATAAAATTGCAGAAATATATTTGCAGAAATAAAATTGCAGGAAATTAATTAACATGAAAATTTTAAAGAGCAGATAATTAATTAACATGAAACTAAAGGAATTTAAATACAGAATATACAATGATAAATACTAAATAAATACACATGAGTTGTTCATATATAAAAATACGCATTCCAGGAACGGGGTGTGACATCTCTACCCACCTTAGAAAAATTCCGTCCTCAGAATTTCAAATCCAAGCCGGATAGAATATCAGAGCTAAACTAATACAAGCAATTCTAGTGAACAAGCATCATTTTACCATATTAAAAGCAAGTACTATATAAGTAAATCCATAATCTACGATATCAGGTAGTTCTACCATAAGGTGATAAGCATGAGAAATCAAGACAATCAAGGTATACAGAAAGATATATACCCTGTGAGTCAAACAGGTGGATACCATGATCGGATATCATCCTCACGTTCCCACGTTGACTCTCCCAAGGAGTGATGACCCAAGCAAGACAAGACTAATTGTTCGGTTTGAGTATCTTCTCTCTTCGTCCAAATGGACACAGGCTGTTCCTCGTAAGACAGGTTGGTACCAACAACCAGCTCCGAATGATCGAGGACATGACTTGGGTGATACATACCTACGTAATTGAGATACATGAAACACGTCATGCACCTCTCGTAACGAAGGTGGGAGGATAAATGATAAGCAACATCGCCTATCCGATCAAGGATAACAAATGGGCCCACGTACCGCGGACTCATTTCCTGTGAACGCCAAATCTAATGACCCACGAGTAGGTGAGATCCGCAAGAAACGTGGTCCCCAACAGAGAACTCTAACGGCCTACGATGGTCCGCCAATGACGATGTCGATCCTGTGCAACACGAAGTCGCTCTCTAATTCCCTTAACCACCAACGTCTGAACAATCATTTCTGGACCTAACATTTTTCTCTCTCCGATATCATCCCATGCAAGCGGTGATCTGCACTTCTTACCATATAGTGCTTCAAATGGCGCCATCTGGATAATGGCTTGATAACTATTGTTGTATGAAAACTCAACTAAGTGCAGGTGGCTCTCCCAGATCCTCCAAATCTAGAGTGCAAGCTTGCAACATGCTTCTAAAGTCTGAATCGTCTTTCTGATTGGCCGTCCGGCGGATGGTAAGCCGTGCTAAATCTTAACTGGTACCCAGACTATGATATAAGCTCTTCCAGAAATATGATGTAAAGCGGGTATCCCAATCCGACCAATACTGACAGGAACTCAATGCTGCCTGACTATCTGTTGCATATACAACTCTGCCAACTTTTCTGTAGATTGCCCTACTCTGAAAGGAAGAAAAATATGCTACCTTCGTAAGCCGATCTACTATTACCCAAATAGCATCCTTACCACTTGGTGATCTCGGTAAACCGGTCACAAAGTCCATTGTGATGTGTTCCCACTTCCATTCCGGAATAGGAAGCGGTTGTAATAACCCAGCTGGCCTCTGCTGTTCTGCCTTCACTTGATGACATACCAAGCAACGAAAAACGAATCTAGCTACCTCCTCTTCATCCCGTTCCACCAGAAAATGAGCTTTGATATCTTGGTACATCTTGGTCCCTCCAGGTATAAATACTGAGAAACTGTGAGCTTCTGCCATGACCTCTGTCTGATATCTCTACTAGGCACACATAGACGTGATCCAAACCTAGTGTACCATCTTCATGATTTCTCATCTCCTTCCTGAGTCCTGACTCACATTCTGTCCTAAGCTTCTGAATCTTAGGTCCTGTGCCTGAGCTGCCTTGATCCTGTCTACCACGTCAGATTGGACTTGTAGACTAGTTAGAACTACTCACTAGGAGTATAACTTCGATGCCCATCTCCTGAAGGTTTCTAAGATATGCCTCTGTGTTGTCAACATAAATGCACCACCTCTCCTGCTAAGAGCGTCTGCTACTACATTAGCCTGCCTGGATGATACTGAAGCTCCACGTATAATCCTTGATCAACTCCAACCATCTTTTCTGTCTCATGTTCAGCTCCTTATGAGTAAAGATGTACTTCAGACTTTTATGATCTGTGTACATCTCCACTCGGTCATTATATAAGTAATGCCTCCATAACTTCGAGCAAATACTACTGCCGCCAATTCCAGATCATGAGTTGGGTAATTCTTTTTGTGGTCCCGAAGCTGCCTAATGCATATGCTATCACCTTCCCATGTTGCATAAGGACACATCCAAGTCCCTTACCTGACGCATCCACAATATACTGTAAAACCTCCGGGTCCAATTGGCAACGTAAGAATAGGTGCTGATATCAACTTCTGCTTCAAAGTCTCGAATGATGCCTGATATTCTGTCGACCAATCAAATGGCACATCCTTCCGGGTCAAGCGGGTTCATGGGTGCTGAAAGCCTTGCAAAATCTGACACAAACCTTCTGTAATATCCTGCCAATCCCAAGAAACTCCGCACATCTGCTACGGTCTTGGGTACTGGCCAACTCTCTACTGCTTCTACTTCTTGGGGTCTACTGCTACTCCAGCTCCTGATATGATATGACCCAAAAATGAAAGTGATCCGTCCAGAACTCACCTTACTGAGCTTGGCAACAACTGGTTCTCTCTCAGAACCTGCAACACTTTCCTGAGGTGGTCTTCATGCTCCTCTTCACTACTGAGTATATGAGAATGTCGTCAAGGAACACAACGACAAACTGGTCTAATATGGCATAAGATGCGGTTCATCAAATCCATGAATATTGCTGGAGCATTGGTCAACCAAACGCATTACTAAGACTCATAATGCCCATACTTCGACCTGAATGCTGTCTTGGGAATGTCTTCCTTCCGAACCCTCACCTGATGGTACCCAGAACGAAGATCTATCTTGGAGAAAACTCTAGCTTGCTCAACTGATCAATAGTCGTCGATCCTGGGTAGGGTACTTGTTCTTCACTGTTGCCGCGTTAAGCTTCCTGTAGTCAATGCCACAATCTGGATGACCCATCCTTCTTCCCATAAGTACCACTGGGCTGCCCATGGTGACACGCTAGCTTGGATGAATTTCTTCTTTCAATTCCTCTATGTGCTGATAACCTTGGCCTGCTCTGAATCCGCCATTCTGTAAACCCGATCTGATATTGGTTTAGTTTCTGGTGCCAATTCTATGCTGAACTCATATCTCTAACCGGTGGTAGACCTGGAAGTTCTTCGAGAAATACGTCTAGGAATTCTTCAACTACCTTCGGATCTGAACTTCTTCCATTGTCGCTACTATTCCCTCCTGGTTGAGTTGCTCTGATCTGACTAAGGTGAATCTTCATGCCTGGAATATCAAAGATACACCCCTCTATGACAATCTATTGTCGCATGACTGGCTTCCAGCCAGTCCATGCCTAAGATAACGTCGAAATTTCCAACAGGAAATTCTATCAACCGGGCGGGTAAGGAATGCCCGCAAACTACAAGCTACACGCTAGAATAACTCTACTAACCCTACGAGCCCATTACCAGTGGTATATTCAACCTCCTTGGCAATGCCTCGAACTCTATTCCTAGTCGTGTCACAAATTGTGCAGATATAAATGAAGGGATGCTCCCGAATCAAAACAATGCTACTGCGGAATATGAGGCGACGAGAATGTTACCTGCCACAACATCTTCCGATGCCAATGCCTCCTCCAAGGACAGGTGAATGCTTGCCCTCGACCTCCTTGCTGATTTCCATGCTGCGGCC
>JANAVB010005596.1:12393833-12468469 GCA_029216955.1 Iris pallida | reverse complement strand
GGAGCAGCGGTGAACATTTCGGTTGAACAGAGGAACAAGAACACGGATGAGCTTGTCTTACAAGATCTAGGTACCCCAATCGTCTCTTTTGGGTAAGAGGATGGAAGCAGAGAACAAGGAAGTAGGAAGTGAGGGAGGATGCGGCGAGGCACAATAGGTAGTGGTCGTGTATAAACATGGACAAAAAACTGAAGGAAGACAATACGAATTTGGTCATTTTCAAGTCTAAGGCAAGTAGCAAATAAGCAGACCGTGGTAGAATTCAGAGGAAACTAGCTAGTAGAGTAGCTTTGTATCGTTCATCCCATGGACCGCTCCTCTCATGACCCAGAAAAAGAGTTGGCGAGCCGGTACGGGTTGATACCTAGTCAGGAGCCTTTAGTGTACCCTAATCCTATATAGCAAGCTAAAACGGAGTCTAAATTGGAGGTAGCAAACCTCCTAGTTCTAGGCATGATGGTCTCTTTCTGAGTTCACGTGTCGATAAGGAAATCCACTACCATAATTTATGACTATATTTACATGGAATGTGAGAAGGGCAAATCCGATAGGCAGGTGAAGGGATATTTTGGAGTACGGAAAGAAGTCCTGGTGTATATTATAAACACTTTGGAGCTGTAAGCTCTCTGAATTTTTATTAGATTTAATTAGAGTGATTAGGAAAAAAATTATGATTAAATATGATATTTCTAAGTAATTAATAATTTTTCACTTTTATTTTTGATTATCATCGACACCTTACCGTGACTTTCAAATTAGGAGCACAAGACTAGTCTTTTTCTGTAAACCAACTTGTCATGCATGATCTACTCGAGACACTTTACACCCATGACCTTCGTGTCCCACTCAGACACACCATCTTGTGCTCCATTTTTATCAGCACAATTTTTCGGACATTTGATCCAATCTCGATTTATCCCACTGAGTCACATTTACTTCCAACTTGAATTGGAAACGCCATTTTGACCCAAACTTGTCAATCCAAGATATGGACATGGACCATTTTGAGCTCCCTATACACATGCCACTTGTGTCCATCCAATTGAGTTTCCGTGTACTATTTATTTATCCATGATTATAAATGGCTAATTTAAGTCATTTTAATCATTAAGACTCAATTAGACCCAATTGTGACCCAACCCAACTCAATTGGACTCAACCCAAGCACCATGCAATTTTCTCACCCATACCCACACACACAACACCAATAAATTATAAAAAACACCAAAACACTACATGTCACATCACCCATACCCACACAACACTCCCCTACCTCTCCCTAAAAGCCACCTCACCATACTCTTTATCTCTCTCTCTCTAACTTCCATTCAGCCGACCATACTCTCCCCCTCTCTATTTCAAACTCTCGTCACCATTCTTCTCTCCTCCTTATTCTTCTTAAACCGACAGCATCGCCGTGCGTGCGAGGCCGGCCACCGCCGGACCCCCTGTAGCCGACGACCCCCCCAGCAGGGAGGCGCCACCTCCTGTTGCCCACTCGGCCATTCGAGATTCGAGCGCGATGCGTTTCGTCGTCACCGAGTTCTCCGCGTCTCCGTGTCGACGAGACGAGCACGCCGCGCCGTAGCCTGTCCAGCCCCTCACGCCTTCGCTGTCGACGCATGCATACGACAGAGGTGACCCCTTTCCCCCTCTCCATGAGATTTATCTGCTATATATGTGATTGCCATGGGTTATTTAGAATTAAGCATGGTTGGGGGTATTGATCGAACACCTATACTTATGCTTGTGTGCTCCATGTTGCTCTTGTTCAATGTTACAGTAGGCGAATCTCAATTTGTGTTTTCTTATGGGTCATTTGATATATATATTAATTCCTATGGATATCTCTTATATATACATATTCTCTTATATATATACATTCTCGTATATATATTATATACATCTATGTATATATATCGTATGAACACAACGTGTATAAATGTTCCTAAATATATACTTATATATATGTGTTGCATATATAAAAGCTTGTATGAATATAGTTTCAAATGTATATATAAATAAATGCATATACTTCCCGTATATATATGTACCTTTATTTACATCTCTAGTATAATGCTTTAACATAAAAATGTATTATGTTTTTCGAATATATATGTGTATGTTTTTCGTATATATATATAAATGTTTCGTAAACGTAAACGTACAAATGTTTCATATATATATATATATATATATATATATATATATATATATATATATATATATATATATATATATATATATATATATATATATATATATATATATATATATATATATATATTCACGATATATATATATATATATATATATATATATATATATATATATATATATATATATATATATATATGGTTTCGAATATATAATATATATACAAATTCCGTATATATTTTTCCGTATAAACATTACTATATCTATATATACGTCTATATATATATATATATATATATATATATATATATATATATATATATATATATATATATATATATATATATATATATATATATATATATATATATATATATATATATATATTTATTTATTTATTTATTATATATATATATATATATATATATATATATATATATATATATATATATATATATATATATATATATATATATATATATATTATATATATATATAATATATATATATATATATATATATATATATATATATATATATATATATATATATATATATATATATATATATATATATATATATATATATATATATGCTCTAGGGATACTCTTGTATATTTATATATAAAATAGGACTTGTGTATATATAATTTCTATGCTTATACATATATACTTCTAATGTGCAACTTGTGGATATGCTCCTATACTTGTAGATATATGTCCCTAACATATAGGAAGAATTGTATGTGCACTTCCTTGGATAAATATAACTTAGTATTTGAATGTGACATCTAGTATAGATAACGTACACTCTACTTTGTGTGTGGTTAGATGCGTAGTCGTAGATGTTCATACAGCATATCGTGAGCCTTGGTTGTGTGATTGTAGGTCTCTTGGACGGCATGATCGAGACAGCAGGGATCGGAGCACTATTTGCGTATTGCGGGATTGAAGGCAAGTATACCTTGCCTTGCATTACTGTTTTACATATACATCATTATACTCTTGTTAGCGTAGCTTGGTTAGTAGAGACCGAAAATTATCTCGGGCGTAGTCGATGATGGCATCGACACTTAGGGCTACCCACTTCACCTAGCAGTAGGTGACGTGCCCTTAGTTGCGGAGTTGTTACAACTCCCATGACCATGACACGTGTTTCAACACGACACTGAGTAAGAGCAGATCATGGCACGCGTTGTCGCTCTCAACTGGCCATCAGTACGAGTGGCTCGTGTGACGGCACATATAGGACAGTGATGGTTCTAGATAGCTGACTCTTTATAAAGAGCAGATGTTTGGGTCGTGGATGCGACCTGTACATCACTGCGCGGGGAAGACAACCAGTAGGCGTATGGGATAGACTGTTACTTCATTCTAGCCTCAGTGATATCCGGTTATGGGCATAGATATCCGGTTATGGGCCATACACTCACTAGGGGATACATCCAGCAGTGGCCACTAGCTGCACGCTAGGTACGATCGGGAGGTATACTAGTGTTTGTATGTTTACATCGGCTCGTGATCCGACGTCAGCTTGTGCTCTGATGCCATTTCCTTATCTACCCACCCATACGTTCCGAAGTTGTCTTCATATGTATTCACTTAGACTGGTTAGCACACCCTTATGTTATTATAGTACTTACGTTTTGGCATATTCCTATTTGTATCTTGTTATGTTTCTTGAGGACCTGGTTCTTTTCCAGATCCCGACGAGCACACATACTCGACGATCTACGGTACCGGTGCTGAGGCGGAAGACTTTGCTGAGGACTACGAGGTCTACCCTGATGTCACGTCCCAGAACCAGAATACTGGAGAGCGGGGGAATGACTCAGCCAGCTACGTATTACGGGTAGATGAATACCGTATAATACGATCAATGCTGTCTAACCAGACGAGGGGGTGCATACTACATAAAGGTCTTACTATGGTCATTTCACATCTATTGTCTCAATCATTCAAACAAGGAAACAGTAATAGAGAACATGTAAGATAAAGCAGTAAGGCGTCCCAAACGCTCAGTCAAAATGTTCTTGAGATCTGGCTTTACAAAATATAGCCAGATGATATAGCAAGTATACACAATTGTTATCAGCTGCAGTCTGACTTAATTACAATCATGTAAAAGTAAGTACAAGACAATCCGACTAACATATCGGTGCCAAACGGCTAAGCATAAAGGTAAATAACAAAACGAGCGGTGAAGTAAGGAACCCACTCGAGTCCTCCTGCAATCATGCCTCTAGTATTGACCATCTTGGAGGTAGAAGTACGCTGGATCCTCGGGAACCGGCTCTAAATCTGGCCATACAAAACCAGAGAGGTTAGACCTCTAATAGCAAGTACCACAAGGAAGGACGATATGAAGGACATAAACCAGTAAGTAAAAGAATATAATAATAGATCTCTGCTTGCTACTAGGATTCACATCACATCACGACACTTCGAACCAACCTCCCAACCAAACAAGGACAGAAGTTGGCCCGTCATGTCCTGACATTCTGATCATTCCAGTTAGGTAACAGAGTAGTACAGTACACAAACAAATCATCTTGAACGGCCAATCAAATTCTACGGCTTGCTATTATGAGTCCCAAGTTATCCTGGAATTATGCAATTAGGGATTCCTCAGTTCTTACTATGTGCAAGCAAGGCTAGTCTAACCAATCAATCAATTGCGCCAATCATGTAGTTAGACGAGTCCCAGCGGGACGCCCGCCGTTATAGCATGTACAATATGACAGATCTACAGTATCTGTGGGAACCAGCCGGCCCGTCGGGCACTTAATAGTCCCAAGGGGGCTGCCATGTAAGAACTCGGGAATCCATTCTCTCCATGCCATCATTATTTTATTTAACTTAATGGTCTCTACGTTGAGTGAAGTTCCATGCCGTGGATCATGGTCATTCGAATGAGTACTTTTGTACGGGGTACGATATGCGCAACTCTACAACGATACCCGTGCGGCTAGGTTGTAGGTTTTACATAGCGTGATGCAACAATCAATTTAACCACGGAATAATCATGCCTTGACCATAAAGTACACATGCTGTCTTTGTAAGATAAATAAAAAATTAAATAATAAATAATTACTTTGAAGCCTGCATGTGCCTATATGCCAATATTCGGGATCGGCTAATCGAGTATAATAGTTCATTACATGAACGTGTCTCATTCATTTCATTCAATAAGACGACTAGCCAGTCTCTTAGTTCCAACTAGAAACGCATGATCAATTATTTAGTCCATGTCATAATCATTATCAATGGTGACAAGGCATGAAAGTCATCAATATTACATGGGGTCGGGTCCATAACTCCTCAGAATTAAGTTCTAGTCATACTGGGTATCCATGGATTAATCAAGACACATGACACATTCTACACAACAATCCATATTTACAATATTAACATGTCATGATTTACCAAGTTCATGCAAAAAGGCGTAAGGATATAATAGAAGAATTATCATACCATCATTAAATGAATATTATAAGGCAATTAAAACACCCAGGTCAAGAAGTCACGCCAACAAATCTATGCTAAGGCCAAAAGTCACGCAAGAAGTCTATGCTTAAGACCAACAAGTCACGCTAAGTCTAGCTGGGGTGAGCGTGGAAAATGGGCATGAATAGTGAGCGTGAAAAGTGATACACGCTGGCAAGCGTGAGCGTGAAAAGTCACGCAAGCAAGCACAGCGTGAGCGTGAAGGAAAATTTATGCAGACTCTAGTGAGCGTGAAAAGGTGACAAGAAATCTACGCACGCAAGGATGTGCGTGACTAAAATATACGCACGCTCATGGATGTGTGCATGACTGAAAATACACGCACGCTCATGAGAACGTTAGCGTGACTAAAAAATACACGCACGCTCATGAGAACGTGAGCGTGACTAAAAATACACGCAGACACGTACAGACGTGTGCGTGACTGAAAATACACGCAGACACGTACAGACGTGTGCGTGACTGAAAATACACGCAAACACGTAAAGACGCGTGCGTGACTGAAAATACACGCAAACACGTAAAGACGCGTACGTGACTGGGCTGATGTTTTACGCGAGCACGTAAGAACGTGTGCATACAACATTTCCCGAACTCCAAGTACTATGGAGCCTTCGCTCCATTGCCAGAGAAATACACCCAAAGTTGATGGACTAAGAACCCATGAACAGCCGAAATACTACAACTTAGATCTAGAGAAAACCAGCCAAAGAAATAAAAAATGCTAAGAACTAATCTCTCTTGGAATCACGAGAAGAAGGCAAATGAACCATAAAAATGGGTGATTGAGAAGCAAGTTTGCACTTGCCTTCTCCTGCTGCTGGTAGGTGGTGGAGAGTAATGAGAGGAAGAAGAAGAAGTAATGGTGAGAATGAAGTAATGAGGAGAGAGAAAGAGATGGAAGCTTTAAATAGGAAGATGGTGGTAGGTGGGGTGTTGGGCCGGGTTTAAGGGGATTCAGCAAACCGAAACCCAATAAGACTAAAGCAGCAAATAAAATACAGGAAATAAAATTGCAGAAATATAATTGCAGAAATAAAATTGCAGGAAATTAATTAACATGAAAATTTTAAAGAGCAGATAATTAATTAACATGAAACTAAAGGAATTTAAATACAGAATAATACATGATAAATACTAAATAAATACACATGAGTTGTTCATATATAAAAATACGCATTCCGGGAACGGGGTGTGACATCTCTACCCACCTTAGAAAAATTCCGTCCTCAGAATTTCAAATCCAAGCCGGATAGAAATATCAGAGCTAAACTAATACAAGCAATTCTAGTGAGCAAGCAATCATTTTACCATATTAAAAGCAAGTACTATATAAGTAAATCCATCAATCTATGATATCAGGTAGTTCTATCCATAAGGTGATAAGCATGAGAAATCAAGACAATGAAGGTATACAGAAAGATATATACCCTGTGAGTCAAACAGGTGTGGATACCGTGATCGGATATCATCCTCACGTTCCCACATTGACTCTCCCAAGGAGTGATGACCCCAAGCAACACGGACAAGACTAATTGTTCGGTTCTTGAGTATCTTCTCTCTTCGGTCCAAAATGGACACAGGCTGTTCCTCGTAAGACAGGTTGGTACCAACAACCAGCTCCGAATGATCGAGGACATGACTTGGGTCCGATACATACCTACGTAATTGAGATACATAAAACACGTCATGCACCTCTAGTAACGAAGGTGGGAGGGATAAATGATAAGCAACATCGCCTATCCGATCAAGGATAACAAATGGGCCCACGTACCGCGGACTCAATTTCCCGCGAACGCCAAATCTAATGACCCCACGAGTAGGTGAGATCCGCAAGAATACGTGGTCCCCAACAGAGAACTCTAACGGCCTACGATGCTGGTCCGCCCAATGACGATGTCGATCCTGCGCAACACGAAGTCGCTCTCTAATTCCCTTAACCACTTCAACCGTCTGAACAATCATTTCTGGACCTAACATTTTTCTCTCTCCGATATCATCCCATGCAAGCGGTGATCTGCACTTCTTACCATATAGTGCTTCAAATGGCGCCATCTGGATACTGGCTTGATAACTATTGTTGTATGAAAACTCAACTAAGTGCAGGTGGCTCTCCCAAGATCCTCCAAAATCTAGAGTACAAGCTTGCAACATGTCTTCTAAAGTCTGAATCGTTCTTTCTGATTGGCCGTCCGTCTGCGGATGGTAAGCCGTGCTAAATCTTAACTTGGTACCCAGACTATGATATAAGCTCTTCCAGAAATGTGATGTAAAGCGGGTATCCCAATCCGACACAATACTGACAGGAACTCAATGCTGCCTGACTATCTGTTGCATATACAACTCTGCCAACTTTTCTGTAGATTGCCCTACTCTGAAAGGAAGAAAATATGCTACCTTCGTAAGCCGATCTACTATTACCCAAATAGCATCCTTACCACTTGGTGATCTCGGTAAACCGGTCACAAAGTCCATTGTGATGTGTTCCCACTTTTATTCCGGAATATGAAGCGGTTGTAATAACCCAGCTGGCCTCTGCTGTTCTACCTTCACTTGCTGACATACCAAGCAACGAAAAATGAATCTTGCTACCTCCCTCTTTATCCCGTTCCACCAGAAATGCTGCTTGATATCTTGGTACATCTTGGTCCCTCCAGGGTGAATAGAATACTGAGAACTATGAGCTTCTGCCATGACCTCCTGTCTGATATCTCTACTAGGCACACATAGACGTGATCCAAACCTAAGTGTACCATCTTCATGAATTCTCATCTCCTTCCTGAGTCCTGACTCACATTCTGTCCTAAGCTTCTGAATTCTTAGGTCCTGTGCCTGAGCTGCCTTGATCCTGTCTACCAAGTCAGATTGGACTTGTAGACTAGTTAGAACTCCTACATCACTAGAAAGTATAACTTCGATGCCCATCTCCTGAAGGTCTTCTAAGATATGCCTCTGTGTTGTCCACATAAATGCACCACCTCTCCTGCTAAGAGCGTCTGCTACTACATTAGCCTTGCATGGATGATACTGAAGCTCTACGTCATAATCCTTGATCAACTCCAACCATCTTCTCTGTCTCATGTTCAGCTCCTTATGAGTAAAGATGTACTTCAGACTTTTATGATCTGTGTACATCTCCACTCGGTCACCATATAAGTAATGCCTCCATAACTTCAGAGCAAATACTACTGCCGCCAATTCCAGATCATGAGTTGGGTAATTCTTCTCGTGGTCCCGAAGCTGCCTAGATGCATATGCTATCACCTTCCCATGTTGCATAAGGACACATCCAAGTCCCTTACCTGACGCATCACAATATACTGTAAAACCTCCGGGTCCAATTGGCAACGTAAGAATAGGTGCTGATATCAACTTCTGCTTTAAAGTCTCGAATGATGCCTGATATTCTGTCGACCAATCAAATGGCACATCCTTCCGGGTCAAGCGGGTCATGGGTGCTGAAAGCCTTGCAAAATCTGACATAAACCTTCTGTAATATCCTGCCAATCCCAAGAAACTCCGCACATCTGCTACGGTCTTGGGTACTGGCCAACTCTCTACTGCTTCTACCTTCTTGGGGTCTACTGCTACTCCAGCTCCTGATATGATATGACCCAAAAATGAAATGTGATCCGTCCAGAACTCACACTTACTGAGCTTGGCATACAACTGGTTCTCTCTCAGAACCTGCAACACTTTCCTGAGGTGGTCTTCATGCTCCTCTTCACTAGCTAAGTATATGAGAATGTCGTCAAGGAACACAACGACAAACTGGTCTAAGTATGGCATAAAGATGCGGTTCATCAAATCCATGAATATTGCTGGAGCATTGGTCAAACCAAACGGCATTACTAAGAACTCATAATGCCCATACTTCGACCTGAATGCTGTCTTGGGAATGTCTTCCTTCCGAACCCTCACCTGATGGTATCCCGAACGAAGATCTATCTTGGAGAAAACTCTAGCTTTGCTCAACTGATCAAATAAGTCGTCGATCCTGGGTAATGGGTACTTGTTCTTCACTGTTGCCGCGTTAAGCTTCCTGTAGTCAATGCACAATCTGGATGACCCATCCTTCTTCCCCATAAGTACCACTGGTGCTGCCCATGGTGACACGCTAGCTTGGATGAATTTTTTCTCCTTCAATTCCTCTATGTGCTGATAAACCTTGGCCTGCTCTGAATCCGCCATTCTGTAAACCCGATCTGATATTGGTTTAGTTCCTGGTGCCAATTCTATGCTGAACTCAATATCTCTAACCGATGGTAGACCTGGAAGTTCTTCGGGAAATACGTCTAGGAATTCTTCAACTACCTTCGGGATCTGAACTTCTTCCATTGCCGCTACTATTCCCTGCTCTGGTTGAGTTGCCTCTGATCTGACTAAGGTGAATCTCTTCATGCCTGGAATATCAAAAGATACACTCCCTCTACGACAATCTATTGTCGCATGACTGGCTTCCAGCCAGTCCATGCCTAAGATAACGTCGAAATTTCCAACAGGAAATTCTATCAACCGGACGGGTAAGGAATGCCCGCAAACTACAACGCTACACGCTAGAATAACTCTACTAACCCCTACGAGCCCATTACCAGTGAGTATATTCAACCTCCCTGGCAATGCCTTGAACTCCATTCCTAGTCGTGTCACAAATTGTGCAGATATAAATGAATGGGATGCTCCCGAATCAAACAATGCTACTACGGGATATGAGGCGACGAGAATGTTACCTGCCACAACATCTCCCGATGCCAATGCCTCCTCCAAGGACAGAGTGAATGCTTGCCCTCGACCTCCTTGCTGATTTCCATGCTGCGGCCTAGCCTGATGCTGCTGCTGGCCCCTTCCTTGATGATGCTAGGGTGGTCTATGCTGGTGTTGCTGCATCGGCGGTCCCTGCTGCCGAAACATCTGAGCCTGCGGTACTAACGGACGCTGTGCCAACGGCCTTACTGCCACTGCTGGTCCTCGATACTGGCCTGCCCCTGGTGCTGGCAGAGCAGGAAACTGCTGTCCTGGTCCTCCTGACCTCGAATTCATGGGACATGTGGTAACCCGATGGTCTGGATTTCCACATATCAGACATAGTCCATTCAATGTCCGACACACATCTCTAGTGTGTCCCATCTTCCCATAATAAGTGCATCCCGTCGGGGATTGCTGGTTCTTCCTCTGATGCTGTTGCTGCTGCTGCTGCCTGGGTGGTGCTGGTCCTCGTATCGCCACATCGTGGATACGAATGCCAGTGGATGGTGCTGTTGCTCGGGGCGCTGCTCCCCCTCCTCCTTCAATTTGACTGTGGGATCTCTTCTGACCCCCAGTCCTTACTGCAAGCCTCTGTATGGTGATCTCATGCCTTCGAGTCACCGTCAATACTTCGTCAAAAGTTTGGTAATTGTGCCCCTCGATCAATTGCAAGAGTTCAAGATGAAACCCTTGCTGAAACCTCATGGCCCTCTGGCTCTCTGTTGCTACCATCTCTGGGACAAATCTACTCAATCTGCAGAACTCCGCTGCATAAGCATCTACAGTCTTGCCAGCCTGCCTGAGGCTGATAAACTTCTGCTGTAGCTCAAACCGGGCCACAACTCCATAGTACTTGGTCTTGAATCTTGCTGTGAAATCGTCCCAAGCCACAGGACGTCTAATGCCCACTTCCTCTGATTCCCACCAATCACGTGCGAGATCCTGAAGTAATAACTTCACTAGATCCACACGTTCTGCTGCCGGCACCTTAGCTGCTGTCAGAATAGCCTCCATATCCTTAAGCCATGCATCTGCTAAAATGGCATCCTCCGTGCCCTCGAAACGGCGGGGGTTGTACTTACAAAACCTGGCTGATGCTCCTGAATCAGCCCTCACTCCTCTTTCCAAAGCCGTCTGTAATCCTTGGTTAAGCAACACATTCTGCTCTTGTAGCTGAGTGTGCATGCGCTGCTGGGCCAACATCTGATGTTGCTGAGTAGCCATCATTCCTCTCATGATCTCCAGAAGGGCTGGTGTGTCCACTTGGGTAGGTGGAACTGTCGGTGGTGGTGGAACATCCGGATACTGCGATCCAGCCGCTGGTTCCACTATCACTTCTTCCTGGGTAGCCTCTTGAGTTAGTACTGGCCCTTGTTGCTGACCAACAGGGTCAGGGTCAGGTGGTCCATGTTGCTCCTGCGGTTGTCCAGCTCTGACAGGTACGGACGAGGTACCCCTAAGAAAAGGGACAAGAGAACAATCAAACGACCGGACATGAAGGATCAATGAAGTCAAAGGATATCGGAATGTCAAGCAAGAGTTGAGAATAACGAATCAGGAGATCAAGGGGAAACATGTGTGATTGAGACATCCTATAAATCAAAACACTCCACAAGTCTGAAATCTGACCTGCATAGGCCACCACTAAAACCTTGTCACGCCCCAGAACCAGAATACGGGAGAGCGGGGAAATGACTCAGCCAGCTACGTATTACGGGTAGATGAATACCGTATAATACGATCAATGCTGTCTAACCAGACGAGGGGGTGCATACTACATAAAGGTCTTACCATGGTCATTTTACATCTATTGTCTCAATCACTCAAACAAGAAAACAGTAATAGAGAACATGTAAGATAAAGCAGTAAGGCGTCCCAAACGCTCAGTCAAAATGTTCTTGAGATCTGGCTTTACAAAATATAGCCAGATGATATAGCAAGTATACACAATTGTTATCAGCTGCAGTCTGACTTAATTACAATCATGTAAAAGTAAGTACAAGACAATCCGACTAACATGTCGGTGCCAAACGGCTAAGTATAAAGGTAAATAACAAAACGAGCGGTGAAGTAAGGAACCCACTCGAGTCCTCCTGCAATCATGCCTCTAGTATTGACCATCTTGGAGGTAGAAGTACGCTGGATCCTCGGGAACCGGCTCTAAATCTGGCCATGCAAAACCAGAGAGGTTAGACCTCTAATAGCAAGTACCACAAGGAAGGACGATATGAAGGACATAAACCAGTAAGTAAAAGAATATAATAATAGATCTCTGCTTGCTACTAGGATTCACATCACATCACGACACTTCGAACCAACCTCCCAACCAAACAAGGACAGAAGTTGGCCCGTCATGTCCTGACATTCTGATCATTCCAGTTAGGTAACAGAGTAGTACAGTACACAAACAAATCATCTTGAACGGCCAATCAAATTCTACGGCTTGCTATTATGAGTCCCAAGTTATCCTGAAATTATGCAATTAGGGATTCCTCAGTTCTTACTATGTGCAAGCAAGGCTAGTCTAACCAATCAATCAATTGTGCCAATCATGTAGTTAGACGAGTCCCAGCGGGACGCCCACCGTTATAGCATGTACAATAATATAATCAGATATCGTTCCCTGCCCGTGTGACAGATCTACAGTATCTGTGGGAACCAGCCGGCCCGTCAGGCACTTAATAGTCCCAAGGGGGCTGCCATGTAAGAACTCGGGAATCAATTCTCTCCATGCCATCATTATTTTATTTAACTTAATGGTCTCTACGTTGAGTGAAGTTCCATGCCGTGGATCATGGTCATTCGAATGAGTACTTTCGTACGGGGTACGATATGCGCAACTCTACAACGATACCCGTGCGGCTAGGTTGTAGGTTTTACATAGCGTGATGCAACAATCAATTTAACCACGGAATAATCATGCCTTGACCATAAAGTACACATGCTGTCTTTGTAAGATAAATAGAAAATTAAATAATAAATAATTACTTTGAAGCCTGCATGTGCCTGTATGCCAATATTCGGGATCGGCTAATCGAGTATAATAGTTCATTACATGAACGTGTCTCATTCATTTCATTCAATAAGACGACTAGCCAGTCTCTTAGTTCCAACTAGGAACGCATGATCAATTATTTAGTCCATGTCATAATCATTATCAATGGTGACAAGGCATGAAAGTCATCAATATTACATGGGGTCGGGTCCATAACTCCTCAGAATTAAGTTCTAGTCATACTGGGTATCCATGGATTAATCAAGACACATGACACATTCTACACAACAATCCATATTTACAATATTAACATGTCATGATTTATCAAGTTCATGCAAAAAGGCGTAAGGATATAATAGAAGAATTATCATACCATCATTAAATGAATAATTATAAGGCAATTAAAATACCCAGGTCAAGAAGTCACGCCAACAAATCTATGCTAAGGCCAAAAGTCACGCAAGAAGTCTATGCTTAAGACCAACAAGTCACGCTAAGTCTAGCTGGGATGAGCGTAGAAAATGGGCGTGAATAGTGAGCGTGAAAAGTGATACACGCTGGCAAGCGTGAGCGTGGAAAGTCACGCAAGCAAGCACAGCATGAGCGTGAAGGAAAATTCATGCAGACTCTAGTGAGCGTGAAAAGGTGACAAGAAATCTACGCACGCAAGGATGTGCGTGACTAAAATACACGCACGCTCATGGATGTGTGCATGACTGAAAATACACGCACGCTCATGAGAACGTTAGCGTGACTAAAAAATACACGCACGCTCATGAGAACGTGAGCGTGACTAAAAATACACGCAGACACGTACAGACGTGTGCGGGACTGAAAATACACGCAGACACGTACAGACGTGTGCGTGACTGAAAATACACGCAAACAAGTAAAGACGCGTGCGTGACTGAAAATACACGCAAACACGTAAAGACGCGTGCGTGACTGGGCTGATGTTTTACGCGAGCACGTAAGAACGTGTGCGTACAACAGTTCCCGAACTCCAAGTACTATGGAGCCTTCGCTCCATTGCCAGAGAAATATACCCAAAGTTGATGGACTAAGAACCCATGAACAGCCAAAATACTACAACTTAGATCTAGAGAAAACCAGCCGAAGAAATCAAAAATGCTAAGAACTAATCTATCTTGGAATCACGAGAAGAAGGGAAATGAACCATAAAAATGGGTGATTGAGAAGCAAGTTTGCACTTGCCTTCTCCTGCTGCTGGTAGGTGGTGGAGAGTAATGAGAGGAAGAAGAAGAAGTAATGGTGAGAATGAAGTAATGAGGAGAGAGAAAGAGATGGAAGCTTTAAATAGGAAGATGGTGGTAGGTGGGGTGTTGGGCCGGGTTTAAGGGGATTCAGCAAACCGAAACCCAATAAGACTAAAGCAGCAAATAAAATGCAGGAAATAAAATTGCAGAAATATATTTGCAGAAATAAAATTGCAGGAAATTAATTAACATGAAAATTTTAAAGAGCAGATAATTAATTAACATGAAACTAAAGGAATTTAAATACAGAATAATACATGATAAATACTAAATAAATACACATGAGTTGTTCATATATAAAAATACGCATTCCAGGAACGGGGTGTGACATCTCTACCCACCTTAGAAAAATTCCGTCCTCAGAATTTCAAATCCAAGCCGGATAGAAATATCAGAGCTAAACTAATACAAGCAATTCTAGTGAACAAGCAATCATTTTACCATATTAAAAGCAAGTACTATATAAGTAAATCCATCAATCTACGATATCAGGTAGTTCTATCCATAAGGTGATAAGCATGAGAAATCAAGACAATCAAGGTATACAGAAAGATATATACCCTGTGAGTCAAACAGGTGTGGATACCATGATCGGATATCATCCTCACGTTCCCACGTTGACTCTCCCAAGGAGTGATGACCCCAAGCAACGCGGACAAGACTAATTGTTCGGTTCTTGAGTATCTTCTCTCTTCGGTCCAAAATGGACACAGGCTGTTCCTCGTAAGACAGGTTGGTACCAACAACCAGCTCCGAATGATCGAGGACATGACTTGGGTCCGATACATACCTACGTAATTGAGATACATGAAACACGTCATGCACCTCTCGTAACGAAGGTGGGAGGGATAAATGATAAGCAACATCGCCTATCCGATCAAGGATAACAAATGGGCCCACGTACCGCGGACTCAATTTCCTGTGAACGCCAAATCTAATGACCCCACGAGTAGGTGAGATCCGCAAGAATACGTGGTCCCCAACAGAGAACTCTAACGGCCTACGATGCTGGTCCGCCCAATGACGATGTCGATCCTGTGCAACACGAAGTCGCTCTCTAATTCCCTTAACCACTTCAACCGTCTGAACAATCATTTCTGGACCTAACATTTTTCTCTCTCCGATATCATCCCATGCAAGCGGTGATCTGCACTTCTTACCATATAGTGCTTCAAATGGCGCCATCTGGATAATGGCTTGATAACTATTGTTGTATGAAAACTCAACTAAGTGCAGGTGGCTCTCCCAAGATCCTCCAAAATCTAGAGTGCAAGCTTGCAACATGTCTTCTAAAGTCTGAATCGTTCTTTCTGATTGGCCGTCCGTCTGCGGATGGTAAGCCGTGCTAAATCTTAACTTGGTACCCAGACTATGATATAAGCTCTTCCAGAAATATGATGTAAAGCGGGTATCCCAATCCGACACAATACTGACAGGAACTCAATGCTGCCTGACTATCTGTTGCATATACAACTCTGCCAACTTTTCTGTAGATTGCCCTACTCTGAAAGGAAGAAAATATGCTACCTTCGTAAGCCGATCTACTATTACCCAAATAGCATCCTTACCACTTGGTGATCTCGGTAAACCGGTCACAAAGTCCATTGTGATGTGTTCCCACTTCCATTCCGGAATAGGAAGCGGTTGTAATAACCCAGCTGGCCTCTGCTGTTCTGCCTTCACTTGCTGACATACCAAGCAACGAAAAACGAATCTAGCTACCTCCCTCTTCATCCCGTTCCACCAGAAATGCTGCTTGATATCTTGGTACATCTTGGTCCCTCCAGGGTGAATAGAATACTGAGAACTGTGAGCTTCTGCCATGACCTCCTGTCTGATATCTCTACTAGGCACACATAGACGTGATCCAAACCTAAGTGTACCATCTTCATGAATTCTCATCTCCTTCCTGAGTCCTGACTCACATTCTGTCCTAAGCTTCTGAATTCTTAGGTCCTGTGCCTGAGCTGCCTTGATCCTGTCTACCAAGTCAGATTGGACTTGTAGACTAGTTAGAACTCCTACATCACTAGGAAGTATAACTTCGATGCCCATCTCCTGAAGGTCTTCTAAGATATGCCTCTGTGTTGTCAACATAAATGCACCACCTCTCCTGCTAAGAGCGTCTGCTACTACATTAGCCTTGCCTGGATGATACTGAAGCTCCACGTCATAATCCTTGATCAACTCCAACCATCTTTTCTGTCTCATGTTCAGCTCCTTATGAGTAAAGATGTACTTCAGACTTTTATGATCTGTGTACATCTCCACTCGGTCATTATATAAGTAATGCCTCCATAACTTCAGAGCAAATACTACTGCCGCCAATTCCAGATCATGAGTTGGGTAATTCTTTTTGTGGTCCCGAAGCTGCCTAGATGCATATGCTATCACCTTCCCATGTTGCATAAGGACACATCCAAGTCCCTTACCTGACGCATCACAATATACTGTAAAACCTCCGGGTCCAATTGGCAACGTAAGAATAGGTGCTGATATCAACTTCTGCTTCAAAGTCTCGAATGATGCCTGATATTCTGTCGACCAATCAAATGGCACATCCTTCCGGGTCAAGCGGGTCATGGGTGCTGAAAGCCTTGCAAAATCTGACACAAACCTTCTGTAATATCCTGCCAATCCCAAGAAACTCCGCACATCTGCTACGGTCTTGGGTACTGGCCAACTCTCTACTGCTTCTACCTTCTTGGGGTCTACTGCTACTCCAGCTCCTGATATGATATGACCCAAAAATGAAATGTGATCCGTCCAGAACTCACACTTACTGAGCTTGGCATACAACTGGTTCTCTCTCAGAACCTGCAACACTTTCCTGAGGTGGTCTTCATGCTCCTCTTCACTAGCTGAGTATATGAGAATGTCGTCAAGGAACACAACGACAAACTGGTCTAAGTATGGCATAAAGATGCGGTTCATCAAATCCATGAATATTGCTGGAGCATTGGTCAAACCAAACGGCATTACTAAGAACTCATAATGCCCATACTTCGACCTGAATGCTGTCTTGGGAATGTCTTCCTTCCGAACCCTCACCTGATGGTACCCCGAACGAAGATCTATCTTGGAGAAAACTCTAGCTTTGCTCAACTGATCAAATAAGTCGTCGATCCTGGGTAATGGGTACTTGTTCTTCACTGTTGCCGCGTTAAGCTTCCTGTAGTCAATGCACAATCTGGATGACCCATCCTTCTTCCCCATAAGTACCACTGGTGCTGCCCATGGTGACACGCTAGCTTGGATGAATTTCTTTTCCTTCAATTCCTCTATGTGCTGATAAACCTTGGCCTGCTCTGAATCCGCCATTCTGTAAACCCGATCTGATATTGGTTTAGTTTCTGGTGCCAATTCTATGCTGAACTCAATATCTCTAACCGGTGGTAGACCTGGAAGTTCTTCGAGAAATACGTCTAGGAATTCTTCAACTACCTTCGGGATCTGAACTTCTTCCATTGTCGCTACTATTCCCTGCTCTGGTTGAGTTGCCTCTGATCTGACTAAGGTGAATCTCTTCATGCCTGGAATATCAAAAGATACACTCCCTCTATGACAATCTATTGTCGCATGACTGGCTTCCAGCCAGTCCATGCCTAAGATAACGTCGAAATTTCCAACAGGAAATTCTATCAACCGGGCGGGTAAGGAATGCCCGCAAACTACAACGCTACACGCTAGAATAACTCTACTAACCCCTACGAGCCCATTACCAGTGAGTATATTCAACCTCCTTGGCAATGCCTCGAACTCTATTCCTAGTCGTGTCACAAATTGTGCAGATATAAATGAATGGGATGCTCCCGAATCAAACAATGCTACTGCGGAATATGAGGCGACGAGAATGTTACCTGCCACAACATCTTCCGATGCCAATGCCTCCTCCAAGGACAGAGTGAATGCTTGCCCTCGACCTCCTTGCTGATTTCCATGCTGCGGCCTAGCCTGATGCTGCTGCTGGCCCCTTCCTTGATGATGCTAGGGTGGTCTATGCTGGTGTTGCTGCATCGGCGGTCCCTGCTGCCGAAACATCTGAGCCTGCGGTACTAACAGACGTTGTGCCAACGGCCTTACTGCCACTGCTGGTCCTCGATACTGGCCTGCCCCTGGTGCTGGCAGAGCAGGAAACTGCTGTCCTGGTCCTCCTGACCTCGAATTTATGGGACATGTGGTAACCCGATGGTCTGGATTTCCACATATCAGACATAGTCCATTCAATGTCCGACACACATCTCTAGTGTGTCCCATCTTCCCACAATAAGTGCATCCCGTCGGGGGTTGCTGGTTCTTCCTCTGATGCTGTTGCTGCTGCTGCCTGGGTGGTGCTGGTCCTCGTATCGCCACATCGTGGATACGAATGCCAGTGGATGATGCTGTTGCTCGGGGCGCTGCTCCCCCTCCTCCTTCAATCTGACTGTAGGATCTCTTCTGACCCCCAGTCCTTACTGCAAGCCTCTGTATGGTGATCTCATGCCTTCGAGTCGCCGTCAATACTTCGTCAAAAGTTTGGTAATTGTGCCCCTCGATCAATTACAAGAGTTCAAGATGAAACCCTTGCTGAAACCTCATGGCCCTCTGGCTCTCTGTTGCTACCATCTCTGGGCAAATCTACTCAATCTGCAGAACTCCGCTGCATAAGCATCTACAGTCTTGCCAGCCTGCCTGAGGCTGATAAACTTCTGCTGTAGCTCAAATCGGGCCACAACTCCATAGTACTTGGTCTTGAATCTTGCTGTGAAATCGTCCCAAGCCACAGGACGTCTAATGCCCACTTCCTCTGATTCCCACCAATCACGTGCGAGATCCTGAAGTAATAACTTCACTAGATCCACACGTTCTGCTGCCGGCACCTTAGCTGCTGTCAGAATAGCCTCCATATCCTTAAGCCATGCATCTGCTAAAATGGCATCCTCCGTGCCCTCGAAACGGCGGGGGTTGTACTTGCAAAACCTGGCTGATGCTCCTGAATCAGCCCTCACTCCTCTTTCCAAAGCCGTCTGTAATCCTTGGTTAAGCAACACATTTTTCTCTTGTAGCTGAGTGTGCATGCGCTGCTGGGCCAACATCTGATATTGCTGAGTAGCCATCATTCCTTTCATGATCTCCAGAAGGGCTGGTGTGTCCACTTGGGTAGGTGGAACTGTCGGTGGTGGTGGAACATCCGGATACTGCGATCCAGCCGCTGGTTCCACTATCACTTCTTCCTGGGTAGCCTCTTGAGTTAGTACTGGCCCTTGTTGCTGACCAACAGGGTCAGGGTCAGGTGGTCCATGTTGCTCCTGCGGTTGTCCAGCTCTGACAGGTGCGGACGAGGTGCCCCTAAGAAAAGGGACAAGAGAACAATCAAACGACCGGACATGAAGGATCAATGAAGTCAAAGGATATCGGAATGTCAAGCAAGAGTTGAGAATAACGAATCAGGAGATCAAGGGGAAACATGTGTGATTGAGACATCCTATAAATCAAAACACTCCACAAGTCTGAAATCTGACCTGCATGGGCCACCACTAAAACCTTATCACGCCCCAGAACCAGAATACGGGAGAGCGGGGGAATGACTCAGCCAGCTACGTATTACGGGTAGATGAATACCGTATAATACGATCAATGCTGTCTAACCAGACGAGGGGGTGCATACTACATAAAGGTCTTACTATGGTCATTTTACATCTATTGTCTCAATCACTCAAACAAGGAAACAGTAATAGAGAACATGTAAGATAAAGCAGTAAGGCGTCCCAAACGCTCAGTCAAAATGTTCTTGAGATCTGGCTTTACAAAATATAGCCAGATGATATAGCAAGTATACACAATTGTTATCAGCTGCAGTCTGACTTAATTACAATCATGTAAAAGTAAGTACAAGACAATCCGACTAACATGTCGGTGCCAAACGGCTAAGTATAAAGGTAAATAACAAAACGAGCGGTGAAGTAAGGAACCCACTCGAGTCCTCCTGCAATCATGCCTCTAGTATTGACCATCTTGGAGGTAGAAGTACGCTGGATCCTCGGGAACCGGCTCTAAATCTGGCCATGCAAAACCAGAGAGGTTAGACCTCTAATAGCAAGTACCACAAGGAAGGACGATATGAAGGACATAAACCAGTAAGTAAAAGAATATAATAATAGATCTCTGCTTGCTACTAGGATTCACATTACATCACGATACTTCGAACCAACCTCCCAACCAAACAAGGACAGAAGTAGGCCCGTCATGTCCTGACATTCTGATCATTCCAGTTAGGTAACAGAGTAGTACAGTACACAAACAAATCATCTTGAACGGCCAATCAAATTCTACGGCTTGCTATTATGAGTCCCAAGTTATCCTGGAATTATGCAATTAGGGATTCCTCAGTTCTTACTATGTGCAAGCAAGGCTAGTCTAACCAATCAATCAATTGCGCCAATCATGTAGTTAGACGAGTCCCAGCGGGACGCCCACCGTTATAGCATGTACAATAATATAATCAGATATCGTTCCCTGCCCGTGTGACAGATCTACAGTATCTGTGGGAACCAGCCGGCCCGTCGGGCACTTAATAGTCCCAAGGGGGCTGCCATGTAAGAACTCGGAAATCCATTCTCTCCATGCCATCATTATTTTATTTAACTTAATGGTCTCTACGTTGAGTGAAGTTCCATACCGTGGATCATGGTCATTCGAATGAGTACTTTCGTACGGGGTACGATATGCGCAACTCTACAACGATACCCGTGCGGCTAGGTTGTAGGTTTTACATAGCGTGATGCAACAATCAATTTAACCACGAAATAATCATGCCTTGACCATAAAGTACACATGCTGTCTTTGTAAGATAAATAAAAAATTAAATAATAAATAATTACTTTGAAGCCTGCATGTGCCTGTATGCCAATATTCGGGATCGGCTAATCGAGTATAATAGTTCATTACATGAACGTGTCTCATTCATTTCATTCAATAAGACGACTAGCCAGTCTCTTAGTTTCAACTAGGAACGCATGATCAATTATTTAGTCCATGTCATAATCATTATCAATGGTGACAAGGCATGAAAGTCATCAATATTACATGGGGTCGGGTCCATAACTCCTCAGAATTAAGTTCTAGTCATACTGGGTATCCATGGATTAATCAAGACACATGACACATTCTACACAACAATACATATTTACAATATTAACATGTCATGATTTATCAAGTTCATGCAAAAAGGCGTAAGGATATAATAGAAGAATTATCATACCATCATTAAATGAATAATTATAAGGCAATTAAAACACCCAGGTCAAGAAGTCACGCCAACAAATCTATGCTAAGGCCAAAAGTCACGCAAGAAGTCTATGCTTAAGACCAACAAGTCACGCTAAGTCTAGCTGGGGTGAGCGTGGAAAATGGGCGTGAATAGTGAGCGTGAAAAGTGATACACGCTGGCAAGCGTGAGCGTGAAAAGTCACGCAAGCAAGCATAGCGTGAGCGTGAAGGAAAATTCATGCAGACTCTAGTGAGCGTGAAAAGATGACAAGAAATCTACGCACGCAAGGATGTGCGTGACTAAAATACACGCACGCTCATGGATGTGTGCATGACTGAAAATACACGCACGCTCATGAGAACGTTAGCGTGACTAAAAAATACACGCACGCTCATGAGAACGTGAGCGTGACTAAAAATACACGCAGACACGTACAGACGTGTGCGGGACTGAAAATACACGCAGACACGTACAGACGTGTGCGTGACTGAAAATACACGTAAACACGTAAAGACGTGTGCGTGACTGAAAATACACGCAAACACGTAAAGATGCGTGCGTGACTGGGCTGATGTTTTACGCGAGCACGTAAGAACGTGTGCGTACAACATTTCCCGAACTCCAAGTACTATGGAGCCTTCGCTCCATTGCCAGAGAAATACACCCAAAGTTGATGGACTAAGAACCCATGAACAGCCGAAATACTACAACTTAGATCTAGAGAAAACCAGCCGAAGAAATCAAAAATGCTAAGAACTAATCTCTCTTGGAATCACGAGAAGAAGGCAAATGAACCATAAAAATGGGTGATTGAGAAGCAAGTTTGCACTTGCCTTCTCCTACTGCTGGTAGGTGGTGGGGAGTAATGAGAGGAAGAAGAAGAAGTAATGGTGAGAATGAAGTAATGAGGAGAGAGAAAGAGATAGAAGCTTTAAATAGGAAGATGGTGGTAGGTGGGGTGTTGGGCCGGGTTTAAGGGGATTCAGCAAACCGAAACCCAATAAGACTAAAGCAGCAAATAAAATACAGGAAATAAAATTGCAGAAATATAATTACAGAAATAAAATTGCAGGAAATTAATTAACATGAAAATTTTAAAGAGCAGATAATTAATTAACATGAAACTAAAGGAATTTAAATACAGAATAATACATGATAAATACTAAATAAATACACATGAGTTGTTCATATATAAAAATACGCATTCCGGGAACGGAGAGTGACACCTGAGGAGTTTCCTTGACCTCGGTATACTGCTACTTGGGCTGAGAGTTTCTTATATGGTTAGTTGATACTTTTAGCTAGTTATCTTCTATTCATGTACTTTCATTTTGATGTACTGTGGGATTGTTTCCACCAGACTTGTATTTTCTTTCAGTTGTATTTGGACAGTCAGACCACTCTGCTTTTATATTCAGTACTTCCTTTCTATGTTATCTGTGGATGAAATTTAGATGATTTCCTGTGTTGGTTAGTTACTTTTACAGCGTAGTACGCCTAACAGCCTAAGTGAGTCCATTAAATTTGGCAGCTTATTCTAGGTCGTATCAGCTGGCCAGGTTAGGCCCTAATCCCATATATTTGGGAGTGGGGCGTGACAGGAGTACAAAGTTAAATTGAATAATTTGATTACCAGACGGACACTGACGCACTGTCTTTCGTCCACAACCTTGACTGTAGTGAAATGGCTCGCATCTGGGTGATGTCGTAAGTTTTCTTATTTTTAAGTATATTTTTTAATTCTCATAATTTAGTTATTAATTACTTAATTATTATAGTGCGAGGAGGCCACCAGGACAGACAAAGATCTGAACACCGTCGGCTTCCCCAGAATCTTCGAGCGGGCCCACAAACAAAAGAATAATGGGAAGCTCATTGAGGATCGAACAACCAAGGCATATGTAAGTGTCTATTTTAAATAAAAAAATCTTGTCAAATTAATTGTATTATCTTCTTTTTATAGTATTAAGTTACCCTAACCCTAAAAATATCCCTATACCCTAACCTTAATCCTAATATAAAATCCTACCCTAAAACTAACCCTAACATAAATCCTATCCCAAACCCTAATCTTAACAATGACTATAACCCATATAATAATCCTAAACTTATTCCTTTATATAAATATAAAGCTTATGAGACATTGGAAGTCGGGCTGGCGAGAGGGAAAGATAGGGAGGGTGAGACCAGTCAGCCACATATGCCATCTGGGAGGAACAATCCGTGGCTACAAGCTGTTGGGAGAGGGAAAGGCGACATCGTGCACGGTACCGAATTGTTGACATCGTAGCCGTCGGTATACTCTTGGGCTCCTCCTCCACCTACATCATCATAGTCTAATACCTCCGACGCAACTCCTCCTGGTGCACTCTGTAGTGCTCCGCTATCGATAGGCGACGGACTTCATAATATGCTTGTGCCGTGTCAGATCGGTCGAGAACTTAGATGGTCATCTGATTCGATCGCTGAGCTTGGTAAACGATAACACCTTGCGGCATCGATTAAATCGATTTGGACGGATGTTACGAGAATCGATCCAACTAATGGAACGGCTTCTGTTAGAATAAGTCCTAGATGCAGCGGGCTGCGTCTCGGCGAGTGAGCTCTATATAAGAGTCCCTTCGACGGGACCGGACTGCTGTATGGTTTTCTTAGAGCTTTTGCCGCTTGGTTTTGATGAAAGTACTTTCGTGTCGTTTTCTGAATTCAATTTATGAATTTTGAAGCGAAGGAATAAAGAAGGAAACCTAACTAAGTGTTGGTGCCATTCCAGGAGCTTCTGTCTGGAAGCACCAAGATGTACAAGGACTTGCGCACAAACTTTTGATGGCACGGCATGAAGAAAGACGTGGCTACTTTCGTATCGCAGTGCATGGCGTGTCAACTGTTGGCCCATTGGTCATATAGTCAAACTGATTTTAATAATTGATCAAACTCTGTCTTGATATATGGAACTAGTCAGGATATCTCGGACTCTTGGACATGATCAAGAACAGCTATCTACACAGTTCAAGACCGAAGCGTCAGGATATCTCGGACTCTTGGACATGACCAAGAACAGCTATCTACATAGTTCAAGACCGAAGCGTTGTTTGCATGTTCGAGTCTGTATTTCTTTGAGCGATGTATTTTTCATTTTATTTGAGTCTAGGAATACTTTGTACACCGAGTCGTACTGGCAAATAGGCTATTCCAAAATGATTTCAAAATGTTTTTAAAATATCCTTAGTTTTGAAAAACATTTGTATTTACAAAAGCTCCAAAAAGGTTTTCAAAATTTCCCAAAAACTAATTTTAAAAACCCTAACCTAACCCTGACAGAACTCGGCCAGAGTTCGGCCAGAGTTCGGTTAGTGGCCGTTTTGTTTTTGAATTCCTTGGAACTTGGTCCTCCTGCAGTTGCGGATTTGACCGAGATTTTCTCATCGAGTTCTGCCCGAATTCTGCCAGAATTCTGTCTTTGAAATTCCTATAAATAGAGAAGGATTTCGATCATTTTAACTCACTCATTCACTTTCAATCTTCTCTCTTCTAAAAAGCTTTCAGTCTTCCAAAGAGTTTTTTTCGAGCTTTTATTTTTAGATCCCAAGCCAGTTACAATCCTCTAGTCGATTTGCCAGTGCGGTCTAGAAGTTTCAGAGTGATTGTAATCAGAAGGCTTGATAGAAGAATACCTCTTCATAATTGAAGTTGGACGAGTTCTTCGTATCAAAGCTCGCGTTATAGAAGTTGTAAGGACTTCGTAAGAAAACTTACAGTTTTGCCAATAGTGGATTCAACTGGTAGCAAGAGTTCTACCGACTGGACTAGTCATCAACAGAGGAAAACCAGTATACATCGCTGTCTTTGCGTTTGCTTTCTTATCTCTGCCTTTACATTATTTAGTTGTGATTATTATTCTGTGATCTTGCTGCTAACATTTTTTAATTAGCATTATTCTGCAGCCAACTCCATTCACCCCCCTCTAGAGTATTCTGCTTTACGATTTCGTTCCTACAATTGGTATCAGAGCGGGTGTTACAGGTAAAGCAATGTAATATTGCAATTATTTATTCATTGTTATATAGATCACAGCACAACACATGGCAACTGTGAAATTCACAAGTGAAGGCTAGGCCACAAACAGACCTCCACTGTTTGATGGTACGAACTATACCTATTGGAAAATACGGATGAGTTTCTTCTTGAAATCACTTGACTTTGATTTATGTTCTATTGTTATTGATGGCTATCAAAAGCCACCTCGTATAAATGTTGATAGAGTTTTAGTTAAAAAAAACCCCATAACAGATATACAGAGAAAGAAAAGAAAAAGGCCAGTCTTGACGCACGTGCTATTAACGCTTTATTTTGTACTTTAGACAGAACTGAATTTAACAGGGTGTCTATCTGCACAACTGCTAATGAAGTATGGAAGCTTCTTGAAGTCACACATGAAGGCATGACTCAAGTCAAAGAATCAAAGGTCAGCAGACTTACTCAAGAGTATGAGGTGTTCAAGATGAAGCCCAACGAAACAGTTACTCAGATGTTCGAAAGATTCTTGGATATTATAAATCCTTTGTCCTCCCTAGGCAAAGATTACAGTAACCATGAAAAGATTCCCAAACTCCTGCGAGCACTTACCAAGAACTGGATTCCAAAGGCTACTGCAATCATTGAAGGGAACGACCTCACAACTATGTCCCCAGAAGTACTCATGGGTAAGCTACTCACTCATGAACTGGAGCTACAAGATTTTGAAGAGCCTGCACCAAAGGAGAAGACGATCGCTTTCAAGACTCAGCACAGAAAAGCTGCTGAAGGTGATTCAGACAGCAGTGAATCTGATGCTGAAGATCAAGCACCCCTAGCAAGGAAATTCAAAAGATTCATGAGATATGAGAAGAAAGCCAAAGAAAAAAATAGCAGCAACAACTGGTATCAAGATGATGCTGTCTACTATGGCTGCAAGAAGAAGGGACATATGAAGAAGGATTGTCCTACAAACTCATCATAAAGCAAGAAGAGCAACATGTATGAGAAAGGGAACCTGAAGAGATCAACATCTCGGATATATGCCAACACCAGCATATGGCATAAAAGTGAAGCCAGCGACTCAGAAGATGAACAATTAGAAGACGCTGCAAATGTATGCTTTATGGCATCCGATCAGGTACTCTCTGAACCTGTAGTTGATACATATGATGACTTCACCTTTGAGCAATTAGGAGATGCCTTCAGTGAACTGATAAGTGATTACAGGAAACTGCGTAGCAAATATCAGACCTCTAAGAAGGTACTCAAAGAGTACAAAGGTGAAATAGGAAGACTTACCGACCTACTAGCTGAGGTTAGAAATAATGTTAGTGAGTCTGGTGAGCTTTCTTCTATTAAGCTCTTATTACACGAGACTACCAAGTCATCTGAAGAGAAAGACAAGGTTATTGTCCAACTGAAAGAAAAACTTTCTAAAGAGAAGAAAAGTCTTCAAAGTGCACAAGTCAGAATGGAAGCACTCACTTCTGACTATACTAAGTTGTATGACACCTCCAAAAGATTGGAAATTAGGTTAGAAAAATAGCCTGAGACTGCTACTTCCTTGTAAGCCCCCTGAATTTTTCGAATTATTTTTCGAATTTTCTAATGAATTATTTTCAATAATTCATTTCTATATAATTAATTTTGATCCTTAAATGCTCTTTACCGTAACTTGGGATTTTAGAGCATCAGGGATGCCAGTATCTGGAAACTTCCTTCTTGGAGTTTGTAGTAGACGAGATTATCTTCACAGTGATATATCGTGTCCCACTCGAACTTGTTCCCTTGTGCTCCATTTGACTCGCGCAACTTCGGGTCAATTTAGACCAATTTATCGTCTGCCGTAATTCGTGATTTAATTTCCAACTTAATTTTCGGGCCCGACATCGACCCAACTTAGTCGACCCAAAGTATGGACGTGGCCCACATAAAGCCTACTACCCACATGAAACTTGTGTCCCATTTATTGGAGTTTCGTATATTATTTATTTACCCATGATTATAAATCCCTATTTTACTTCAATTATTGCACCCGGTCCGAATTCGACCCGACCCGGCTCGATCGAACCCGAACCCAAGCCCCATGTTGTTCTCCCATGACTGCCCAAAAACCCTACATAATTTTCCCTATTTTTCCCTATTTTAAATATTTATTTTTCTCTCTCCACTTTACAAATATCTATGTATATATATATATATATATATCTTACTCTCTCTCCAAACAAACACTCACACACCCTCATCCCTCCCTCACAGCACTCCCCCCCCTTTTGGACCGACAGCCCCCTCTCTCTCTCACAAATATCTTGTTCTCTCTCACTCTTTATATTACACACACACACACTCATATTCTCACTCTCTCTCTTTCTATAATAATATACACACACACCCCTACTCCATCAGCCCACTCCCTCTCTCCCATCAGTCGACACCTCCTCCTCCATTCTCTTCTTCTTCCTCTTCTTCACTTCTTCTTCCTCTTTAAAAGCACCACCATCACCACCACCTTCACCATTACTATCATCACCACCATAACCACTCCCACCACCATCACCCAAGCCGCCACCACCGCCGCCGTCGACCCCCAGCCGCCGTGCCCGGCCAGCCAGTCCCTCTCCGGCGATGCGCCGCCGCATCACGCCGCCGCGGCAGCAGCTGCAAGCATCAGCAGCATGCGGCAGTAGCTGCCGCGCCGCCCCCGCGCGCGTGCATGGACGTACCGTGCGCCACTTCGTGGCCGGCCCGCCGCCCCCGCAAGCTCCCCCTCGCCCGGCGACCTCCGACGAGCCACCCCGTGGCCTCCGCCCACTTTTTTGACGCGCCGAATAGCCTATTCGTGCGTTTTGAACGGAATCCCGTCGGCGCGCGCGAGTTTGAAACTCAGAATTCATGCTCCGTCGCAGCAAGTTAGTATAAATTTTCTAGACAATCCGACCGTTGGATCGGCAATTTCTTCACTCCGTCTCAATCTAGGTATATATCCCTTCATCCCTCTCAAATTTTATCCGTTAATTTCGTCGTTTGGTAGATCAAAACCGGCCACCAAGTTGACACTTTAAATTGTGTTATTTTTGGACAGTTTTGTGGAGCCGACTTCGTCGACTCGTATCTCCTCCGTCGTAGCTCCGGTTGGCACGCTACCAGTTCCTGTGCGAAGCTGGTATAACCCTCTTCCTGCCCCCCTTTAGATTTCATTTCAGTTTGAGCTTGTTAGGTCGGTCGAATTCGACGCCAAAGTTGGCCGTTCGAATTCTTAGTGTTGCACTTGTAAAATTCTATTTTTGAACCCGGGATTCCAAATTCAATTTCTGACACCACCAGTAGACTCGTGGCGTCGTTCTGGCATGTTTTCATATAAAGTTTGCTTGATTTGGAGAACGTGGGCCCTGGCACGCATTTCGGTGCAAAGCGGGTCCCACTTTCTGGGTCAACGGGTCATTTTGAGTTCGGCTCATCGGAATCCAATTCCGGATATACCGTTGAGTTCGTATCGTCATTCTGGACTCGTTGACATATAATTTGCTAGATTTTAGTGGACATTGGTTCTGACACGCATTTAAATCGGATACCATTATCCGGGTCAGCGGGTCATTTTGAGTTCGGTTCATCGGAATCCAATTCCGGATATACCGTTGAGTTCTATCGTCATTCTGGACTTGTTGACATATAATTTGCTAGGTTTTAGTGGATATTGGTTCTGACACACATTTCGGTGCAAGTCGGATACCAATATCCGGGTCAGCGGGTCATTTTTAGTTCGGCTCATCGGAATCCAATTTCGGATATACCGTTGAGTTCGTATCGTCATTCTGGACTCGTTGACATATAATTTACTGAGTTTTGAGGACATTAGCTCCGACACGCTTTTTCGTGCAAATTGGAATTTCAATGTCCTGGTCAACGGACCAATTTGAGATCGGGTCGACGGAATCCAATTCTGGATATACCGTTGGGTTCGTATCGTCATTCTGGATCTGTGGACATATAATTTGTTAGGTTTTGTGCACTTTTATTTTGGCACATTTTTTGGTGCAAAGTGTGTCCAACGGCGGACATTATTTTGGCCCGAAATTACCGTTTTTCCCCTATATCCAAATTGGACTTTTGGACAGGCTATCCTAGCTGATTTGACCATTCTGGACATGTTGGTGATATTTATTTTATCATCCGACAACATCTGTAGGTTTTTACCCTATTATTATAATCTTTCTTCTTTTGTGGTATTTTGAGTTCCATCGATTCCGGTGATTTCACAATCACTGAAATTGATGTGTTGACCTTGTAGATATTTATAGAGACTAGCCTTGACCCTGTTTGACCATGGTTGACTGCTTTGACTGAACGTCGAAGTAGAGTCAACATTTGACCTAGTTTAACCTAGAGTTGACCATAGTTGACCAGTTGACCAAAAGTCAACTGTAAGTCAACCATTGACCCAGTTTGACCTAGTGTGACCTATTTTAACTTAGTTGACTGAGTCTGACCTAGATTGCGTAGCTTATGCTATAGAATCAAGCCTAACACTGTTGAACCCTAATTAGCTTATATGTATCTTATCTTTAGGTCTGTGGCATCACTCTGAGCATCGACCCCATTTGACAGCTCAGGACCGCAGACGAGTACATTCACTGATAGTTTTCATTGTCTTGATATTTGCTATATCTGATTCAGTCGTAGTGTCTTACTTGATTCTCAGACACGATAGTTCACGGACTAGTATTGTCGGATTTCTGTCATGAGATGTCATTTCTGATTTCTTGGGATACTGGTACTTGCTTGGTCTTAATTCTTGTACTTGTATTGACGTCGATTGCTGAAGAGGACTTGCTTCCCTCTTAGGGAATCCCGCGTCATGACGTGCTATGTCCGGATCCGTATACTATTCGGGGAATGGGGAATATTATAGATAGTGTGATCAATGCCCACCTTGAGTTACTACTTGTATCATAGCTATACCCTCACCTCACGATGGGTATAGCCTGACCTGTGCTACTACTTGCTCCATAGCTTACCATCCTGGCCGGGCCGAGTCCACGTACTTGTAGCCGGTCGGCTGGAAGCCTGATCTTGACCCATACCGATCACATTATGCTATAATATTCGAGACACATTTTATATTACTTTATCTTATCATATATCCTGTTCTGTTCTACATTCAGTACTTTCTCACCATGCTATGATATTCAGATTACTCACATGTTCTACATGCCATTATATTGTACCTTGATTGGAGACTAAGCTCTGTTCGGGAGAAGAGTAACAACCCCGGTCCTTGTTTGGTTTAAGGGTTGTAACTCAGCTTCCGAACGGTTCCCAAATCTTCATATATCTTTGTCTTGTAGTTCATTATACTGTCTCTTATAGAATTTGTCAATTCACATGGAACTGCTGTTAGTGTTTGTACTTGCTCATTTTTCTGACAGAATACCGTTGATAATATTTTAGGAGTAGTTGTGCCATTAGTGGACTTCATGATGTTGCTAGCTGAGGTGGATCTCACTATTCTTCTATGTAAGTTGCCTGGTAGTTATCCTTAGTTCGTCTTGTTTTTCCTTCTTTATTTCCTGTCTTATGTTTCTTTCTAGTAGTTTCTAGTTGCTCTTGTGCTTTAGTTATCTTCTTGTCTTATCATCCCTAGCTGTTTGTGATGTGACTAGAGTATATTTATAGTTATAGGCCTTCTAGACGTAGTGTATATTTATTGGGTACTAGACAGCGTTCTACCGCCGATACTGCGGCGTAGGCTGGGCGTGGCCCACATATTCGTATCCGTATATCCGGGTGCGGGTCGTGACACATTTTTAGTGGTGGCCCATGCAGGTCAGTCTTTGCAATTAATGCGAAGTCGTGGTAGTACTTGAGCTTTTTTGTACTACTGCGAGCCTGCCCTAGGATTAAGGTTGAGTTATGGAATATTTTAGGAATTTGGTACTCAGTCACATATTAGGAACTCTTGGTAGATTCCAGGGATGACCCCTGGGAATCTTATTTCGAACTTTTCAAAACTTTTCCCATTCATTCATGTCCGTCCTGATTTCTGAAACATCTGTCCGTTATCAACTTTATTCTTTCTTGGAATGAGTTTGTGGACCCAGAGGGAAGGTATAAGTTGAACTTATATATCTCCTAGGTCGAGACGAGAATATGATTTACCAGTCTCATATCAGGTTGAGATTATTTTAGATTATATTCTAATAATTTCCTTTATCTTGACCTAGATAGTACCTTTGGACATCTCCTGAGAATTTTCTTCTAAACTCTACCTCGAAATCTGTTTTAGCTAGTTTTCATTTAATTATCCTTGATTCGTTGTTGAATTTTGAATCTTGATGTTCGTTGTTGACTTCGATTTTGATTTTGTTGAAGATAAGTTCCTCAGAATTGAGTTAAGATATCCTGATAAACATATTTTGGACGAGGACGATGAGAACAGTAAGTGTCTACTTTACTTATAGAGTTTAGAATTTATCGCAGTCATATTAGCTAGCCTGACATGGACGTGGAGCCTGATTTTGGATATACTATCCTAGTTATGGAATTTAGATTCTCTTGCAGCCATACCGGTTGGCGTGGTAAGGAATCTAGATGACATAATTTTAGGGTGTATACCTTGGTTATGGACTCTATCGTTTATTGTAGCTATGTTTACTGGCGTGGCGTAAATTCTGGCAACATGATTTGGATAGACGTGTATGGTTATCAGATCGTATCTTAAATTGATTCACTTGTTTTAACCTATTGGGCAAGAGCAGTTCCTACTATTACTTCTGTTTTCCCATTCTTTTCTTCCTCATCGCATGATGATTTCCTCATCTTACCCTTACTTCCTCCGTCTTGATCAATTATGTCTTGGTTCCTGTAGCTCCCCTTCCCGGGAATTTTTATAATATATTTTATTCATTTATTTATTTGAATTAAATGGTGATTTTAGAGTTTTTATAAATAATTATTTAGTTAATTCTACGGTTGATGATTTTAGCCATAGTGGAGTTTTGGAGTGCACGATGACTAAGAATCGTAGCACGGATAGTGCAATGGCGTGCTTTGGCTAGTGTATTAGCCCTGCCAAGGAAGACCGAGCCATAGTGATGTCCTAACTAGGAAAACCAAGCTAAGATACGACTAAACCCTTACCAAATGTTTATTTATTCATTATTTATATTATTGAGTTAGGAAAACCTGTTATACCATTTTAGTCCGGACTGGACCGGAGTGAGCCAAGCCATGTAATCATGCAGGACGTCCGATGGCATGTGTGTTGATGTATGTTGGTGAGTCCGTTATATTCAGTTTTAATGATTTAATGACTATTTCTAAATATTCGAAATCTTAAATATTATAAATATTATTAGTAATTAATATTCAATGATATTGGTATAAAATTGGTCCTTGTGCGTTTTGAGATTTTTGGACTATAAACAATGGCGTATACACCCTTATTGTTCTATTGAATTTTAATATTATTATTTTTATTATTTTATCGAGTTTATTATTAAATAATGTTATTTTAGTATTCTTGGCAATATTTATTTCTGTAATCATATAAATATTATTTGGTTATAGGTATATATACATATATAGATATAAATGTGTGTATATAGATATATATAGAGTTATATATATATAAATAATAAGAATGAGATAAATAGAAGGACCCAAACAAAGCAAATCCCCACCACCCAATACCAACTGAGCCCAAGCCCAGTTGGGCCAGGGCACACCCTTGTGTGCAACCCAGCACAGGAAGGTCGACCCCCTCCTTACTGTACGAAACCGAGCAGTAGCCTCTCGGCCCAGCCCATCCCAGCCAATCCAAGTCCCTCAGCCTGAATTTCAGCCCAGGCCAAGCAGCAGGCTTGAGCCCTGCTTCCCGAGCTGAGAACCCTCGAAACCGACCCTGTCTCGGTTCAGCGTAGTTAACATAGGCTAATAAATAGAAGGATTCTTCGAAGAACATAAAACCCTAACGCCACCTACACCTTCCCCAGCGACGAAGCCAGACTGGATGCCGCCCTGCGCGCCGCCGCGGCGGTCGCAGGCCGGCCGGAGCTGCCGCGGCAAGGCTGGAACCGCGCGAGCGCGCGGACTGAACAAGCGCAGAACAGAGGCAACGGCGGTGCAGCCCCAACTTCGTGATCAAAGTGCACTCTCATTGCTCAATCGTTTTCCGAACTTTTTCTTCAGGTGAGATCCCGATATATACACCTTCGATTTCGATCAATTAGTTTGATTTTAGGTGATCTATACTGCCAGAAAAATCGAACCAAAAAACCCGAAAAACTGTCCAAAATGGAACAGAAAACCTAGCCCCAACTCCCGCGTTCGAAGTGGAATTCCGAACCCAATATTAGAAATTTCGATAAACTATTTGTCACGCCCCAGAACCAGGATACTGGAGAGCGGAGGAGTAACTCAGCCAGCTACGTATTACGGGTAGATGAATACCGTATAATACGATCAATGCTGTCTAACCAGACGAGGGGTGCATACTACATAAAAGTCTTACTATGGTCATTACACATCTATTGTCTCAATCATTCAAACAAGAAACAGAAATATAGAATATGTAAGGTAAAGCAGTAAGGCGTCCCAAACGTTCAGTCAAAATGTTCTTGAGATCTGGCTTTACAAAATACAGCCAGATGATGTAGTAAGTATACACAATTGTTATCAGCTGCAGTCTGACTTAATTACAATTATGCAAAAGTAAGTACAAGACAATCCGACTAACATGTCGGTGCCAAACGGCAAGGTATAAAGTAGATAACAAAATGAGTGGTGAAGTTAAGGAACCCACTCGAGGCCTCCTACGATCATTCCTCTAGTATTGACCATCCTGGAGGTGGAAGTACGCTGAGTCCTCGGGAACTGGCTCTAAATCTGGCCATACAAAACCAGAGAGGTTAGACCTCTAATAGCAAGTACCACAAGGGAGCACGACATGAGAACTAAAACCAGTAATGAGAAATATAATAGTAGATCTCTGCTTTCCACTAGGATTCACATCATATCAAGACACTTCGAACCAACCTCCCAACCAAACAAGGACAGAAGTTGGCCCGTCATGTCCTGACATTCTGATCATCCCAGTTAGGTAACAGAGTACAGTGCACAAACAAATCATCTGGAACGGCCAATCAACTCCTACGGCTTGCTATTATGAGTCCCAAGTTATCCTGAAATAATGCAATTAGGGATTCCTCAGTTCTTACTATGTGCAAGCAAGGCTAGTCTATCCAGTCGATCAATTGGCCCATGCATGAATTAGACGAGTCCTAGCAGGACGCCCGTCAATATACAATATACAATAATAATAAAAGCAGATACTGTTCCCTGCCCGTGTGGCAGATTTACAGTATCTGTGGGAACCAGCCGGCCCGTCGGGTACTACTCGTCCCAAGGGGGCTGTCATGTAAGAATTCAGGAATCCATTCTCTCCATGCAATCATTATTTTATTTAACTTAATAGTCTCTACGTTGAGTGAAATACCATGTCGTGGATCATGGTCATTCAAATGAGTACTTTCGTACGGGGTACGATATGCACAACTCTACAGCGATACCAGTACGGTTAGGTTGCAGGTCTTACATAGCGTAATGCAACCATCAAATCTATCCACGGTAATCATGCCTTGACCATAAAGTACAAATGCTTCTTTTGTAGAAAAAAAATAACTAAATAAATAAATAAATAAATAGATTGAAGCCTGCATGTGCAAGTATGTCAATATTTGGGATCATCCAGTCGAGTACAATAGTTCATAACATGAACGTGTCTCATTCATTTCATTCAATAAGACGACTAGCCAGTCTCTTAGTTCCAATTAGGAACGCATGATCAATTTAGTCAAGATCACAATCATTATCAATGGTGGCAAGGCATGAAAGTCAACTAGCATTCAGTGGGGTCGAGTCTACAACTCTCAGGGTTTAATTCTAGTCAATCCGGGTATCTATAACTTAATTCATGACACATGGTATATCCCACGTAACAATCTATAATTAACAAAAATATCAACATATCATGATTATATCAAGTTTATGCAAAAAGGCGTAAGGATATAAAATGGACGTTAAACATCTAATAAGATATCAATATACAGGGCTATAGAAGATCCAGGGTAAGCAGGCTACCCTCATGTCAGCCTACGCTCATGCCAGCGTACGCTCAGGTCAAGCTACGCTCAAGCCAAGCTAGCGTATGGGAGTCATACGCTTCCAAAAGGCAGCGTATGAACTCCATACGACTCCTTACTATCCAAGTCAGCGTATGCAAGTCATACGCTCCCAAAAGGTAGCGTATGGACTACATACGACTCCTGACCATCCAAGTCAGCGTATGCAAGTCATACGCTCCCAAAAGGTAGCGTATGAACTCCATACGACTCCTGACCATCCAAGTCAGCGTATGTAAGTCATACGCTCCCAAAAGGTAGCGTATGAACTCCATACGACTCCTGACCATCCAAGTCAGCGTATGCAAGTCATACGCTCCCAAAAGGTAGCGTATGAACTCCATACGACTCCTGACCATCCAAGTCAGCGTATGCAAGTCATACGCTCCCAAAAGGTAGCATATGAACTCCATACGACTCCTGACCATCCAAGTCAGCGTATGCAAGTCATACGCTCCCAAAAGGTAGCGTATGAACTCCATACGACACACGCTTCCAAAAGGCAGCGTATGCAAGACACACGCTTCCTAAAAAGGTAGCGTATGGATTCCATGCTGCGCTAAAGAGCGCGTACAGCTCAGTGACGTAGCTAAAAAGCTAGCATACACTGCTCACTGTCTTCTCCAAACAGCAAGAACTCTATGGTTGTACCCCAAGGCTTCAAAAGTCCATAACTTGGTCAAAATAAGTCCGAATCCAACTTTTCAAAGGTCAAAGTTGGGTAGGATGAACTGCTCTACGACATGAAACCATCAAATCTTGAGAACAAAGGAGTTTGCTAGATCAAAACCCATAGACAACCGAAAATACAATAACTTAGATCTACAAGAAATGAACCAATGAAATCAAAAATACTAAGCACTAAACTCTCTTAAAATCATGAGAGGAAGAATATTGAACCATAAAATATGGTCCTCATGTAGAGCAAGATGTACTTGCCTAGTTGGTAGGTGGAGAGAGTAATGAAAGGAAGAAGAAGAAGTAATGGTGAAGAAGGAGTGAATGAGGAGAGAGAAGGAAGAGGGTAGCTTTAAGTAGCAAAGGGGTGGTAGGTGGGAATTGGGCCAGGTCCAATGGGTCCAATGGGTCGGGTTGCACGAGTCCAACAAGGCTAACCCGAAAATAAAACTAAAGCATGAATCAAAATACAGGTAATAAAATTACAGGAAGAAATGCAGAAATAAAATTACAGGAATTAATTAGCATGAAAATTAAAGAGCAGCTAATTAATTAACATAAAAATTTAAAGAGCAGATAATAGAATTACAGAAAAATAAAGTACAGAAAATAAAAATGCAGATGATTAATTAACATGAAGTTATAGGAATTTAAATACAGGATACTACATGATAAATACTAAATAAATACATTCAGGCAATATACGTATTAGAATACGCATTTCGGGAACGGGGAGTGACACTATTTGAAGGAAATTATTAACAACATGTAGGGCATCGTAACCCTTCTCGTAGATTCGGATTTCAGCATGTAGATGAGAAGATATTCGATTCTAAAGTTCAACAAAAATCTATTTCAAAAATTATGAAAACTCTCCACACGACGTGCGTCACGCCAATCCGGACGACGTGGTCGCGTACCGAAAGGATCGAAAGCTGCGTAACAGCTTAGTGGTCGTGTAGGCTTTGACGGAATTCAAATTGGTCGCGTGTACGCGACAAATTTGATACGTATCCGTCGAAATTCACCGTATCGTGCACTTTACAAATTCTCTAATTACTTTGTGCACGCTTGTCAGATCAAGACGAAACTTACGCTAACAGAACCGTATCATTTTTCTGGTCCTGTATGCCAAGTTTGGTCCAATTCTGAGACCGTTGACAAAATCACCGTTTTGCGGTGTCACTCTCCGTCCCAGAATGCGTATTTTTATACATGTACAACTCATGTGTATTTATTTAATATTTATCATGTATTTATTTAATATTTATCATATATTATCCTGTATTTAAATTCCTTTAATTTCATGTTAATTAATTAATCTGCTCTTTAAACTTTCATGTTAATTTATTTCCTGCAATTATATTTCTGCAATTTTATTTCTGCACTTTAATTCCTGCTTTATTTCTGCTTTAGCTAGGCTTTGAGTTCGGGTTGGCTTTGGTTGGATCCCCTACAACCCGACCCATTGGACCCATTGGACCCGGCCCAACTCCCACCTACCACCCCCTTTTCTATTTAAAGCCACCCTCTCTTTCTCTCTCCTCATAAACTCACATTCTCACCATTACTCCTCTTTTTCTTCTTCATTACTCTCTCCACCTACCAAACCGTAGGCAAGTACAACTTGCTCCACATGAGAACCCATGTTTTTATAGTTCATTTACCTTCCTCTCAAGATCCTAAGAAAGTTTAGAACTTGGCATTTTTCATTTCGAAGTCTTAATTTTTGTAGATCTAGAAATGAGTTACTTTCGGAGTTTGGTGGTTTTGATCTATCAAACTTCTTTGTTTTCAAGTTCTGATAGTTCCATGTTGTAGAGAAGTTTATCCTACCCAATTTTGAACTTTGGAAAGTTGGATTCGGACTTATTTTGACCAAGTTATGGACTTTTGAAGCTTTGGGATGCAACCATGGAGTTCTTGCTGTTTGGAGAAGACAGTGAGCAGTGTACGCTAGCTTTTTAGCTTGCGTCACTGAGCTGAGCGCGCTCTTTAGCGCAGCACAGTATGGAGTCCATACGCTGCCTTTTTAGGTAGCGTGTGTCTTGCATACGCTACCTTTTGGAAGCGTGTGTCGTATGGAGTTCATACGCTACCTTTTGGGAGCGTATGTCTTGCATACGCTGACTTGAATGGTCAGGAGTCGTATGGAGTTCGTACGCTACCTTTTGGGAGCGTATGACTTGCATACGCTGACTTGAATGGTCAGGAGTCGTATGGAGTTCATACGCTGCCTTTTGGGAGCGTATGACTTGCATACGCTGACTTGAATGGTCAGGAGTCGTATGGAGTTCATACGCTACCTTTTGGGAGCGTATGACTTGCATACGCTGACTTGAATGGTCAGGAGTCGTATGGAGTTCATATGCTACCTTTTGGGAGCGTATGACGTGCATACGCTGACTTGAATGGTCAGGAGTCGTATGGAGTCCATACGCTGCCTTTTGGGAGCGTATGACTTGCATACGCTCACTTGGATGGTCAGGAGTCGTATGGAGTTCATACGCTAGCTTGACCTGAGCGTACGCTGGCATGAGCGTACGCTGACATGAGCGTAGGCTGACAGGAGAGTAGCCTGCTTACCCTGGATCTTCTATAGCCCTGTATATTGATATCTTATTAGATGTTTAACGTCCATTTTATATCCTTACGCCTTTTTGCATAAACTTGTTATAATCATGACATGTTAATATTTTTGTTAAACATAGATTGTTACGTGAGATGTACCATGTGTCGTGAATTGAGCTATAGATACCCCGATTGACTGGAATTAAATCCTGAGAGTCGTAGACTCGACTCCACTGAATACTATTTGACTTTCATGCCTTGTTACCATTGATGATAATGGTTATCTTGACTAAAATTGATCATGCGTTCCTAGTTGGAACTAAGAGACTGGCTAGTCGTCTTATTGAATGAAATGAATGAGATACGTTCATGTAATGAACTATTGTACTCGATTAGCCAATCCCGAATATTGGCATACAGGCACATGCAGGCTTCAAATTATTTATTTATTTAGTTATTTATCTATCTTACAAAAACAGCATGTATACTTTATGGTCAAGTCATGATTACTCCGTGGTCAGATTTAATTGTTGCATCACGCTATGTAAAACCTACAACCTAGCCGCACGGGTATCGTTGTAGAGTTGCGCATATCGTACCCCGTACGAAAGTACTCATTTGAATGACCATGATCCACGGCATGGAACTTCACTCAACGTAGAGACTATTAAGTTAAATAAAATAATGATGGCATGGAGAGAATGGATTCCCGAGTTCTTACATGGCAGCCCCCTTGGGACTATTAAGTGCCCGACGGGCCGGCTGGTTCCCACAGATACTGTAAATCTGTCACACGGGCAGGGAACAGTATCTGCTTATATTATTATACATGCTATATTAACGGCGGGCGTCCCGCTGGGACTCGTCTAACTACATGATTGGCGCAATTGATTGATTGGATAGACTAGCCTTGCTTGCACATAGTAAGAACTGAGTAATCCCTAATTGCATAATTCCAGGATAACTTGGGACTCAAAATAGTAAGCCGTAGGATTTGATTGGCCGTTCAAGATGATTTGTTTATGCACTGTACCTACTCTGTTACCTAACTGGGATGATCAGAATGTCAGGACATGAAGGGCCAACTTCTGTCCTTGTTTGGTTGGGAGAGGTTGGTTCGAAGTGTCGTGATGTGATGTGAATCCTAGTAGAAAGCAGAGATCTATTATTATATTTCTCATTACTGGTTTTAGTTCTCATGTCGTGCTCCCTTGTGGTACTTGCTATTAGAGGTCTAACCTCTCTGGTTTTGCATGGCCAGATTTAGAGCCAGTCCCCGAGGATCCAGCTTACTTCTACCTCCAAGATGGTCAACACTAGAGGGATGATCGCAGGAGGACTCGAGTGGGTTTCTTACTTCCCCGCTCGTTTTGTTATCTACTTTATACCTTGTCGTTTGGCACCGACATGTTAGTCGGATTGTCTTGTACCTACTTTTACATAATTGTAACTAAGTCAGACTGCAGCTGCTAACAATTGTGTATACTTACTACATTATCTGGCTGTATTTTGTAAAGCCAAATATCAAGAACATTTTGACTGAACGTTTGGGACGCCTTACTACTTTATCTCACATGTTCTCTATTTCTGTTTCTTGTTTGAATGATTGAGACAATAGTTATGAAGTGACCATAGTAAGACTTTCATGTAGTATGCACCCCCTCGTCTTTTAGACAGCATTGATCGTATTATACGGTATTCATCTACCCGTAATACGTAGCTGGCTGAGTCATCCCCCCCGCTCTCCAGTATTCTGGTTCTGGGGCGTGACAAGGTTTTAGTGGTGGCCCATGCAGGTCTGATTTCAGACTTGTGGGGTGTTTTGATTTATAGGATGTCTCAATCACACATGTTTTCCCTTGATCTCATGATTCGTTACTCTCAACTCTAGCTTGACATTCCAGTATCCTTTGACTTCATTGATCCTTCATGTCCGGTCGTTTGATTGTTCTCTTGTCCCTTTTCTTAGGGGCACCTCGTCCGCATCTGTCAGGACTGGACAGCAACAACATGGACAGCAACATGGACAACCTGACCAGGTTGGTCAGCAGCAAGGGCCAGTCTCCCCTTAGGAGGCTACCCAGGAAGAAGTGATAGTGGAACCAGCAGCTGGGTCGCAGTATCCGGACATTCCACCCCCACCGACAGTTCTACCTACCCAAGTGGACACACCAGCCCTTCTGGAGATCATGAGAGGAATGATGGCTACTCAGCAACATCATATGTTAGCCCAGCAGCGCATGCACGCTTAGTTGCAAGAGCAAAACGTACTACTCAACCAAGGATTGTAGACGGCATTGGAAAGAGGGGCGAGGACAGATTCAGGAGCGTCAGCCCGGTTTTGCAAGTACAACCCCCGCCGTTTCGAGGACACGGAGGATGCCATCTCAGCAGATGCATGGCTTAAGGATATCGAGGCTATTCTGACAGCCGCTAAGGTGCCGGCAGAAGAACGTGTGGATCTAGTGAAGTTGTTACTTCAGGATCTCGCACGTGATTGGTGGGAATCAGAGGAGGTAGGCATCAGACGTCCTATTGCTTGGGACGATTTTACAGCAAGATTCAAGACCAAGTACTATGGAGTTGTGGCACAGTTTGAGCTACAACAGAAGTTTATCAGCCTCAGGTAGGCTGGCAAGACTGTAGATGCTTATGCAGCGGAGTTCTGCAGATTGAGTAGATTTGCCCCAGAGATGGTAGCGACGGAGCGCCAGAGGGCTATGAGGTTTCAACAAGGGTTTTATCTTGAACTCTTACAATTGATAGAAGGGCACAATTACCAGACTTTTGATGAGATATTGACGGCGACTCGAAGGCATGAGATCACCATTCAGAGGCTTGCAGTAAGGACTGGGGGTCAGAAGAGATCCCACAGTCAGATTGAAGGAGGAGGGGGAGCAGCGCCCCGAACAACAGCACCATCCACTGGCATTCGTATCCACGATGTGGCGATACGGGGGCCAGCACCACCACCCAGGCAGCAGCAGCAACAGAGGAAGAACCAGCAACCCCCGACGGGCTGCACTTATTGTGGGAAAATGGGGCACACTAGAGATATGTGTCGGACATTGAATAGACTATGTCTGATATGTAGAAATCCAGACCATCGGGTTACCATATGTCCCATGAATTCGAGGTCAGAAGGACCAGGGCAGCAGTTTTTTGCTCTGCCAACACCAGGGGCAAGACAGTATCGAGGACCAGCAGTGGCAGTAAGGCCGTTGGCACAGCGTCCGCAGGCTCAGATATATCGACAGCAGGGACCGTCGATGCAGCAACACCAGCATAGACCACCCCAGTATCATCAAGGAAGGGGCCAGCAGCAGTACCAGGCTAGGCCATAGCATGGGAACCAGCAAGGAGGTCGAGGGCAAGCATTCACACTGTCCTTGGAGGAGGCATTAGCATCGGGAGATGTTGTGGCAGGTAACATTCTCGTCGCCTCATATTCCGCAGTAGCATTGTTTAATTCGGGAGCATCACACTCATTTATATCTGCACAATTTGCGACATGGCTAGGAATGGAGTTCGAGGCATTGCCAGGGAGGCTGAATATACTCACTGGTAATAGGCTCGTAGGAGTTAGTAGAGTTATTCTAGCGTGTAGTGTTGTAGTTTGCGGGCATTCCTTACCCGCCCAGTTGATAGAATTTCCTTTTGGAAATTTCGACGTTATCTTAGGCATGGACTGGCTGAAAGACAGTCATGCGACAATAGATTGTCGTAGTGGGAGTGTATCTTTTGATATTCCAGGCATGAAGAGGTTCACCTTAGTCAGGTCAGAGGCAACTCAGCAAGAGCAGGGAGTAGTAACAGCAATGGAAGAAGTTCAAGTTCCGAAGGTAGTTGAAGAATTTCTAGACGTGTTTCCTGAAGAACTTCCAGGTCTACCACCGGTTAGAGATATTGAGTTCAGCATAGAATTGGCACCTGGAACTAAACCGATATCAGATCGAGTTTACAGAATGGCGGATTCGGAGCAGGCCAAGGTATATCAGCACATAGAGGAATTGAAGGAGAAGAAGTTCATCCAAGCTAGCATATCACCATGGGCAGCACTAATGGTACTTGTGGAGAAGAAGGATGGGTCATCCAGATTGTGCATCGACTACAGGAAGCTTAACGCGGCGACAGTGAAGAACAAGTACCCACTACCCAGGATCGATGACTTATTTGATCAGTTGAGCAGGACCAGAGTCTTCTCCAAGATAGATCTTCGTTCAGGGTACCATCAGGTGAGGGTTCGGAAGGAAGATATTCCCAAGACAACATTCAGGTCGAAGAATGGACATTATGAATTCTTGGTAATGCCGTTTGGTTTGACCAATGCTCCAGCTATATTCATGGATTTGATGAACCGTATCTTTATGCCGTACTTAGATCAGTTTGTCGTAGTATTTCTCGACGACATTCTTGTGTACTCTGCTAGTAAAGAGGAGCATGAAGACCACCTCAGGAAAGTGTTGCAGGTTTTGAGAAAGAACCAGTTATATGCCAAGCTCAGCAAGTGTGAGTTCTGGACGGATCATATTTCATTTTTGGGTCATATTGTATCAGGAGCTGGAGTAGCAGTGGATCCCAAGAAGGTAGAAGCAGTAGAGAGTTGGTCAGTACCCAAGACCGTAGCTGATGTACGGAGTTTCTTGGGATTGGCAGGATATTACAGAAGGTTTGTGTCAGATTTTGCAAGACTTTCAGCACCCATGACCCGCTTGACACGAAAGGATGTACCATTCGTCTGGTCGGCAGAATGCCAGGCATCATTTGAGAATCTGAAGCAGAAGTTGATATCAGCGCCCATTCTTACATTGCCAGTTGGACCCGGAGGTTTTACTGTATATTGTGATGCGTCAGGTAAAGGACTTGGATGTGTCCTTATGTAGCATGGGAAGATGATAGCATATGCATCTAGGCAACTTCGGGACCACGAGAAAAATTATCCAACTCATGATCTGGAATTGGCGGCAGTAGTGTTTGCTCTGAAGCTATAGAGACATTACTTATATGGTGACCGAGTGGAGATGTACACAGATCATAAAAGTCTGAAGTACATCTTTACTCAGAAGGAGCTGAACATGAGGCAGAGAAGGTGGTTGGAGTTGATCAAGGATTATGATATGGAGCTTCAGTATCATCCAGGCAAGGCTAATGTAGTAGCAGACGCTCTTAGCAGAAGAGGCGGCACATTTATGTTGACAACGCAGAAGCACATCTTAGAAGACCTTCAGGAGATGGGCATTGAAATTATACTTCCTAGTGATGTAGGAATTCTGGCGAGTCTACAAGTTCAATCCGACTTGGTAGGCAGGATCAAGGCAGCTCAGGCACAGGACCCAAGGATTCAGAAGCTTAGGGCAGAATGTGAGTCAGGGCTCAGGAAAGAGATGCAAATTCATGAAGATGGTACGCTTAGGTTTGGATCACGTCTATGTGTACCTAGTGGAGATATCAGACAGGAAGTAATGGCAGAAGCTCACAGTTCTCAGTATTCTATACATCCTGGAGGGACCAAGATGTACCAAGATATCAAGCAGCACTTCTGGTAGAACGGGATGAAGAGGGAGATAGCTAGGTTTGTTTCCCGTTGCTTGATATGTCAGCAAGTAAAGGCAGAACAGCAGAGGCCAGCTGGATTATTGCAACCGCTTCCCATCCCGGAATGGAAGTGGGAACACATTACGATGGACTTTGTGACCGGTTTACCGAGATCACCAAGTGGTAAAGATGCTATTTGGGTGATAGTAGATCGACTTACAAAGGTAGCACACTTTCTTTCTTTCAGAGTAGGGCAATCTACAGAAAAGTTGGCGGAGTTGTACATGCAGCAGATAGTCAGGCAACATGGAGTCCCTGTCAGTATTGTGTCAGACAGAGATACCCGTTTCACGTCATACTTCTGGAAGAGCTTACATCATAGTCTGGGTACCAAGTTAAGATTTAGCACGGCTTACCATCCGCAGACGGACGGGCAATCAGAAAGGACAATTCAGACTTTGGAAGATATGTTGCGAGCTTGCACTCTGGATTTTGGAGGATCTTGGAAAAGCCACCTGCACTTAGTTGAGTTCTCATACAACAACAGTTATCAAGCCAGTATCCAGATGACGCCATTTGAAGCACTATATGGTAAGAAGTGTAGATCGCCACTAGCATGGGATGATATCGGGGAAAGGAAGATGTTAGGTCCAGAAATGATTGTTCAGACAGTTGAAGTGATTAAAGGAATTAGAGAGCGACTTCGTATTGTGCAGGATCGGCATCGTCATTGGGCGGACCAGCATCGTAGGCCGCTAGAGTTTTCTGTTGGGGACCACGTGTTCTTGCGGATCTCACCTACCCGTGGGGTCATTAGATTTGGCGTTCACGGGAAGTTGAGCCCACGATACGTAGGCCCATTTGTTATTCTTGATAGGGTAGGCGATGTTGCTTATCGTTTGTCCCTTCCACCTTCGTTACGAGAGGTGCATGACGTGTTTCATGTATCTCAATTGCGAAGGTATGTATCAGACCCCAGCCATATCCTCGATCATTCAGAACTGGTTGTTGGTACCAACCTGTCTTACGAGGAACAGCCTGTATCCATCTTGGACCGAAGAGAGAAGATACTCAAGAACCGAATAATTAACTTTGTCAGGGTTGCTTGGGGTCATCACTCTTTGGGAGAGTCAACGTGGGAACGTGAGGATGATATCCGATCACGGTATCCACATCTGTTTGACTCACAAGGTATATCTTTTTCTGTGTACCTTGATTGCCTTGATTCCTCATGCTTATCACCTTATGGGTAGAATTGCTTAATATCGTAGATTGTTAAGTACAGATATGTTACTTGCTAAGGACATTGTAAAATGATTGCTTGATTGAATTGCTTGTACTTAGATTAGTTTAGCCCCGACATTCCTATCCTGCTTGGATTTGAAATTCCGAGGACGGAATTTTTCTAAGGAGGGTAGAGATGTTACTCCCCGTCCCAGAATGCGTATTTTTATACATGTACAACTCATGTGTATTTATTTAGTATTTATCATGTATTTATTTAATATTTATCATGTATTATCATGTATTTAAATTCCTTTAATTTCATGTTAATTAATTAATCTGCTCTTTAAACTTTTATGTTAATTTATTTCCTGCAATTATATTTCTGTAATTTTATTTTTGCACTTTAATTCCTGCTTTATTTCTGCTTTAGCTAGGCTTTGAGTTCGGGTTGGCTTTGGTTGGATCCCCTACAACCCGACCCATTGGACCCATTGGACCCGGCCTAACTCCCACCTACCACCCCCTTTTCTATTTAAAGCCACCCTCTCTTTCTCTCTCCTCATAAACTCACATTCTCACCATTACTCCTCTTCTTCTTCTTTATTACTCTCTCCACCTACCAAACCGTAGGCAAGTACAACTTGCTCCACATGAGAACCCATGTTTTTATAGTTCATTTATCTTCCTCTCAAGATCCTAAGAAAGTTTAGAACTTGGCATTTTTCATTTCGAAGTCTTAATTTTTGTAGATCTAAAAATGAGTTACTTTCAGAGTTTGGTGGTTTTGATCTATCAAACTTCTTTGTTTTCAAGTTCTGATGGTTCCATGTTGTAGAGAAGTTTATCCTACCCAATTTTGACCTTTAAAAAGTTGGATTCGGACTTATTTTGACCAAGTTATGGACTTTTGAAGCTTTGGGATGCAACCATGGAGTTCTTGCTGTTTGGAGAAGACAGTGAGCAGTGTACGCTAGCTTTTTAGCTTGCATCACTGAGCTGAGCGCGCTCTTTAGCGCAGCACAGTATGGAGTCCATACGCTGCCTTTTTAGGTAGCGTGTGTCTTGCATACGCTACCTTTTGGAAGCGTGTGTCGTATGGAGTTCATACGCTACCTTTTGGGAGCGTATGTCTTGCATACGCTGACTTGAATGGTCAGGAGTCGTATGGAGTTCATACGCTGCCTTTTGGGAGCGTATGACTTGCATACGCTGACTTGAATGGTCAGGAGTCGTATGGAGTTCATACGTTGCCTTTTGGGAGCGTATGACTTGCATACGCTGACTTGAATGGTCAGGAGTCGTATGGAGTTCATACGCTACCTTTTGGGAGCGTTTGACTTGCATACGCTGACTTGAATGGTCAGGAGTCGTATGGAGTTCATACGCTACCTTTTGGGAGCGTATGACTTGCATACGCTGACTTGAATGGTCAGGAGTCGTATGGAGTCCATACGCTACCTTTTGGGAGCGTATGACTTGCATACGCTCACTTGGATGGTCAGGAGTCGTATGGAGTTCATACGCTAGCTTGACCTGAGCGTACGCTGGCATGAGCGTACGCTGACATGAGCGTACGCTGACATGAGCGTAGGCTGACAGGAGAGTAGCCTGCTTACCCTGGATCTTCTATAGCCCTGTATATTGATATCTTATTAGATGTTTAACGTCCATTTTATATCCTTAGGCCTTTTTGCATAAACTTGTTATAATCATGACATGTTAATATTTCTGTTAAATATAGATTGTTACGTGAGATGTACCATGTGTCGTGAATTGAGCTATAGATACCCCGATTGACTGGAATTAAACCCTGAGAGTCGTAGACTCGATGTCACCCCCATTTCCTGTATTTCGTATTATGCTCGTATTTGGATTTTGGCACGTATTTTAATTTTCTCGACTTGCGGATTTTGGTTTCTCGTAAATAGGTTTTGGACCACGGCTTGGTTTTATTTTGTGGAAGTTGGTTTGGTTTGGTTCATCATGAGTGAAACACTTTAGCCTACACTCTACCCTCAACATAACACAACCACCCTCATTATATCTCCACCAACTTTTTCTCTCTCCTTTTTACTCTCCATTAATTTTCTTCTTCTCCATCTTCTTCCTTCTTCCATACAACTCCCCAACCCATTAGGCAAGTGCACCTTGCCATCAAATAAGCACCACTTTTTATTTGTCCATTAGCTAGATTAGGCCATGGAGAACAACTTTAGAACTTGATATTTTGTGATTTGGAGTTTCCTTTGTTCTAGATTTAGGTTTTTACTATTTTCGGATTTACATGGTTTTGATCTATTTAACTTTGATTTTTGTATGTTTTGATGCTTCCATGTGGAAGAGAATTCGATTTTACTCAAGTTAGAACTTTGAAAATATAGATTTGGTTTTGATTTGATCAAGTTATGAAGAATTGAAGTTTTGAAGTTCTTGGAGTTCTTCTCGGGTTGGAGAAGCAGCCCTCTCGGCCTGCGCTCTTTAGCGCAAGGCCGATTGCGCAGCTCACCCTCTAGTGAACTGCGCACCTTCCTTCTCGGCCAGCGCCTTCATTGCGCACAGCCGATTGCGCCCGACCTCTTGGGCTGAACTGCGCATCTCCCTTGGCGCACTAACCCTCGCGCAATCCACCCTCGCGCAATCCAGCCATGCGCAATCCACCCTCGCGCAATCCAGCCATGCTCAATCCACCCTCGCGCAATCCAGCCATGCGCAATCCACCCTCGCGCAATCCAGCCATGCGCAATCCACCCTCGCGCAATCCACCCCTGCGCAGTCTACCCTTGCGCAAGGTAACCCTTGCGCAAGGCAACTCTTGCGCAGCTCTTTCATGCGCAGTACACACCCTGCGCAGACCAACCCCTGACCCCCCTTGCACAACCTACTTGTCTAAGATGATTGTTTATTTCTTTAAGCTTGGCTCTTCTATAGTCCTACATATATTAGTATTCTATTAGATATTTTATGCCCATTTTATATCCTTACGCCTTTTGTCATGAACTTGATTTTACTTAATATGTTTGGAATGTCTATTGTACATGGCATGGTATGACAAGGACCTAGCATAACACGACAGTGACCCGTAGTGGTGCACTCCTGACATGACCAACCTGACATGACAGTGACCTGTAGTGGTGCACTCCTAACAGTACCCTGACATGAATTATCTTGATAACTTGATAGTGGCCGTGGCGGCGCACTCCTGACTTGACTTGTAACTTGACTCGTATAATCAACTTGACACCGTGGGTGTTCCTGCTTGCTTGCTTGTACAATCCACTTGTCTTGTCTTGCATCATGTCTAGGACGTGACTTCCTGGGTACCACGGCCAGGAAATCGCACTAAATTGGATTAGGCTAACGATTAGATCAAACTAGAACATGGAGAATTCCCAGTCACAGGCAATATCGTTATCTGGGCGCTTTAATGGACTTGTAGCTTGCCGACGAGTAGAGCACATTTTCAGCATACTGTCATGTGTTGCACCCTCTAAGTCACCTAAGGGTACATTTGTCTCCCGGGCAATGTACCCACCTATAACTCTCAACCCGCGGAAGGATAACTGGATGGTCTGCAGGGCTTGGGACTGGGAGTTTCTCACTTGCATCTTATTAGTAATTAAGGCTTGTGATAACCCTAGTTAGTTAAAGTAGTAAGCCGTAGTACTTGCTTGGCCGATTGTGAATGGATAGTGTCCAGCCTTGTCTAAGTCTTGTCTAGCTCCAGTACCTGCTATCTCCTGAGCATGTTTGTTTTACTTATCTTAACGATAAATGGGTAGAGACAGTGAGCTATTCAGGCGAAGGGGTACAATCCCGGTCCTTGTTTGGTTTAAGGATTGTAACCTGGCTCCCGGAATGGTTCCACGTCCCTAGTCGTTTATCGCCCTGTGTACTTTACTGCTTGTACTTTCTTTTATTCTTTATGTTCTGATATGCTGGCTTTTGTTCTTATTTGTGGCCTCCTTTGTGGCACTTGCTCTTTCTGGGGGTTTGACCCAGCTGGTTTTGTGTGGCCAGATTTCGGAGCAGCTCCCGAGGATCTACCGAGCTTCCAGCCCAATGGTGACAACTAGACGGAACCCGGGCCAAGAGTGGGTTTTCCTTTTTGTTTCACCCACTTATATGTAAATTTATTCTTTTGAGGCGTTTAGCCGACGAGCACCTGTTAGCTCAATGCACATTTACTTACTGTCTGCCTACGGGCTGTAAACATGATTAACAAATCCTAGGGTTGATCATGTATGACTGAACTCTTGCTAGTCCTATCATTTTGTACGACTAGCTTCATGATCATCCAATATGTAATATTTGGGACGCCTTATATATATATATTTGATGCTCTAACATCTTGTAACTCTGTTAATTGCTTGAGATTGAGACAATAGGCTTGACCTTAAGAGACTGCTGGCTTGTAGTAAACCCTCATATCTAGACAGCCGTGACCGTATAGTTGAGATGTATTCTATTTCAATATACGTAGCTGGCTATGTCTGCCCCCGCTCTCCAGTATTCTAGTTCTGGGGCGTGACATGGTTTAAGTGGTGGCCCATGCAGGTCTTGTTAATCAAGAAATGTGGGGGTTTACCGAATAGATGTCTCAATCAATATTCGCCCTTGATCTCTGCTCGTATCTTCAAATCCCTGAGATTCTTGACCTGATCACATGCTTGTATCATTAATCTGTCCTCGTCCTTTCCTTATTGTTCCCTATGTCGTCTTCTTCAGCGGCATTACTTCCGGACCTGCCAACCAGCCAGAGGAAGCTCGACAAGCACCTCAGCGCCAGGAAGATCAAGCTCAGCACTCTGGAGTAGCCTCCCGAGTTATGCTTCCCGGAGGCTCGGAACCTCCAGTTCAGGTAGCTCCGCCCGTTCAACCAGCTAGACAGGATGAGGGACCTTTGGTAGGGCTTATCAGAGAACTACTTGCATTCCAAGATCGTCGAGGCGACGCCTTGCACCAGGAAGTTCATGATGCACTAAACCGAGGAGGTCCCCAAGGGAATCAGGCGGCCAACAGTTTCAAGCGCTTGAACCCTCCCTTCTTTGACGGCAGTGAAGATGCGATTGCCGCAGACGCTTGGCTTCAGGATACCGAGGTGGTTCTAGAAGCAGCTAGGACACCTGAGAATGAGAAGGTGGCGGTGGTACGCCTACAGTTGTTAGACTTGGCTCGCGATTGGTGGGCGGCTCAGGCCATGGGGTTAGCAGCACCAGTCACTTGGGCGACGTTCAGAGAGAGGTTCCAGACGAAGTACTTCGATGCGGTGGCACGGTACGACCTGCAGACCAGATTCACCAACTTGAAGCAAGGAGGCAGGACGGTCGATGGCTATGCGATCGAGTTTTCTAGGCTGAGTAGGTTCGCCCCCACCTTGGTGGCAACCGAGTTCGATAGGGCTCAGCGGTTCCAGCAAGGACTGCACTTAGAGATATTATTGGCTGTGGAGCAGTTCGAGCACCAGACGTTCGATGCAGTATTGAAGGCAGCAAGGAGGCATGAGTATACCTCCCGGAGAATTGTGGACAGGACCGGAGGCAGGAAGCGGTCCCACAACCAGATGCACCAATCTTCAGCTCCAGCCCCGGCAGCTAGGGGTATAACCATTGGAACTCCGAGGCGGGCGGCCTCAGTGACATCGGTTCAGCATTCGACCCCGACGTACCCGCAGCAGCAGAAGCAGAAGCAGTCTTCCGCGGTGGGATGTTCGCATTGCGGGAAGCCGGGCCATGTAGTGGCAGAGTGTCGTAGGGCACAGGGATTGTGCCTGGCTTGTGGAGGAGCAGACCACCAGATAGGGACCTGCCCGAATAGGGGAAATCCATCATCATCCAACCCTTCTAGTTCTTCGGTGAGAGGACCAGCCCCAGCTCCAGTTCAGCAGCAGCAGTACCCGAGGCCATTGTTGCCTCAGGCCCAGGCCTTTCAGCAGCAGAACCAGCAGCAGATCACCCAGGCTCCAGCACAGAACCGACAGAGGGGTTTCCAGCAGAGGGGACCCGCAGCTAGAGGTCAGGCTATGATGATGACCATGGAAGAAGAAGTTGCACCAGGTGAGGTAGTGGCAGGTACTATTCTCGTCAACACCTTTCCAGCATCTGTATTATTTGATTCTGGTGCATCGCATTCATTCATGTCTGCACGATTTGCGACACGGATAGGATTGGAGCCCGAGTCATTATCAGTGAGGCTCAATATACTTACTGGTAATGGTCTTGTGGGAGTAGATCGAGTGTTTTCCTCGTGTCGGATCGTAGTTAGCGGTGGAGAGTTTCCCGCTAGGCTCATAGAGTTCCCTATGGCAGACTATGATGTAGTCCTAGGTATGGATTGGTTGAGGAACCATTATGCTAGGATAGACTGCCATGTTGGCAGAGTTGTCTTTAGTATTCCCGGAGAGCTAGAGTTTTCATTTTCCAGAGGCACAGTGGAGCCATCTCCTCCAGTATTGCGGATGGCAGTAGCAGCAGTGCAGTTGCCCCTGATAGTTAAAGAGTTTCCAGATGTCTTCCCAGAGGAACTTCCAGGGATGCCACCAGAGCGGAAGATCGAGTTCACCATCGACTTGATTCCCGGGACAGCACCAGTATCAGAGCGAGTCTACAGAATGGCGCCTTCAGAGTTGGAGATTTTGTACAAGATGATTGAAGAACTCAGGACCAAGGGATTCATTCGTGCAAGTGGATCGCCTTGGGGAGTCCCGATGCTTCTTGTAAAAAAGAAGGATGGTACGTCCAGGCTATGTGTTGATTACCATACCTTGAACTCAGTGACAATCAAGAACAGATACCCTCTCCCGAGGATAGATGACTTGTTTGATCAACTCAAAGGGGCTTCAGTTTTCTCGAAGATAGACTTGCGGTCAGGATACCACCAGATCAGGGTCAGAGAGCAGGACATCCCGAAGACGGCGTTCAGATCGAGGTACGGGCATTGGGAGTTTCTAGTTATGCCCTTTGGAGCGACCAATGCGCCGGCAGTGTTCATGGACCTTATGAACCGTATTTTCATGCCTTACTTGGACCAGTTTGTGATTGTGTTCTTGGATGACATCCTGGTCTACAGCAAGAGTGAAACAGAGCACGAGCAGCATCTCAGAGTTGTCCTCCAGATTCTCAGAGAGCACCAGTTGTACGCCAAGTTCAGTAAATGCGAGTTCTGGCTTGATCGCATTTCTTACTTAGGTCACATCATTACCAGAGGAGGGGTGGAAGTGGATCCCCAGAAGATTGTGGCTATCGAGGCATGGCCAGTACCCAGCTCAGTGGCAGAAGTTCGCAGCTTTCTTGGATTGGCCGGCTACTACCGGCGGTTCGTCTCTGATTTTGCAAGGATTTCAGCGCCGATGACCCAGTTGACCCGCAAGGATGTGCCGTTCGTTTGGACAGCAGAATGTCAGGAATCATTTAAGAAGTTGAAGCGAGGTTTGATAATGGCTCCCATTCTCACCCTTCCAGATGGGACCGGAGGATTCACAGTTTATTGCGACGCTTCAGGCAGAGGATTGGGATGTGTTTTGATGCAGCATGGGAAGGTAATTGCTTATGCGTCACGTCAACTCCGTGATCATGAGAAGAATTATCCGACCCACGACTTGGAGCTAGCAGCAGTAGTGTTTGCACTTAAGTTGTGGAGGCACTACTTGTACGGAGACAGAGTGGAGATATTTACTGATCATAAGAGCCTGAAGTATGTTTTCACCTAGAAGGATCTTAATATGTGGCAGAGAAGATGGCTCGAGCTACTGGTGGACTACGATGTGGATTTGCAGTATCATCCAGGGAAGGCCAACGTTGTAGCAGATGCGTTGAACCGGAGAGCCGGAGTTTATTTCCTGACGGCGCAACCAGAGCTATTGGCGGATCTTCAGAAGATGGGAATTGAAGTGGTTCTTCCTTCCAATATGGCCTTGATGGCCAGCCTACAGATTCAGTCCACCATAGTTGAGAGGATCCGGACAGCACAGTTAGCAGATTCCAAGATTCAGCGGCTCAGAGCAGAGTGCGAGGCAGGAAGAAGGCCAGAGTTATGTATTCATGAGGATGGTACACTTCGACACGGCACGCGTCTTTGTGTACCCAGTGGAGATATCAGACAGGAAGTCATGGCAGAGGCTCACAGTTCACAGTACTCCATTCACCCAGGCGGCACGAAGATGTACCGAGATATTTGTCAACACTTTTGGTGGAATGGTATGAAGAGGGAGATAGCCCGGTATATCTCTCGATGTTTGGTTTGCCAACAGGTCAAGGCTGAACATCAGAGGCCAGCTGGACTTCTTCAACCTTTACCGATCCCAGAATGAAAATGGGAGCACATAACCATGGATTTCGTGACTGGGTTACCCAGATCTCCGACAGGCAGAGATGCTATTTGGGTCATTGTGGACAGGCTTACCAAGGTGGCACACTTTCTTTCATTTAGAGTTGGACAGTCGACGACGCAGCTAGCAGAGATGTATCTCAGGCAGGTCGTCAGACTTCACGGAGTGCCAGTCAGCATAGTATCAGACAGGGATACGAGATTCACATCGCACTTCTGGCGCAGTCTTCATCAAAGTTTGGGAACTCGTCTCAAGTTCAGCTCAGCGTATCATCCGCAGACAGATGGACAGTCAGAGCGTACTATACAAACTCTCGAAGATATGTTGCGGTCGTGTACCCTTGACTTCGGTGATTCGTGGGAGGATCACCTGCACCTGGTGGAATTCTCGTACAATAATAGTTTCCAGGACAGTATCCAGATGGCACCCTTCGAGGCTCTGTATGGTAGGAAGTGCAGATCCCCGTTAGCATGGGACGATGTCGGAGAGAGGCAGATGCTCGGTCCAGAACTGATTTCTCAAACGGTTGAAGTGGTCAGGAGAGTCAGAGATCACCTCCGAGTTGCTCAGGATCGCCAGCGCCATTGGGCCGATGCTCATCGGCGTCCCTTAGAATTTGCCGTCGGCGACCATGTATTCCTTAGGATCTCGCCTACCCGCGGTTTCATTCGTTTTGGCATGCGGGGAAAGCTTAGTCCTAGGTATATAGGGCTGTTTGATATTCTAGAGCGAGTAGGCGATGTGTCCTATCGTCTCGCTCTTCCGCCGTCGCTAAGTAAGGTACATAATGTATTCTATGAATCCCAATTAAGACGGTACATCCCAGACCCGAGCCATATCCTAGATCATTCAGAATTGGTTGTTGGTACCAACCTTTCGTATGAGGAGAGGCCCGTGTCTATATTGGACCGGAGAGAAAAGACGCTCAAGAACAAGACTATTAACTTAGTCCGTGTTGCTTGGGGTCATCACTCTCTAGGTGAGTCAACGTGGGAGCGTGAGGACGACATCCGATCGCGATATCCCTACCTGTTTGACTCGTGAGGTATAATGTCTTTCTTATGCCTTACACTTTCCCTTCCTTGCTTGCATTGTATGATTGTATGATTGAACTGCTTAGTGTAGCTTGTCTGTGCTTAGTATAGCTTGTCGTGGCAATCTCTAGCTCCTTGATTAAATTCCGAGGACAAAATTCTTTGAAGGTGGGTAGAGTTGTCACCCCCATTTCCTGTATTTTGTATTATGCTCGTATTTGGATTTTGGCACGCATTTTAATTTTCTCGACTTGCGGATTTTGGTTTCTCGTAAATGGGTTTTGGACCATGGCTTGGTTTTATTTTGTGGAAGTTGGTTTGGTTTGGTTCATCATGAGTGGAACACTTTAGCCTACACTCTACCCTCAACACAACACAACCACCCTCATTATATCTCCACCAACTTTTTCTCTCTCCTCTTTACTCTCCATTAATTTTCTTCTTCTCCATCTTCTTCCTTCTTCCACACAACTCCCCAATCTATTAGGCAAGTGCACCTTGCCATCAAATAAGCACCACTTTTTATTTGTCCATTAGCTAGATTAGGCCATGGAGAACAACTTTAGAACTTGACATTTTGTGATTTGGAGTTTTCTTTGTTCTAGATCTAGGTTTATACTATTTTCGGATTTATATGGTTTTGATCTATTTAACTTTGATTTTTGTATGTTTTGATGCTTCCATGTGGAAGAGAATTCGATTTTACTCAAGTTAGAACTTTGAAAATATAGATTTGGTTTTGATTTGATCAAGTTATGAAGAATTGAAGTTTTGAAGTTCTTGGAGTTCTTCTCGGGTTGGAGAAGCAGCCCTCTCGGCCTGCGCTCTTTAGCGCAAGGCCGATTGTGCAGCTCACCCTTTGGTGAACTGCGCACCTTCCTTCTCGGCCAGCGCCTTCATTGCGCACAGCCGATTGCGCCCGGCCTCTTGGGCTGAACTGCGCATCTCCCTTGGCGCACTAATCCTCGCGCAATCCACCCTCGCGCAATCCAGCCATGCGCAATCCACCCTCGCACAATCCAGCCATGCGCAATCCACCCTCGCGCAATCCAGCCATGCGCAATCCACCCTCACGCAATCCAGCCATGCGCAATCCACCCTCGCGCAATCCAGCCATGCGTAATCCACCCTCGCGTAATCCAGCCATGCGCAATCCACCCTCGCGCAATCCACCCCTGCGCAGTCTACCCTTGCGCAAGGTAACCCTTGCGCAAGGCAACTCTTGCGCAGCTCTTCCATGCGCAGTACACACCCTGCGCAGACCAACCCCTGACCCCCCTTGCACAACCTACTTGTCTATGATGATTGTTTATTTCTTTAAGCTTGGCTCTTCTATAGTCCTATATATATTAGTATTCTATTAGATATTTTATGCCCATTTTATATCCTTACGCCTTTTGTCATGAACTTGATTTTACTTAATATGTTTGGAATGTCTATTGTACATGGAATGGTATGACAAGGACCTAGCATAACACGACAGTAACCCATAGTGGTGCACTCCTGACATGACCAACCTGACATGACAGTGACCTGTAGTGGTGCACTCCTAACAGTACCCTGACATGAATTATCTTGATAACTTGATAGTGGCCGTGGCGGCGCACTCCTGACTTGACTTGTAACTTGACTCGTATAATCAACTTGACACCGTGGGTGTTCCTGCTTGCTTGCTTGTACAATCCACTTGTCTTGTCTTGCATCATGTCTAGGACGTGACTTCCGGGTACCACGGCCAGGGACTCGCGCTAAATTGGATTAGGCTAACGATTAGATCAAACTAGAACATGGAGAATTCCCAGTCACAGGCAATCTCGTTATCTGGGCGCTTTAATGGACTTGTAGCTTGCCGACGAGTAGAGCACATTTCTAGCACACTGTTATGTGTTGCACCCTCTAAGTCACCTAAGGGTACATTTGTCTCCCGGGCAATGTACCCACCTATAACTCTCAACCCGCGGAAGGATAACTGGATGGTCTGCAGGGCTTGGGACTGGGAGTTTCTCACTTGCATCTTGTTAGTAATTAAGGCTTGTGATAACCCTAGTTAGTTAAAGTAGTAAGCCGTAGTACTTGCTTGGCCGATTGTGAATGGATGGTGTCCAGCCTTGTCTAAGTCTTGTCTAGCTCCAGTACCTGCTATCTCCTGAGCATGTTTGTTTTACTTATCTTAACGATAAATGGGTAGAGACAGTGAGCTATTCAGGCGAAAGGGTACAATCCCGGTCCTTATTTGGTTTAAGGATTGTAACCTGGCTCCCGGAATGGTTCCACTTCCCTAGTCGTTTATCGCCCTGTGTACTTTACTGCTTGTACTTTCTTTTATTCTTTATGTTCTGATATGCTGGCTTTTGTTCTTATTTGTGGCCTCCTTTGTGGCACTTGCTCTTTCTGGGGGTTTGACCCAGCTGGTTTTGTGTGGCCAGATTTCGGAGCAGCTCCCGAGGATCTACCGAGCTTCCAGCCCAATGGTGACAACTAGACGGAACCCGGGCCAAGAGTGGGTTTTCCTTTTTGTTTCACCCACTTATATGTAAATTTATTCTTTTGAGGCGTTTAGCCGACGAGCACCTGTTAGCTCGATGCACATTTACTTACTGTCTGCCTACGGGCTGTAAACATGATTAACAAATCCTAGGGTTGATCATGTATGACTGAACTCTTGCTAGTCCTATCATTTTGTACGACTAGCTTCATGATCATCCAATATGTAATATTTGGGACGCCTTATATATATATTTGATGCTCTAACATCTTGTAACTCTGTTAATTGCTTGAGATTGAGACAATAGGCTTGACCTTAAGAGACTGCTGGCTTGTAGTAAACCCTCATATCTAGACAGCCGTGACCGTATAGTTGAGATGTATTCTATTTCAATATACGTAGCTGGCTATGTCTGCCCCCGCTCTCCAGTATTCTGGTTCTGGGGCGTGACACTCGACTCCACTGAATACTATTTGACTTTTATGCCTTGTCACCATTGATGATAATGGTTATCTTGACTAAAATTGATCATGCGTTCCTAGTTGGAACTAAGAGACTGGCTAGTCGTCTTATTGAATGAAATGAATGAGACACGTTCATGTAATGAACTATTGTACTCGATTAGCCAATCCCGAATATTGGCATACAGGCACATGCAGGCTTCAAATTATTTATTTATTTAGTTATTTATCTATCTTACAAAAAAGCATGTGTACTTTATGGTCAAGGCATGATTACTCCGTGGTCAGATTTGATTGTTGTATCACGCTATATAAAACCTACAACCTAGCCGCACGGGTATCGTTGTAGAGTTGCGCATATCGTACCCCGTACGAAAGTACTCATTTGAATGACCATGATCCACGGCATGGAACTTCACTCAACGTAGAGACTATTAAGTTAAATAAAATAATGATGGCATGGAGAGAATGGATTCCCGAGTTCTTACATGGCAGCCCCCTTGGGACTATTAAGTGCCCGACGGGCCGGCTGGTTCCCACAGATACTGTAAATCTGTCACACGGACAGGGAACAGTATCTGCTTATATTATTGTACATACTATATTAACGGCGGGCGTCCCGCTGGGACTCGTCTAACTACATGATTGGCGCAATTGATTGATTGGATAGACTAGCCTTGCTTGTACATAGTAAGAACTGAGGAATCCCTAATTGCATAATTCCAGGATAACTTGGGACTCAAAATAGCAAGCCGTAGGATTTGATTGGCCGTTCAAGATGATTTGTTTGTGCACTGTACCTACTCTGTTACCTAACTGGGATGATCAGAATGTCAGGACATGACGGGCCAACTTCTGTCCTTGTTTGGTTGGGAGGTTGGTTCGAAGTGTCGTGATGTGATGTGAATCCTAGTGGAAAGCAGAGATCTATTATTATATTTCTCATTACTGGTTTTAGTTCTCATGTCGTGCTCCCTTGTGGTACTTGCTATTAGAGGTCTAACCTCTCTGGTTTTGCATGGCCAGATTTAGAGCCAGTTCCCGAGGATCCAGCTTACTTCTACCTCAAAGATGGTCAACACTAGAGGGATGATCGCAGGAGGACTCGAGTGGGTTTCTTACTTCCCCGCTCATTTTGTTATCTACTTTATACCTTGCCGTTTGGCACCGACATGTTAGTCGGATTGTCTTGTACCTACTTTTACATAATTGTAACTAAGTCAGACTGCAGCTGCTAACAATTGTGTATACTTACTACATCATCTGGCTGTATTTTGTAAAGCCAGATATCAAGAACATTTTGACTGAGCGTTTGGAACGCCTTACTGCTTTATCTCACATGTTCTCTATTTCTGTTTCTTGTTTGAATGATTGAGACAATAGTTGTGAAGTGACCATAGTAAGACTTTCATGTAGTATGCACCCCCTCGTCTTTTACACAGCATTGATCGTATTATACGGTATTCATCTACCCGTAATACGTAGCTGGCTGAGTCATCCCTCCGCTCTCCAGTATTCTGGTTCTGGGGCGTGACATGCGGGCCCCACGGTTCCACTCAACGGGCGATTTTGTGCACGGCCCGCCGGAATCCAACTTAGGACATACGGTTGGGTTCGTATCAGAAAACTGGATCCGTAGATATGTAGTTTGACGACTTTAGAGACCATTGACTCTAGCACGCTTTTCGGTGCAAAGCGGGTCCAACGGCGGACATCGTTTTTGCTCGAAATTACCGTTTTGCCCCTGTGTCCAGAATTGGACTTAAGGACAGGCGATCCTAGCTATTTTGACTATTCTGAGATCATTGGTATTGTCTATTTCAGCATCCGGGGACTGTTGTGCGGGTTTTGATTATTGTGGCATATTGAGTGGTTTGGATCATCGGTTTCTCCAGCACAGGACCACAAGCGAGTACAGTTTATTGTCTGCATTTCGATATTGATTTTCACTATATTTTATTGGTTGGCCATTGGTTGTGTGATTATTTTCTATTATAAATTGTTGAGTCGGGAATGAGAAGTACCAAGGATGTGTGATCTGACCTTAGACCGTGTAGACCGTGTTGCATTTACTTCTTGTAGACCGTGCAGACCGTGTTACTTTTATTTCAAGTAGACTGTGTAGACAGTGATTTATTTATTGCAAAGTAGACAGTGTAGACCGTGATTATTATTGCATTTAAACTGTGTAGTTCGTGATTATTATTCTGTAGACAGTATTTCTTTATTGTAATATTTTCTGTAGACCGTGTAACTGTAGACCGTGTAACTGTAGACCGTGTAACTTTAGACCGTGTAGACCGTGTCACATAATTGTCCCGAGACCGATCACATATCAAAGGTACTTCTATCAGTTGGGGAAAGTCTGTTGTGTCTATTTATTTACTATTGGTTTTCTGTATTTCCTGTTTATTTTCAAAACTCATAATTGATGTCTAACCTTTGTTTTATAGTCATCTTCTTTATTTGAAATTGTATTCAGTGAATTGTGCTCGTTCCATTCCTGACTGGAAACCATATTTTTCAGGTTAAGCCGTTGATTCATTTAGCATGGGGAGTTCGGGTGTACTTGCAGACGAGCCTAGAAGATTAGTTAGATAGTCAAGTTATAGCCATTATATATTTGTACAAGTTTATATTTTCCTGCAAATGTAAAACTTGTGATCATTGTAAATTAAATTAATTATGTGAATGAGCATCTTTGTGATTATGATCTTCATGGCCGTGACAGCGTACTACCGCCGACACTGCGGCGTAGGCTGGCTTGGACACGTCTCGTATCCGTTTTAAAAAAAAACGGGTGCGGGTCGTGACAGTTCCACCAATCACCTATCTCATATCTACATCTGTTATCTACACTTGAAAACTCTGAAAATTTTGAAATTTTCATATCTCAATTATTTCTTAATTTTCGGTACTGTTAAGATTTTGATTCCCTTCTGTCCATGACCAATCAGTTTTGGTCGTCTTGTTTATCGTGCCAAAGAGTCTTGGTTGTTGACTGAACTCTAGATGACTTCAACTTCCTTTGTGACTTGGATTTTCATCCTTGGATTCTCGTGCCCAGCCTTCGTTGATCTTATTCTCCATCTGGCCCAAATTCTGATTTACTCAAAGGTTGATCAACTTAGATCGTGTTGAGACAAATTTCTTTATCGTGGTTGGATTTCAATGCTATTAACTTTCGTGCATTGCCTTTTGATTCTGATAATGTTTGGATTTTGAATACTCGTGCCTAAACTCTTTTTGACCCTGATTTAATTTTCGGATTATATCTGAACTCATTGTGCTTAATCATGCCTAGATGATCTAGCGTGACTAAGGCAACTTGGAGTTCCTTGATCGTAATTTTAACGATCATAAATATGCATATCGTCTTGCTTCTAAATTGTGCTTTTAAGACCTTGATTTTGAATTCATGATTTATTCGTCATTCACAACTGAACTTGGATCTTGATCGTGCTTAGGTGACCTATAATCTGATTTCTACCAATTCTATCTCTCAGTCGTGTTATATTCAAATTTTTCTCCCCATTTGCTTCTGTCACGCCCCAGAACCAGAATACTGGAGAGCGAGGGCTGACATAGCCAGCTACGTATAATGAAATGGAATCTACGTCACTATATGGTCACGGCTGTCTAGATATATGAGGGTTTAACTATAATCCATCAGTCTCCTATGGTCAAGATCAAACCTATTGTCTCAATCACAAGCAAGTAGTAACAGTTATAAGATGTCAGAGCACCAAATATACAATAGTAAGGCGTCCCATACATTACATATTGGATGATCATGAAGCTAGTCGTACAAAATGTCAGGACTAGCAAGAGTTTTAGTCAATACATGATCAACCCTAGGATTTGTCAATCATGTTACAACCCGTAGGCAGACAGTAAATAAAGGGCAATCGAGCTAACATGTGCTCGTCGGCTAAATGCCTCAAAAGAATAATTTTACAATAAAGTGGGAGGACAAAAAGAAACCCACTCGTTGCCAGGGTTACGCCTGGTGGTCACCATCTGGCTGGATAGTAGGTAGATCCTCTGGTGCTGCTCCGATATCTGGCCACACAAAACCAGCTGGATCAGACCCCAGAAAGAGCAAGTGCCACAAAGGAGGCTTCACTTAGGAACTAAAACCAGCATATCACAAATAAATAGTAAAGATAATTTAAGATAGTGATAATAACTGAGATAACAAATATATATTGAACACGGAGAAACCATTCAAGTAGCCAGACTGCAACCCTTAAACCAAACAAGGACCGGGGTTGCAATCCTTCGCCTGAATAGAAATCCGCCTCAATTACTATTGATAAGGTAACAACACAATAAACAAAGAGAGGACGCAGAACTGCTCCGGAAGCCAGGTTATAACCCTTAAACCAAACAAGGACCGGGGTTGTAACCCTTCGCCTGAACAGAACTGGATTCCTGATCTTTATTGTTAAGGCCAGTATAAATAATCATGGTATTGAAGTAAAGATAAAATATGACGAGCATGACAGGAGGTTACAATAAGACAATAAACGAAGAGAGGACACAGAACTGCTCCGGGAGCCAGGTTACAACCCTTAAACCAAACAAGGACCGGGGTTGTAACCTTTCGCCTGAACAGAACTGGACCCATGATCTTTATTGTTAAGGCGGGCATAATAAGCAGGACGATATATGATAAGGTAACCATAGAACTATTCAGATAGCCAAGTTACAACCCTTAAACCAAACAAGGACCGGGATTGTAACCCTTCATCTGAACAGAACTTGGTATCCTATCATTTATCGATACAAGAAATCATGTCCTGATACAATCTTGTACAGGATCAGGATAAGACTAAGCTGGAATAAACTTCATCCAATCAATCACGGCCAATCAAGAGTACGGCTTGATACTTTTAACTAACTAGGGTTATCACAGGCCTAGTTACTAGCAAGATGCAATGAGATTATCCCGACAGCCACAAGCCCTGCAGACCATCCGGTTATCCGGGTCGAATGTTCGTTTATGAAGGGTGCACCACATGACTGTGTGCTGGAAATGTGCCCTACTCGTCGGTAGGCTACAAGTCCGCTGAATGCGCCCAGATAACGGGATTGCCTGTAGCTGGGAATCTCTTCATGACTACTGAATCATTCTAGATAATTAGCCTTAGTCAATTTCAGTAGGTACCCCTGACCGTGGTACTCAGGGATCCCCATCCTAGACATGATGTAAGACAGTACTAGTTTATTTGTACAAACACAATCGCCCACGGTGTCCAAGTCTTTCATACTTGTCATGTCAGGCTAGCTGTCGTAACAGCATGCCGAGATATATCATGTCAGTTTACTTGTCAAGAGTGCACCGCAGCGGGCCACTATCGTGTTCTATTCTTACAATATTATGAATGAGAGAAGCTTGCATAAAATAACTAGAGACATATTCTTGCTGCTAAGGAAAAGATCTACAACTTTCACGTTGGGAGTTGGGAGAAATTCGAGCAATAATTCAGTCAATTAGGACATATAACAGTTAGTAATAGTCAAAATATGCATTATGTGGCCTATTCTGCGACATGCATGCAACTGCGACACCATATGCGTCTACTGCGACATGCGCCTTAATGCGGCTCATGCGCGACATGATATGCGCCTATCGCGACATGCGCCTCATGTGGCTCAACTGTGACATGATATGCGCCTACCGCGACATGCGCCCCATTGTAACATGCGCCTACTGCGACATGCGCCTTCTGCGACATGGTATGCGGCTACCGCGACATGTGCTTCATTGCAACATGCGCCTTCTGCGACATTCGCCTTCTACGACATGATATGCGGTTACCGCGACATGCGCTTCATTGCAACATGCGCCTTCTGCGACATGCGCCTTCTGTGACATGATATGTGGCTACCGCGACATGCGCTTCATTGCAACATGCGCCTTCTGCGACATGTGCCTTCTGCGACATGATATGCGGCTACCGCGACATGCGCTTCATTGCAACATGCGCCTTCTGCGACATGCGCCTTCTGCAACATGATATGTGGCTACCGCGACATGCGCTTCATTGCAACATGCGCCTTCTGTGACATGCGCCTTCTGCGACATGCTGATTATGCTGCAGATGAACCTAGAAATGACCAGAAATTGTTTTGGCCATAACTTCCTCATCCGAAGCCGAAATCAAGTGAAACAAAAGCCAAAACTGCATGAAATTGAATTCTCTACAACATAGAAACACTAGTTTTCGAAAATAACCAAGTTTTAGAGATCAAAACCAAGAAAAATCAAAAAGTTTACAAACTTAGATCTACAAGAATCCATCCATCAAATCCAAAAATGTCAAGTTCTAAAGAGACTTAGAATCAAGTAAGGAAGAGAATAGAACAATAAAACTTGAGATCCATCATGAAGCAAATTTGCACTTGCCTAAGCTCTCTCTCTCTCTTTCTCCTGGTGGTTGAAGAAGTTATGATAGGGAAGAAGAAGAATAATGAAGAGAGAGAAAGGGGAAATGGGTTAATAAAGGGTAGTGGTGGTGGTAGATAGGGGTTTTCTTTTGGTTCATGATGAACCCACAAGCAAACCAAACCAAGCTAAGCCGAACCAAGCTAAGCTATAACCAATGACATGCCAAAATAACCATGCAAGAAAATACGCAATACGAGTCAAGAATACGTACACGTATACCAAAATACGTAATACGAACTACAGGCATTACAACTCTACCCACCTTCAAAGAATTTCGTCCTCGGAATTTAATTAAGAGGCTAGAATTGCAAGGACAAGCTATACTAATCGTAAGCTATAACAAGCAGTCTATCATGCAGTCATTTATCCGAGCAAGGAATTGAAAGCATAAGGCATAAGGAAGATATTATACCTTACGAGTCAAACAGGTCGGGATATCGTGATCGGATATCATCCTCACGCTCCCACGTCGACTCACCCAAAGAGTGATGACCCCAAGCAACTCGGACTAACTTGATAGTCTTGTTCTTGAGTATCTTCTCTCTTCGGTCCAATATAGACACGGGCCTCTCCTCATACGAAAGGTTGGTACCAACAACCAATTCTGAATGATCCAGGATGTGGCTCGGGTCCGGGATATACCGTCGCAGTTGGGATACATGAAATACGTCATGCACCTCACGTAGCGACGGTAGAAGAGCGAGACGATAGGATACATCTCCTGCTCGCTCCAGAATATCGAACGGCCCTATATACCTAGGACTAAGCTTTCCTCGTACGCCGAAACGAATGACGCCGCGGTTAGGTGAAATCCTTAGGAATATATGGTCACCGACAGAAAACTCAAGAGGGCGCCGATGAGAATCGGCCCAATGACGCTGGCGATCTTGGGCAACTCGAAGATGATCTCTGACTCTTCTGACCACTTCAACAGTCTGAGCAATCATTTTCGGACCAAGCATCTGCCTCTCTCCAACATCATCCCAGGCTAGCGGGGATCGACACTTCCTACCATATAGTGCCTCGAACGGTGCCATCTGGATACTGGCCTGGAAACTGTTGTTGTACGAGAACTCTACCAGGTGCACGTGATCTTCCCATGAACCACCGAAGTCGAGTGTACATGACCGTAACATATCTTCAAGAGTCTGGATCGTACGTTCTGACTGGCCATCTGTCTGCGGGTGATAAGCTGAACTAAACTGGAGGTGAGTTCCCAAACTTTTTTGCAAGCTACGCCAAAAGTGCGACGTAAATCTTGAATCTCTATCTGAAGTGATACTGACTGGTACACTGTGTAATCTGACAATCTGTCGGAGATACATCTCTGCTAGCTGAGCCGTCGACTGACCAACTCTGAACGGGAGAAAGTGAGCCACCTTCGTGAGCCTGTCTATGACAACCCAAATAGTGTCTCTGCCAGCCGGGGTTCTAGGCAATCCAGTCACAAAGTCCATGGTTACATGCTCCTATTTCCACTCGGGAATCGGCAATGGTTGAAGTAGTCCAGCTGGTCTCTGATGTTCAGCCTTAACTTGTTGGCAGACTAAACAACGAGAGACAAACCGGGCTATCTCCTTCTTCATGCCATTCCACCAAAAGTGCTGGCGGATATCACGGTACATCTTCGTGCCACCAGGATGAATGGAATACTGCGAACTGTGGGACTCCGTCATGATCTCCTGTCTGATATCTCCACTGGGTACACAAAGACGCTTACCATATCGAAGTGTACCGTCTTCATGGATACATAACTCTGGTCTTCGTCCTGCCTCACACTCTGCTCTAAGTCGCTGAAGCTTGGAATCTGCTGACTGCGCCATCCGGATCCTCTCGACTATAGTGGACTGAACTTGCATGCTGGCCATCAATGCCACACTGGTAGGGAGGACAACTTCTATTCCCATCTTCTGAAGATCGGCTAACAGCTCTGGTTGCACTGTTAGGAAATAAATTTCGGCTCTCATGCTCAATGCATCCGCAACAATATTGGCCTTCCCTGGGTGATACTGCAAGTTGACATCATAATCCACAAGCAGCTCTAGCCATCTTCTCTGACGCATGTTAAGATCCTTCTGGGTGAAAACATACTTCAGGCTCTTGTGGTCGGTGAAAATCTCCACCCTATCTCCATATAGGTAATGTCTCCACAACTTAAGTGCAAACACTACTGCTGCCAGCTCCAAGTCATGGGTTGGGTAATTCCTCTCATGATCACGAAGTTGTCGTGACGCATAAACTATTACCTTCCCATGCTACATCAGAACACATCCTAAACCTCTGTCCGAAGCATCACAATACACTGAAAATCCTCCAGTTCCATCTGGAAGCGTGAGAATAGGAGCCGTCATCAAGCCTCGCTTCAACCTCTCAAAAGAATCCTGGTATTCTGCTGTCCAAGCAAACTGCACATCCTTGCGGGTCAACTGGGTCAATGGCGCTGAAATTCGAGCAAAGTCTGAAACAAATTGCCGGTAGTAACCGGCCAATCCAAGAAAACTACGGACTTCTGCCACTGTGCTAGGTACCGGCCATGTTTCAATGGCCACGATCTTCTGGGGATCCACTTCTACTCTCCCTCGGGTGATGATATGACCCAAGTACGAAATGCGATCGAGCCAGAACTCGCATTTACTGAACTTGGCATACAACTGGTGCTCTCTGAGAATCTGAAGAACAACTCTGAGGTGATGCTCATGCTCCGCTTCACTCTTGCTGTAGACCAGGATGTCGTCTAGGAATACAATCACGAACTGATCCAAATAAGGCATAAAGATGCGATTCATGAGGTCCATGAATACAGCCGGCGCATTGGTTGCTCCAAATGGCATCACAAGGAACTCCCAATGCCCATATCTAGATCTGAAAGCTGTCTTCGGGATGTCCTGCTCTCTGACTCTGATCTGATGGTATCCTGAGCGCAAGTCGATCTTCGAAAATACTGACGCCCCTCTGAGTTGATCAAACAAGTCATCTATCCTTGGGAGAGGGTATCTGTTCTTGATTGTCACTGAGTTCAAGGTACGATAATCAACACACAATCTGGATGTACCATCCTTCTTTTTCACAAGAAGCATCGGGGCTCCCCAAGGCGATCCACTAGCACGAATGAATCCCTTGGTTCTAAGTTCTTCAATCATCTTGTACAATATCTCTAGCTCTGACGGCGCTATCCTGTAGACTCTCTCTGACACTGGGGCTATCCCGGGAATCAAGTCGATGGTAAACTCGATCTCTCGCTCTGACGGCATCCCTGGAAGCTCTTCTGGGAAAACATCTGGAAACTCTTCGACTATCCGAGGCAACTGCACTGCTGCTACTGCCATCCGCAATACTGGAAGAGAAGGTTCAACTTCGCCTCGGGAGAAGGAAAACTCCGGCTCGCCTGGAATGCTAAAAATAACCCTGCCAATGTGGCAGTCTATCCTAGCATATTGGTCCCTCAACCAATCCATCCCTAAGACCACATCATAATCGGCCATCGGGAACTCTATAATCTAGCGGAAAATTCTCTACCGCTAACTACGACCCGACACGAGGAAAACACTCTATCTACTCCCACAAGTCCGTTACCAGTAAGTATATTGAGCCTTACTGATAATGACTCGGGCTCCAGTCCTACCCGTGTCGTAAATCGTGCAGACATAAATGAATGCGAGGCACCAGAATCAAATAATACTGAAGCTGGAAAGGTGTTAACGAGAATAGTACCTACCACCACCTCACCTGGTGCTATTCCTTCCTCTCCCATGGTCAAAGCCAGCACTTGACCATGTCCTCTGGGTGCGAGTCCCCTCTACTGAAAATTCCTCTGCCTGCTCTGGATCAAGGCTTGGGCTTGGGCATACTGCTGCGGTCTCTGCTGCGGTCTCTGCTGCTGGAATGCCTGGGCCTGCGTCGGCAATGGCCTCGAGAACGGGTACTGCAGCTGCTGCTGCTGCTGCTTGATTGGTGCTGGTCCTCTAACTAAAGGACTAGAGAAGGCGGATGAACTCCCTCTGTTCGGGCAATTCCCAATCCTGTGGTCCGGGGCACCACAAACCAAGCACAAATCCTGTGCTCTGCGACACTCTGACACCACATGTCCTGGCTTCCCGCAGTGTGAACATCCCACTGCGGAAGACTGCTTCTGCTTCTGCTGCTGAGGGTGCGTCGGGGTGGAATGCTGAACCGACGTCACTGAGGCCGCCCGCCTCGGAGCTCCAATGGTCAAAGCCCTGGCTGCCGGGGCTGGTGCTGAAGACTGATTTATCTGGCCGTGAGATCGCTTCCGACCTCCGGTCCTATCCACGATCCTCTGGGAGGTATACTCATGCCTCCGGGCTGCTCTCAATACTGCATCAAAAGTCTGATGCTCAAACTGCTCTACTGCTAATAAAATCTCTAGGTGGAGCCCCTGCTGGAACTGCTGGGCTCTATCGAACTCGGTCGCCACCAAGGTGGGAGCAAACCGACTAAGCCTGGAGAACTCGGCCGCATATCCATCGACCGTCCTGCCCATCTGCTTCAGATTGGTAAACCTCGTCTGTAGATCATACCGAGCTACAGTATCAAAATACTTGGTCTGGAATCTCTCCCTGAATACTGCCCATGAAATAGGGGCCACTAATCCATCGGCCTGCGCTGCCCACCAGCTGCGGGCAAGATCTAGTAACTGCAGGCGCACTACGGCCACCTTCTCGTTCTCTGGAGTCTTGGCTGCTTCTAGAATCACCTCTGTGTCCTGAAGCCAAGCATCTGCAGCGATCGCATCTTCACTGCCGTCGAAGAAGGGAGGGTTCAAGCGCTTGAAGCTATTGGCCGCGCTATTACCCTAATGACCTCCTCTGGTCAAAGCATCTGCCACCGCCTGGTGTAAGGCATCTCCGCGACGATCCTGGGAAGCTAATAGGGACCTGATGAGACCCGCCAAAGTGCCATTATCAGGCTCTGCAGGCAGGACGGGCTGAATTGGGGGTTCTCCTTCAGTAGGCATGACTCTGGAGGCTACTCCTGAATGCTGGGCTTGATCTCCAGGTTGTTGCTGGTCCGCGGGAGGTGCTCCGCCTTGCTGATCGGTAGGTCCAGGAACAATGCCGCTGAAGAAGACGACATAGGGAACAATAAGGAAGGACCAGGACAGAACAACGATACAAGCATGTGATCAGGTCAAGATTACAGGGATTCAGAAGATACGAGCAAAGATCAAGGGCGAATACTGATTGAGACATCTATTCGGTAAACCCTCACATATCTTGATTAACAAGACCTGCATGGGCCACCACTAAAACCATGTCACGCCCCAGAACCAGAATACTGGAGAGCGGGAGCTGACATAGCCAGCTACGTGTAATGAAATGGAATCCACGTCACTATACGGTCACGGCTGTCTAGATATATGAGGGTTTAACTACAATCCATCAGTCTCCTATGGTCAAGATCAAACCTATTGTCTCAATCACAAGCAAGTAGTAACAGTTATAAGATGTCAGAGCACCAAATATACAATAGTAAGGCGTCCCATACATTACATATTGGATGATCATGAAGCTAGTCGTACAAAATGTCAGGACTAGCAAGAGTTTTAGTCAATACATGATCAACCCTAGGATTTGTCAATCATGTTACAGCCCGTAGACAGACAGTAAATAAAGGGCAATCGAGCTAACACGTGCTCGTCGGCTAAACGCCTCAAAAGAATAATTTTACAATAAAGTGGAAGGACAAAAAGAAACCCACTCGTTGCCAGGGTTACGCCTGGTGGTCACCATCTGGCTGGATAGTAGGTAGATCCTCTGGTGCTGCTCCGATATCTGGCCACACAAAACCAGCTGGGTCAGACCCCAGAAAGAGCAAGTGCCACAAAGGAGGCTTCACTTAGGAATTAAAACCAGCATATCACAAATAAATAGTAAAGGTAATTTAAGATAGTGATAATAACTGAGATAACAAATATATATTGAACACGGAGAAACCATTCAAGTAGCCAGACTGCAACCCTTAAACCAAACAAGGACCGGGGTTACAATCCTTCGCCTGAATAGAAACCCACCTCAATTACTATTGATAAGGTAACAAGACAATAAACGAAGAGAGGACGCAGAACTGCTCCGGAAGCCAGGTTACAACCCTTAAACCAAACAAGGACCGGGGTTGTAACCCTTCGCCTGAACAGAACTGGACCCCTGATCTTTATTGTTAAGGCCAGTATAAATAATCATGGTATTGAAGTAAAGATAAAACATGACGAGCATGACAGGGGGTTACAATAAGACAATAAACGAAGAGAGGACACAGAACTGCTCCGGGAGCCAGGTTACAACCCTTAAACCAAACAAGGACCGGGGTTGTAACCCTTCGCCTGAACAGAACTGGACCCCTGATCTTTATTGTTAAGGCGGGCACAATAAGCAGGACGATATATGATAAGGTAACCATGGAACTATTCAGATAGCCAAGTTACAATCCTTAAACCAAACAAGGACCGGAATTGTAACCCTTCATCTGAACAGAACTTGGTATCCTATCATTTATCGATACAAGAAATCATGTCCTGATACAATCTTGTACAGGATCAGGATAAGACTAAGCTGGAATAAACTTCATCCAATCAATCACGGCCAATCAAGAGTACGGCTTTATACTTTTAACTAACTAGGGTTATCACAGGCCTAGTTACTAGCAAGATGCAATGAGATTATCCCGACAGCCACAAGCCCTGCAGACCATCCGGTTATCCGGGTCGAATGTCCGTTTATGAAGGGTGCACCACATGACTGTGTGCTGGAAATGTGCACTACTCGTCGGTAGGCTACAAGTCCGCTGAATGCGCCCAGATAACGGGATTGCCTGTAGCTGGGAATCTCTTCATGACTACTGAATCATTCTAGATAATTAGCCTTAGTCAATTTCAGTAGGTACCCCTGACCGTGGTACTCAGGGATCCCTATCCTAGACATGATGTAAGACAGTACTAGTTTATTTGTACAAACACAATCGCCCACGGTGTCCAAGTCTTTCATACTTGTCATGTCAGGCTAGCTGTCGTAACAGCATGTCGAGATATATCATGTCAGTTTACTTGTCAAGAGTGCACCGCAGCGGGCCACTATCGTGTTCTATTCTTACAATATTATGAATGAGAGAAGCTTGCATAAAATAACTAGAGACATATTCTTGCTGCTAAGGAAAAGATCTACAACTTCCACGTTGGGAGTTGGGAGAAATTCGAGGAATAATTCAATCAATTAGGACATATAACAGTTAGTAATAGTCAAAATATGCATTATGCGGCCTATTCTGCGACATGCATGCAACTGCGATACCATATGCGCCTACTGCGACATGCGCCTTAATGCGGCTCATGCGCGACATGATATGCGCCTATCGCGACATGCGCCTCATGTGGCTCAACTGCGACATGATATGCGTCTACCGCGACATGCGCCCCATTACAACATGCGCCTACTGCGACATGCGCCTTCTATGACATGGTATGCGGCTACCGCGACATGTGCTTCATTGCAACATGCGCCTTCTGTGACATGCGCCTTCTGCGACATGATATGCGGCTACCGCGATATGCGCTTCATTGCAACATGCGCCTTCTACGACATGCGCCTTCTGCGATATGATATGTGGCTACCGCGACATGCGCTTCATTGCAACATGCGCCTTCTGCGACATGCGCCTTCTGCGACATGATATGCGGCTACCGCGACATGCGCTTCATTGCAACTTGCGCCTTCTGCGACATGCGCCTTTTGCAACATGATATGTGGCTACCGCGACATGCGCTCATTGCAACATGCGCCTTCTGCGACATGCGCCTTCTGCGATATGCTGATTATGCTGCAGATGAACCTAGAAATGACCAGAAATTGTTTTGGCCATAACTTCCTCATCCGAAGCCGAAATCAAGTGAAACAAAAGCCAAAATGCAGGAAATTGAATTCTCTACAACATAAAAAACACTAGTTTTTCAAAATAATCAAGTTTTAGAGATCAAAACCAAGAAAAAACGAAAAAGTTTACAAACTTAGATCTACAAGAATCCATCCATCAAATCCAAAAATGTCAAGTTCTAAAGAGGCTTAGAATCAAGTAAGGAAGAGAATGGAACAATAAAACTTGAGATCCATCATGAAGCAAGTTTGCACTTGCCTAAGCTCTCTCTCTCTCTTTCTCCTGGTGGTTTGAAGAAGTTATGATAGGGAAGAAGAAGAATAATGAAGAGAGAGAAAGGGGGAAATGGGTTAATAAAGGGTAGTGGTGGTGGTAGGTAGGGGTTTCTTTTGGTTCAGATGACCCACAAGCAAACCAAACCAAGCTAAGCCGAACCAAGCTAAGCCATAAACCAATGACATGCCAAAATAACCATGCAGGAAAATACGCAATACGAGTCAAGAATACGTACACGTATCCAAAATACGTAATACGAACTACAGGCATTACAGCTTCTCTTAGCCTGTTTAGATCATGACCATCCGACTTTGATTTTCATGATCTTGATAATCTTAACCCTCAAATCGTGCTAAAAAATCTGAACCCTAATCGACTGTGTCGAATAGATCTCCTTCGTACTTGAATTTTGATCTCTAGTCGTTCGTGCTCATTTCATTCCTGATCAAGACTAGATTTCGATTTTTCTCATTTTATTCCAAATTATTCCTAAGTGGTTAATCATCGCAAATTTTTAACGCGTCTGAGTCTTGATTTCACTCATGACCAGATGGTTAATCCTTGATCAATGTCTGTGCTAAAAATCTGATTATTCCTAACAATGCCCAATCACGTCATTTCATCTTGATCGTGCCTATGTATAATCCCTAAATCAAATTTCATCGAGCTGAAATCCTGTTAATCAATGTTTTGACTCGATTATAACTGGACAAAATTCAAGTTTTGATTTTGTTGTCATATCTCTATCGTGCCAAGTGATCTTAGGCTATTTCCAATTTTATTCACGCTCGAACTTGGAGCGTATTCCATGAATTTTATTAATCATACTCTTCAATCTTGATCAGGTCTGTAAGACCTTGACTTCGAGTTTGTTGTGTCTGAAACTCCTAGCTCAATCATGCCAAGCCTTGTTTTGGTCATGATTATCTCTCATCTTGATCAAGCCTGTGTGACTTTTCAGGCTGATTATCCGTTAACCCGAGTGCTACACGTCACCTCGTACGTGGACTTCATCTATAACTTTCGTTCTCCTAAGTTATTTCTGAATCGTGTCCCAATGACTTAACTTATCTATAATCGTGCCTATATGATTCTGCTCATATTTTGATTCTATTGTGCGGAAATTTTTCATCGTGCCTGAATAATTGTGAATTGATTATATAATCGTGCAACCTTGTCATTCTATGATCGTGCCTAAGTTTTTGCCTAAACTTTCTATCTAGTTTTACCCCTACTACAACCTTAATTTTGAGGACAAATTTCTATAAGGTGGGTAGGATGTAAGCCCCTGAATTTTCGAATTATTTTTTGAATTTTCTATTGAATTATTTTCAATAATTCATTTCTATATAATTAATTTTGATCCTAAATGCTCTTTACCGTGACTTGGGATTCTAGAGCATCAGGGATGCCAGTATCTGAAAACTTTCTTCTTGGAGTTTGTAGTAGACGAGATTATCTTCACAGTGATATATCGTGTCCCACTCGAACTTGTTCCCTTGTGTCCATTTGACCGTGCAACTTCGGGTCATTTAGACCAATTTATCGTCTGCCGTAATTCGTGATTTAATTTCCAACTAATT
>JANAVB010005596.1:12331803-12393820 GCA_029216955.1 Iris pallida | reverse complement strand
TTGTCTTGTCTTGCATCATGTCTAGGACGTGACTTCCTGGTACCACGGCCAGGAAATCGCACTAAATTGGATTAGGCTAACGATTAGATCAAACTAGAACATGGAGAATTCCCAGTCACAGGCAATATCGTTATCTGGGCGCTTTAATGGACTTGTAGCTTGCCGACGAGTAGAGCACATTTCAGCATACTGTCATGTGTTGCACCCTCTAAGTCACCTAAGGGTACATTTGTCTCCCGGGCAATGTACCCACCTATAACTCTCAACCCGCGGAAGGATAACTGGATGGTCTGCAGGGCTTGGGACTGGGAGTTTCTCACTTGCATCTTATTAGTAATTAAGGCTTGTGATAACCCTAGTTAGTTAAAGTAGTAAGCCGTAGTACTTGCTTGGCCGATTGTGAATGGATAGTGTCCAGCCTTGTCTAAGTCTTGTCTAGCTCCAGTACCTGCTATCTCCTGAGCATGTTTGTTTTACTTATCTTAACGATAAATGGGTAGAGACAGTGAGCTATTCAGGCGAAGGGGTACAATCCCGGTCCTTGTTTGGTTTAAGGATTGTAACCTGGCTCCCGGAATGGTTCCACGTCCCTAGTCGTTTATCGCCCTGTGTACTTTACTGCTTGTACTTTCTTTTATTCTTTATGTTCTGATATGCTGGCTTTTGTTCTTATTTGTGGCCTCCTTTGTGGCACTTGCTCTTTCTGGGGTTTGACCCAGCTGGTTTTGTGTGGCCAGATTTCGGAGCAGCTCCCGAGGATCTACCGAGCTTCCAGCCCAATGGTGACAACTAGACGGAACCCGGGCCAAGAGTGGGTTTTCCTTTTTGTTTCACCCACTTATATGTAAATTTATTCTTTTGAGCGTTCCGACGAGCACCTGTTAGCTCATGCACATTTACTTACTGTCTGCCTACGGGCTGTAAACATGATTAACAAATCCTAGGGTTGATCATGTATGACTGAACTCTTGCTAGTCCTATCATTTTGTACGACTAGCTTCATGATCATCCAATATGTAATATTTGGGACGCCTTATATATATATATTTGATGCTCTAATCTTGTAACTCTGTTAATTGCTTGAGATTGAGACAATAGGCTTGACCTTAAGAGACTGCTGGCTTGTAGTAAACCCTCATATCTAGACAGCCGTGACCGTATAGTTGAGATGTATTCTATTTCAATATACGTAGCTGGCTATGTCTGCCCCCGCTCTCCAGTATTCTGTTCTGGGGCGTGACATGGTTTAAGTGGTGGCCCATGCAGGTCTTGTTAATCAAGAAATGTGGGGTTTACCGAATAGATGTCTCAATCAATATTCCCCTTGATCTCTGCTCGTATCTTCAAATCCCTGAGATTCTTGACCTGATCACATGCTTGTATCATTAATCTGTCCTGTCCTTTCCTTATTGTTCCCTATGTCGTCTTCTTCAGCGGCATTACTTCCGGACCTGCCAACCAGCCAGAGGAAGCTCGACAAGCACCTCAGCGCCAGGAAGATCAAGCTCAGCACTCTGGAGTAGCCTCCCGAGTTATGCTTCCCGGAGGCTCGAACCTCCAGTTCAGGTAGCTCCGCCCGTTCAACCAGCTAGACAGGATGAGGGACCTTTGGTAGGGCTTATCAGAGAACTACTTGCATCCAAGATCGTCGAGGCGACGCCTTGCACCAGGAAGTTCATGATGCACTAAACCGAGGAGGTCCCCAAGGGAATCAGGCGGCCAACAGTTTCAAGCGCTTGAACCCTCCCTTCTTTGACGGCAGTGAAGATGCGATTGCCGCAGACGCTTGGCTTCAGGATACCGAGGTGGTTCTAGAAGCAGCTAGGACACCTGAGAATGAGAAGGTGGCGGTGGTACGCCTACAGTTGTTAGACTTGGCTCGCGATTGGTGGGCGCTCAGGCCATGGGGTTAGCAGCACCAGTCACTTGGGCGACGTTCAGAGAGAGGTTCCAGACGAAGTACTTCGATGCGGTGGCACGGTACGACCTGCAGACCAGATTCACCAACTTGAAGCAAGGAGGCAGGACGGTCGATGGCTATGCGATCGAGTTTTCTAGGCTGAGTAGGTTCGCCCCCACCTTGGTGGCAACCGAGTTCGATAGGGCTCAGCGGTTCCAGCAAGGACTGCACTTAGAGATATTATTGGCTGTGGAGCAGTTCGAGCACCAGACGTTCGATGCAGTATTGAAGGCAGCAAGGAGGCATGAGTATACCTCCCGGAGAATTGTGGACAGGACCGGAGGCAGGAAGCGGTCCCACAACCAGATGCACCAATCTTCAGCTCCAGCCCCGGCAGCTAGGGGTATAACCATTGGAACTCCGAGGCGGGCGGCCTCAGTGACATCGGTTCAGCATTCGACCCCGACGTACCCGCAGCAGCAGAAGCAGACAGTCTTCCGCGGTGGGATGTTCGCATTGCGGGAAGCCGGGCCATGTAGTGGCAGAGTGTCGTAGGGCACAGGGATTGTGCCTGGCTTGTGGGGAGCAGACCACCAGATAGGGACCTGCCCGAATAGGGGAAATCCATCATCATCCAACCCTAGTTCTTCGGTGAGAGGACCAGCCCCAGCTCCAGTTCAGCACAGCAGTACCCGAGGCCATTGTTGCCTCAGGCCCAGGCCTTTCAGCAGCAGAACCAGCAGCAGATCACCCAGGCTCCAGCACAGAACCGACAGAGGGGTTTCCAGCAGAGGGGACCCGCAGCTAGAGGTCAGGCTATGATGATGACCATGGAAGAAGAAGTTGCACCAGGTGAGGTAGTGGCAGGTACTATTCTCGTCAACACCTTTCCAGCATCTGTATTATTTGATTCTGGTGCATCGCATTCATTCATGTCTGCACGATTTGCGACACGGATAGGATTGGAGCCCGAGTCATTATCAGTGAGGCTCAATATACTTACTGGTAATGGTCTTGTGGGAGTAGATCGAGTGTTTTCCTCGTGTCGGATCGTAGTTAGCGGTGGAGAGTTTCCCGCTAGGCTCATAGAGTTCCCTATGGCAGACTATGATGTAGTCCTAGGTGGATTGGTTGAGGAACCATTATGCTAGGATAGACTGCCATGTTGGCAGAGTTGTCTTTAGTATTCCCGGAGAGCTAGAGTTTTCATTTTCCAGAGGCACAGTGGAGCCATCTCCTCCAGTATTGCGGATGGCAGTAGCAGCAGTGCAGTTGCCCCTGATAGTTAAAGAGTTTCCAGATGTCTTCCCAGAGGAACTTCCAGGGATGCCACCAGAGCGGAAGATCGAGTTCACCATCGACTTGATTCCCGGGACAGCACCAGTATCAGAGCGAGTCTACAGAATGGCGCCTTCAGAGTTGGAGATTTTGTACAAGATGATTGAAGAACTCAGGACCAAGGGATTCATTCGTGCAAGTGGATCGCCTTGGGGAGTCCCGATGCTTCTTGTAAAAAGAAGGATGGTACGTCCAGGCTATGTGTTGATTACCATACCTTGAACTCAGTGACAATCAAGAACAGATACCCTCTCCCGAGGATAGATGACTTGTTTGATCAACTCAAAGGGGCTTCAGTTTTCTCGAAGATAGACTTGCGGTCAGGATACCACCAGATCAGGGTCAAGAGCAGGACATCCCGAAGACGGCGTTCAGATCGAGGTACGGGCATTGGGAGTTTCTAGTTATGCCCTTTGGAGCGACCAATGCGCCGGCAGTGTTCATGGACCTTATGAACCGTATTTTCATGCCTTACTTGGACAGTTTGTGATTGTGTTCTTGATGACATCCTGGTCTACAGCAAGAGTGAAACAGAGCACAGCAGCATCTCAGAGTTGTCCTCCAGATTCTCAGAGAGCACCAGTTGTACGCCAAGTTCAGTAAATGCGAGTTCTGGCTTGATCGCATTTCTTACTTAGGTCACATCATTACCAGAGGAGGGGTGGAAGTGGATCCCCAGAAGATTGTGGCTATCGAGGCATGGCCAGTACCCAGCTCAGTGGCAGAAGTTCGCAGCTTTCTTGGATTGGCCGGCTACTACCGGCGGTTCGTCCTGATTTTGCAAGGATTTCAGCGCCGATGACCCAGTTGACCCGCAAGGATGTGCCGTTCGTTTGGACAGCAGAATGTCAGGAATCATTTAAGAAGTTGAAGCGAGGTTTGATAATGGCTCCCATTCTCACCCTTCCAGATGGGACCGGAGGATTCACAGTTTATTGCGACGCTTCAGGCAGAGGATTGGGATGTGTTTTGATGCAGCATGGGAAGGTAATTGCTTATGCGTCACGTCAACTCCGTGATCATGAGAAGAATTATCCGACCCACGACTTGGAGCTAGCAGCAGTAGTGTTTGCACTTAAGTTGTGGAGGCACTACTTGTACGGAGACAGAGTGGAGATATTTACTGATCATAAGAGCCTGAAGTATGTTTTCACCTAGAAGGATCTTAATATGTGGCAGAGAAGATGGCTCGAGCTACTGGTGGACTACGATGTGGATTTGCAGTATCATCCAGGGAAGGCCAACGTTGTAGCAGATGCGTTGAACCGGAGAGCCGGAGTTTATTTCCTGACGGCGCAACCAGAGCTATTGGCGGATCTTCAGAAGATGGGAATTGAAGTGGTTCTTCCTTCCAATATGGCCTTGATGGCCAGCCTACAGATTCAGTCCACCATAGTTGAGAGGATCCGGACAGCACAGTTAGCAGATTCCAAGATTCAGCGGCTCAGAGCAGAGTGCGAGGCAGGAAGAAGGCCAGAGTTATGTATTCATGAGGATGGTACACTTCGACACGGCACGCGTCTTTGTGTACCCAGTGGAGATATCAGACAGGAAGTCATGGCAGAGGCTCACAGTTCACAGTACTCCATTCACCCAGGCGGCACGAAGATGTACCGAGATATTTGTCAACACTTTTGGTGGAATGGTATGAAGAGGGAGATAGCCCGGTATATCTCTCGATGTTTGGTTTGCCAACAGGTCAAGGCTGAACATCAGAGGCCAGCTGGACTTCTTCAACCTTTACCGATCCCAGAATGAAAATGGGAGCACATAACCATGGATTTCGTGACTGGGTTACCCAGATCTCCGACAGGCAGAGATGCTATTTGGGTCATTGTGGACAGGCTTACCAAGGTGGCACACTTTCTTTCATTTAGAGTTGGACAGTCGACGACGCAGCTAGCAGAGATGTATCTCAGGCAGGTCGTCAGACTTCACGGAGTGCCAGTCAGCATAGTATCAGACAGGGATACGAGATTCACATCGCACTTCTGGCGCAGTCTTCATCAAAGTTTGGGAACTCGTCTCAAGTTCAGCTCAGCGTATCATCCGCAGACAGATGGACAGTCAGAGCGTACTATACAAACTCTCGAAGATATGTTGCGGTCGTGTACCCTTGACTTCGGTGATTCGTGGGAGGATCACCTGCACCTGGTGGAATTCTCGTACAATAATAGTTTCCAGGACAGTATCCAGATGGCACCCTTCGAGGCTCTGTATGGTAGGAAGTGCAGATCCCCGTTAGCATGGGACGATGTCGGAGAGAGGCAGATGCTCGGTCCAGAACTGATTTCTCAAACGGTTGAAGTGGTCAGGAGAGTCAGAGATCACCTCCGAGTTGCTCAGGATCGCCAGCGCCATTGGGCCGATGCTCATCGGCGTCCCTTAGAATTTGCCGTCGGCGACCATGTATTCCTTAGGATCTCGCCTACCCGCGGTTTCATTCGTTTTGGCATGCGGGGAAAGCTTAGTCCTAGGTATATAGGGCTGTTTGATATTCTAGAGCGAGTAGGCGATGTGTCCTATCGTCTCGCTCTTCCGCCGTCGCTAAGTAAGGTACATAATGTATTCTATGAATCCCAATTAAGACGGTACATCCCAGACCCGAGCCATATCCTAGATCATTCAGAATTGGTTGTTGGTACCAACCTTTCGTATGAGGAGAGGCCCGTGTCTATATTGGACCGGAGAGAAAAGACGCTCAAGAACAAGACTATTAACTTAGTCCGTGTTGCTTGGGGTCATCACTCTCTAGGTGAGTCAACGTGGGAGCGTGAGGACGACATCCGATCGCGATATCCCTACCTGTTTGACTCGTGAGGTATAATGTCTTTCTTATGCCTTACACTTTCCCTTCCTTGCTTGCATTGTATGATATGATTGAACTGCTTAGTGTAGCTTGTCTGTGCTTAGTATAGCTTGTCGTGGCAATCTCTAGCTCCTTGATTAAATTCCGAGGACAAAATTCTTTGAAGGTGGGTAGAGTTGTCACCCCCTTTCCTGTATTTTGTATTATGCTCGTATTTGGATTTTGGCACGCATTTTAATTTTCTCGACTTGCGGATTTTGGTTTCTCGTAAATGGGTTTTGGACCATGGCTTGGTTTTATTTTGTGGAAGTTGGTTTGGTTTGGTTCATCATGAGTGGAACACTTTAGCCTACACTCTACCCTCAACACAACACAACCACCCTCATTATATCTCCACCAACTTTTTCTCTCTCCTCTTTACTCTCCATTAATTTTCTTCTTCTCCATCTTCTTCCTTCTTCCACACAACTCCCCAATCTATTAGGCAAGTGCACCTTGCCATCAAATAAGCACCACTTTTTATTTGTCCATTAGCTAGATTAGGCCATGGAGAACAACTTTAGAACTTGACATTTTGTGATTTGGAGTTTTCTTTGTTCTAGATCTAGGTTTATACTATTTTCGGATTTATATGGTTTTGATCTATTTAACTTTGATTTTTGTATGTTTTGATGCTTCCATGTGGAAGAGAATTCGATTTTACTCAAGTTAGAACTTTGAAAATATAGATTTGGTTTTGATTTGATCAAGTTATGAAGAATTGAAGTTTTGAAGTTCTTGGAGTTCTTCTCGGGTTGGAGAAGCAGCCCTCTCGGCCTGCGCTCTTTAGCGCAAGGCCGATTGTGCAGCTCACCCTTTGGTGAACTGCGCACCTTCCTTCTCGGCCAGCGCCTTCATTGCGCACAGCCGATTGCGCCCGGCCTCTTGGGCTGAACTGCGCATCTCCCTTGGCGCACTAATCCTCGCGCAATCCACCCTCGCGCAATCCAGCCATGCGCAATCCACCCTCGCACAATCCAGCCATGCGCAATCCACCCTCGCGCAATCCAGCCATGCGCAATCCACCCTCACGCAATCCAGCCATGCGCAATCCACCCTCGCGCAATCCAGCCATGCGTAATCCACCCTCGCGTAATCCAGCCATGCGCAATCCACCCTCGCGCAATCCACCCCTGCGCAGTCTACCCTTGCGCAAGGTAACCCTTGCGCAAGGCAACTCTTGCGCAGCTCTTCCATGCGCAGTACACACCCTGCGCAGACCAACCCCTGACCCCCCTTGCACAACCTACTTGTCTATGATGATTGTTTATTTCTTTAAGCTTGGCTCTTCTATAGTCCTATATATATTAGTATTCTATTAGATATTTTATGCCCATTTTATATCCTTACGCCTTTTGTCATGAACTTGATTTTACTTAATATGTTTGGAATGTCTATTGTACATGGAATGGTATGACAAGGACCTAGCATAACACGACAGTAACCCATAGTGGTGCACTCCTGACATGACCAACCTGACATGACAGTGACCTGTAGTGGTGCACTCCTAACAGTACCCTGACATGAATTATCTTGATAACTTGATAGTGGCCGTGGCGGCGCACTCCTGACTTGACTTGTAACTTGACTCGTATAATCAACTTGACACCGTGGGTGTTCCTGCTTGCTTGCTTGTACAATCCACTTGTCTTGTCTTGCATCATGTCTAGGACGTGACTTCCGGGTACCACGGCCAGGGACTCGCGCTAAATTGGATTAGGCTAACGATTAGATCAAACTAGAACATGGAGAATTCCCAGTCACAGGCAATCTCGTTATCTGGGCGCTTTAATGGACTTGTAGCTTGCCGACGAGTAGAGCACATTTCTAGCACACTGTTATGTGTTGCACCCTCTAAGTCACCTAAGGGTACATTTGTCTCCCGGGCAATGTACCCACCTATAACTCTCAACCCGCGGAAGGATAACTGGATGGTCTGCAGGGCTTGGGACTGGGAGTTTCTCACTTGCATCTTGTTAGTAATTAAGGCTTGTGATAACCCTAGTTAGTTAAAGTAGTAAGCCGTAGTACTTGCTTGGCCGATTGTGAATGGATGGTGTCCAGCCTTGTCTAAGTCTTGTCTAGCTCCAGTACCTGCTATCTCCTGAGCATGTTTGTTTTACTTATCTTAACGATAAATGGGTAGAGACAGTGAGCTATTCAGGCGAAAGGGTACAATCCCGGTCCTTATTTGGTTTAAGGATTGTAACCTGGCTCCCGGAATGGTTCCACTTCCCTAGTCGTTTATCGCCCTGTGTACTTTACTGCTTGTACTTTCTTTTATTCTTTATGTTCTGATATGCTGGCTTTTGTTCTTATTTGTGGCCTCCTTTGTGGCACTTGCTCTTTCTGGGGGTTTGACCCAGCTGGTTTTGTGTGGCCAGATTTCGGAGCAGCTCCCGAGGATCTACCGAGCTTCCAGCCCAATGGTGACAACTAGACGGAACCCGGGCCAAGAGTGGGTTTTCCTTTTTGTTTCACCCACTTATATGTAAATTTATTCTTTTGAGGCGTTTAGCCGACGAGCACCTGTTAGCTCGATGCACATTTACTTACTGTCTGCCTACGGGCTGTAAACATGATTAACAAATCCTAGGGTTGATCATGTATGACTGAACTCTTGCTAGTCCTATCATTTTGTACGACTAGCTTCATGATCATCCAATATGTAATATTTGGGACGCCTTATATATATATTTGATGCTCTAACATCTTGTAACTCTGTTAATTGCTTGAGATTGAGACAATAGGCTTGACCTTAAGAGACTGCTGGCTTGTAGTAAACCCTCATATCTAGACAGCCGTGACCGTATAGTTGAGATGTATTCTATTTCAATATACGTAGCTGGCTATGTCTGCCCCCGCTCTCCAGTATTCTGGTTCTGGGGCGTGACACTCGACTCCACTGAATACTATTTGACTTTTATGCCTTGTCACCATTGATGATAATGGTTATCTTGACTAAAATTGATCATGCGTTCCTAGTTGGAACTAAGAGACTGGCTAGTCGTCTTATTGAATGAAATGAATGAGACACGTTCATGTAATGAACTATTGTACTCGATTAGCCAATCCCGAATATTGGCATACAGGCACATGCAGGCTTCAAATTATTTATTTATTTAGTTATTTATCTATCTTACAAAAAAGCATGTGTACTTTATGGTCAAGGCATGATTACTTCGTGGTCAGATTTGATTGTTGTATCACGCTATATAAAACCTACAACCTAGCCGCACGGGTATCGTTGTAGAGTTGCGCATATCGTACCCCGTACGAAAGTACTCATTTGAATGACCATGATCCACGGCATGGAACTTCACTCAACGTAGAGACTATTAAGTTAAATAAAATAATGATGGCATGGAGAGAATGGATTCCCGAGTTCTTACATGGCAGCCCCCTTGGGACTATTAAGTGCCCGACGGGCCGGCTGGTTCCCACAGATACTGTAAATCTGTCACACGGACAGGGAACAGTATCTGCTTATATTATTGTACATACTATATTAACGGCGGGCGTCCCGCTGGGACTCGTCTAACTACATGATTGGCGCAATTGATTGATTGGATAGACTAGCCTTGCTTGTACATAGTAAGAACTGAGGAATCCTAATTGCATAATTCCAGGATAACTTGGGACTCAAAATAGCAAGCCGTAGGATTTGATTGGCCGTTCAAGATGATTTGTTTGTGCACTGTACCTACTCTGTTACCTAACTGGGATGATCAGAATGTCAGGACATGACGGGCCAACTTCTGTCCTTGTTTGGTTGGGAGGTTGGTTCGAAGTGTCGTGATGTGATGTGAATCCTAGTGGAAAGCAGAGATCTATTATTATATTTCTCATTACTGGTTTTAGTTCTCATGTCGTGCTCCCTTGTGGTACTTGCTATTAGAGGTCTAACCTCTCTGGTTTTGCATGGCCAGATTTAGAGCCAGTTCCCGAGGATCCAGCTTACTTCTACCTCCAAGATGGTCAACACTAGAGGGATGATCGCAGGAGGACTCGAGTGGGTTTCTTACTTCCCCGCTCATTTGTTATCTACTTTATACCTTGCCGTTTGGCACCGACATGTTAGTCGGATTGTCTTGTACCTACTTTACATAATTGTAACTAAGTCAGACTGCAGCTGCTAACAATTGTGTATACTTACTACATCATCTGGCTGTATTTTGTAAAGCCAGATATCAAGAACATTTTGACTGAGCGTTTGGAACGCCTTACTGCTTTATCTCACATGTTCTCTATTTCTGTTTCTTGTTTGAATGATTGAGACAATAGTTGTGAAGTGACCATAGTAAGACTTTCATGTAGTATGCACCCCCTCGTCTTTTACACAGCATTGATCGTATTATACGGTATTCATCTACCCGTAATACGTAGCTGGCTGAGTCATCCCTCCGCTCTCCAGTATTCTGGTTCTGGGGCGTGACATGCGGGCCCCACGGTTCCACTCAACGGGCGATTTTGTGCACGGCCCGCCGGAATCCAACTTAGGACATACGGTTGGGTTCGTATCAGAAAACTGGATCCGTAGATATGTAGTTTGACGACTTTAGAGACCATTGACTCTAGCACGCTTTTCGGTGCAAAGCGGGTCCAACGGCGGACATCGTTTTTGCTCGAAATTACCGTTTTGCCCCTGTGTCCAGAATTGGACTTAAGGACAGGCGATCCTAGCTATTTTGACTATTCTGAGATCATTGGTATTGTCTATTTCAGCATCCGGGGACTGTTGTGCGGGTTTTGATTATTGTGGCATATTGAGTGGTTTGGATCATCGGTTTCTCCAGCACAGGACCACAAGCGAGTACAGTTTATTGTCTGCATTTCGATATTGATTTTCACTATATTTTATTGGTTGGCCATTGGTTGTGTGATTATTTTCTATTATAAATTGTTGAGTCGGGAATGAGAAGTACCAAGGATGTGTGATCTGACCTTAGACCGTGTAGACCGTGTTGCATTTACTTCTTGTAGACCGTGCAGACCGTGTTACTTTTATTTCAAGTAGACTGTGTAGACAGTGATTTATTTATTGCAAAGTAGACAGTGTAGACCGTGATTATTATTGCATTTAAACTGTGTAGTTCGTGATTATTATTCTGTAGACAGTATTTCTTTATTGTAATATTTCTGTAGACCGTGTAACTGTAGACCGTGTAACTGTAGACCGTGTAACTTTAGACCGTGTAGACCGTGTCACATAATTGTCCCGAGACCGATCACATATCAAAGGTACTTCTATCAGTTGGGAAAGTCTGTTGTGTCTATTTATTTACTATTGGTTTTCTGTATTTCCTGTTTATTTTCAAAACTCATAATTGATGTCTAACCTTTGTTTTATAGTCATCTTCTTTATTTGAAATTGTATTCAGTGAATTGTGCTCGTTCCATTCCTGACTGGAAACCATATTTTTCAGGTTAAGCCGTTGATTCATTTAGCATGGGGAGTTCGGGTGTACTTGCAGACGAGCCTAGAAGATTAGTTAGATAGTCAAGTTATAGCCATTATATATTTGTACAAGTTTATATTTTCCTGCAAATGTAAAACTTGTGATCATTGTAAATTAAATTAATTATGTGAATGAGCATCTTTGTGATTATGATCTTCATGGCCGTGACAGCGTACTACCGCCGACACTGCGGCGTAGGCTGGCTTGGACACGTCTCGTATCCGTTTTAAAAAAAAAGGGTGCGGGTCGTGACAGTTCCACCAATCACCTATCTCATATCTACATCTGTTATCTACACTTGAAAACTCTGAAAATTTTGAAATTTTCATATCTCAATTATTTCTTAATTTTCGGTACTGTTAAGATTTTGATTCCCTTCTGTCCATGACCAATCAGTTTTGGTCGTCTTGTTTATCGTGCCAAAGAGTCTTGGTTGTTGACTGAACTCTAGATGACTTCAACTTCCTTTGTGACTTGGATTTTCATCCTTGGATTCTCGTGCCCAGCCTTCGTTGATCTTATTCTCCATCTGGCCCAAATTCTGATTTACTCAAAGGTTGATCAACTTAGATCGTGTTGAGACAAATTTCTTTATCGTGGTTGGATTTCAATGCTATTAACTTTCGTGCATTGCCTTTTGATTCTGATAATGTTTGGATTTTGAATACTCGTGCCTAAACTCTTTTTGACCCTGATTTAATTTTCGGATTATATCTGAACTCATTGTGCTTAATCATGCCTAGATGATCTAGCGTGACTAAGGCAACTTGGAGTTCCTTGATCGTAATTTTAACGATCATAAATATGCATATCGTCTTGCTTCTAAATTGTGCTTTTAAGACCTTGATTTTGAATTCATGATTTATTCGTCATTCACAACTGAACTTGGATCTTGATCGTGCTTAGGTGACCTATAATCTGATTTCTACCAATTCTATCTCTCAGTCGTGTTATATTCAAATTTTTCTCCCCATTTGCTTCTGTCACGCCCCAGAACCAGAATACTGGAGAGCGAGGGCTGACATAGCCAGCTACGTATAATGAAATGGAATCTACGTCACTATATGGTCACGGCTGTCTAGATATATGAGGGTTTAACTATAATCCATCAGTCTCCTATGGTCAAGATCAAACCTATTGTCTCAATCACAAGCAAGTAGTAACAGTTATAAGATGTCAGAGCACCAAATATACAATAGTAAGGCGTCCCATACATTACATATTGGATGATCATGAAGCTAGTCGTACAAAATGTCAGGACTAGCAAGAGTTTTAGTCAATACATGATCAACCCTAGGATTTGTCAATCATGTTACAACCCGTAGGCAGACAGTAAATAAAGGGCAATCGAGCTAACATGTGCTCGTCGGCTAAATGCCTCAAAAGAATAATTTTACAATAAAGTGGGAGGACAAAAAGAAACCCACTCGTTGCCAGGGTTACGCCTGGTGGTCACCATCTGGCTGGATAGTAGGTAGATCCTCTGGTGCTGCTCCGATATCTGGCCACACAAAACCAGCTGGATCAGACCCCAGAAAGAGCAAGTGCCACAAAGGAGGCTTCACTTAGGAACTAAAACCAGCATATCACAAATAAATAGTAAAGATAATTTAAGATAGTGATAATAACTGAGATAACAAATATATTGAACACGGAGAAACCATTCAAGTAGCCAGACTGCAACCCTTAAACCAAACAAGGACCGGGGTTGCAATCCTTCGCCTGAATAGAAATCCGCCTCAATTACTATTGATAAGGTAACAACACAATAAACAAAGAGAGGACGCAGAACTGCTCCGGAAGCCAGGTTATAACCCTTAAACCAAACAAGGACCGGGGTTGTAACCCTTCGCCTGAACAGAACTGGATTCCTGATCTTTATTGTTAAGGCCAGTATAAAATCATGGTATTGAAGTAAAGATAAAATATGACGAGCATGACAGGAGGTTACAATAAGACAATAAACGAAGAGAGGACACAGAACTGCTCCGGGAGCCAGGTTACAACCCTTAAACCAAACAAGGACCGGGGTTGTAACCTTTCGCCTGAACAGAACTGGACCCATGATCTTTATTGTTAAGGCGGGCATAATAAGCAGGACGATATATGATAAGGTAACCATAGAACTATTCAGATAGCCAAGTTACAACCCTTAAACCAAACAAGGACCGGGATTGTAACCCTTCATCTGAACAGAACTTGGTATCCTATCATTTATCGATACAAGAAATCATGTCCTGATACAATCTTGTACAGGATCAGGATAAGACTAAGCTGGAATAAACTTCATCCAATCAATCACGGCCAATCAAGAGTACGGCTTGATACTTTTAACTAACTAGGGTTATCACAGGCCTAGTTACTAGCAAGATGCAATGAGATTATCCCGACAGCCACAAGCCCTGCAGACCATCCGGTTATCCGGGTCGAATGTTCGTTTATGAAGGGTGCACCACATGACTGTGTGCTGGAAATGTGCCCTACTCGTCGGTAGGCTACAAGTCCGCTGAATGCGCCCAGATAACGGGATTGCCTGTAGCTGGGAATCTCTTCATGACTACTGAATCATTCTAGATAATTAGCCTTAGTCAATTTCAGTAGGTACCCCTGACCGTGGTACTCAGGGATCCCCATCCTAGACATGATGTAAGACAGTACTAGTTTATTTGTACAAACACAATCGCCCACGGTGTCCAAGTCTTTCATACTTGTCATGTCAGGCTAGCTGTCGTAACAGCATGCCGAGATATATCATGTCAGTTACTTGTCAAGAGTGCACCGCAGCGGGCCACTATCGTGTTCTATTCTTACAATATTATGAATGAGAGAAGCTTGCATAAAATAACTAGAGACATATTCTTGCTGCTAAGGAAAAGATCTACAACTTTCACGTTGGGAGTTGGGAGAAATTCGAGCAATAATTCAGTCAATTAGGACATATAACAGTTAGTAATAGTCAAAATATGCATTATGTGGCCTATTCTGCGACATGCATGCAACTGCGACACCATATGCGTCTACTGCGACATGCGCCTTAATGCGGCTCATGCGCGACATGATATGCGCCTATCGCGACATGCGCCTCATGTGGCTCAACTGTGACATGATATGCGCCTACCGCGACATGCGCCCCATTGTAACATGCGCCTACTGCGACATGCGCCTTCTGCGACATGGTATGCGGCTACCGCGACATGTGCTTCATTGCAACATGCGCCTTCTGCGACATTCGCCTTCTACGACATGATATGCGGTTACCGCGACATGCGCTTCATTGCAACATGCGCCTTCTGCGACATGCGCCTTCTGTGACATGATATGTGGCTACCGCGACATGCGCTTCATTGCAACATGCGCCTTCTGCGACATGTGCCTTCTGCGACATGATATGCGGCTACCGCGACATGCGCTTCATTGCAACATGCGCCTTCTGCGACATGCGCCTTCTGCAACATGATATGTGGCTACCGCGACATGCGCTTCATTGCAACATGCGCCTTCTGTGACATGCGCCTTCTGCGACATGCTGATTATGCTGCAGATGAACCTAGAAATGACCAGAAATTGTTTTGGCCATAACTTCCTCATCCGAAGCCGAAATCAAGTGAAACAAAAGCCAAAACTGCATGAAATTGAATTCTCTACAACATAGAAACACTAGTTTTCGAAAATAACCAAGTTTTAGAGATCAAAACCAAGAAAAATCAAAAAGTTTACAAACTTAGATCTACAAGAATCCATCCATCAAATCCAAAAATGTCAAGTTCTAAAGAGACTTAGAATCAAGTAAGGAAGAGAATAGAACAATAAAACTTGAGATCCATCATGAAGCAAATTTGCACTTGCCTAAGCTCTCTCTCTCTCTTTCTCCTGGTGGTTGAAGAAGTTATGATAGGGAAGAAGAAGAATAATGAAGAGAGAGAAAGGGGAAATGGGTTAATAAAGGGTAGTGGTGGTGGTAGATAGGGGTTTTCTTTTGGTTCATGATGAACCCACAAGCAAACCAAACCAAGCTAAGCCGAACCAAGCTAAGCTATAACCAATGACATGCCAAAATAACCATGCAAGAAAATACGCAATACGAGTCAAGAATACGTACACGTATACCAAAATACGTAATACGAACTACAGGCATTACAACTCTACCCACCTTCAAAGAATTTCGTCCTCGGAATTTAATTAAGAGGCTAGAATTGCAAGGACAAGCTATACTAATCGTAAGCTATAACAAGCAGTCTATCATGCAGTCATTTATCCGAGCAAGGAATTGAAAGCATAAGGCATAAGGAAGATATTATACCTTACGAGTCAAACAGGTCGGGATATCGTGATCGGATATCATCCTCACGCTCCCACGTCGACTCACCCAAAGAGTGATGACCCCAAGCAACTCGGACTAACTTGATAGTCTTGTTCTTGAGTATCTTCTCTCTTCGGTCCAATATAGACACGGGCCTCTCCTCATACGAAAGGTTGGTACCAACAACCAATTCTGAATGATCCAGGATGTGGCTCGGGTCCGGGATATACCGTCGCAGTTGGGATACATGAAATACGTCATGCACCTCACGTAGCGACGGTAGAAGAGCGAGACGATAGGATACATCTCCTGCTCGCTCCAGAATATCGAACGGCCCTATATACCTAGGACTAAGCTTTCCTCGTACGCCGAAACGAATGACGCCGCGGTTAGGTGAAATCCTTAGGAATATATGGTCACCGACAGAAAACTCAAGAGGGCGCCGATGAGAATCGGCCCAATGACGCTGGCGATCTTGGGCAACTCGAAGATGATCTCTGACTCTTCTGACCACTTCAACAGTCTGAGCAATCATTTTCGGACCAAGCATCTGCCTCTCTCCAACATCATCCCAGGCTAGCGGGGATCGACACTTCCTACCATATAGTGCCTCGAACGGTGCCATCTGGATACTGGCCTGGAAACTGTTGTTGTACGAGAACTCTACCAGGTGCACGTGATCTTCCCATGAACCACCGAAGTCGAGTGTACATGACCGTAACATATCTTCAAGAGTCTGGATCGTACGTTCTGACTGGCCATCTGTCTGCGGGTGATAAGCTGAACTAAACTGGAGGTGAGTTCCCAAACTTTTTTGCAAGCTACGCCAAAAGTGCGACGTAAATCTTGAATCTCTATCTGAAGTGATACTGACTGGTACACTGTGTAATCTGACAATCTGTCGGAGATACATCTCTGCTAGCTGAGCCGTCGACTGACCAACTCTGAACGGGAGAAAGTGAGCCACCTTCGTGAGCCTGTCTATGACAACCCAAATAGTGTCTCTGCCAGCCGGGGTTCTAGGCAATCCAGTCACAAAGTCCATGGTTACATGCTCCTATTTCCACTCGGGAATCGGCAATGGTTGAAGTAGTCCAGCTGGTCTCTGATGTTCAGCCTTAACTTGTTGGCAGACTAAACAACGAGAGACAAACCGGGCTATCTCCTTCTTCATGCCATTCCACCAAAAGTGCTGGCGGATATCACGGTACATCTTCGTGCCACCAGGATGAATGGAATACTGCGAACTGTGGGACTCCGTCATGATCTCCTGTCTGATATCTCCACTGGGTACACAAAGACGCTTACCATATCGAAGTGTACCGTCTTCATGGATACATAACTCTGGTCTTCGTCCTGCCTCACACTCTGCTCTAAGTCGCTGAAGCTTGGAATCTGCTGACTGCGCCATCCGGATCCTCTCGACTATAGTGGACTGAACTTGCATGCTGGCCATCAATGCCACACTGGTAGGGAGGACAACTTCTATTCCCATCTTCTGAAGATCGGCTAACAGCTCTGGTTGCACTGTTAGGAAATAAATTTCGGCTCTCATGCTCAATGCATCCGCAACAATATTGGCCTTCCCTGGGTGATACTGCAAGTTGACATCATAATCCACAAGCAGCTCTAGCCATCTTCTCTGACGCATGTTAAGATCCTTCTGGGTGAAACATACTTCAGGCTCTTGTGGTCGGTGAAAATCTCCACCCTATCTCCATATAGGTAATGTCTCCACAACTTAAGTGCAAACACTACTGCTGCCAGCTCCAAGTCATGGGTTGGGTAATTCCTCTCATGATCACGAAGTTGTCGTGACGCATAAACTATTACCTTCCCATGCTACATCAGAACACATCCTAAACCTCTGTCCGAAGCATCACAATACACTGAAAATCCTCCAGTTCCATCTGGAAGCGTGAGAATAGGAGCCGTCATCAAGCCTCGCTTCAACCTCTCAAAAGAATCCTGGTATTCTGCTGTCCAAGCAAACTGCACATCCTTGCGGGTCAACTGGGTCAATGGCGCTGAAATTCGAGCAAAGTCTGAAACAAATTGCCGGTAGTAACCGGCCAATCCAAGAAAACTACGGACTTCTGCCACTGTGCTAGGTACCGGCCATGTTTCAATGGCCACGATCTTCTGGGGATCCACTTCTACTCTCCCTCGGGTGATGATATGACCCAAGTACGAAATGCGATCGAGCCAGAACTCGCATTTACTGAACTTGGCATACAACTGGTGCTCTCTGAGAATCTGAAGAACAACTCTGAGGTGATGCTCATGCTCCGCTTCACTCTTGCTGTAGACCAGGATGTCGTCTAGGAATACAATCACGAACTGATCCAAATAAGGCATAAAGATGCGATTCATGAGGTCCATGAATACAGCCGGCGCATTGGTTGCTCCAAATGGCATCACAAGGAACTCCCAATGCCCATATCTAGATCTGAAAGCTGTCTTCGGGATGTCCTGCTCTCTGACTCTGATCTGATGGTATCCTGAGCGCAAGTCGATCTTCGAAAATACTGACGCCCCTCTGAGTTGATCAAACAAGTCATCTATCCTTGGGAGAGGGTATCTGTTCTTGATTGTCACTGAGTTCAAGGTACGATAATCAACACACAATCTGGATGTACCATCCTTCTTTTTCACAAGAAGCATCGGGGCTCCCCAAGGCGATCCACTAGCACGAATGAATCCCTTGGTTCTAAGTTCTTCAATCATCTTGTACAATATCTCTAGCTCTGACGGCGCTATCCTGTAGACTCTCTCTGACACTGGGGCTATCCCGGGAATCAAGTCGATGGTAAACTCGATCTCTCGCTCTGACGGCATCCCTGGAAGCTCTTCTGGGAAAACATCTGGAAACTCTTCGACTATCCGAGGCAACTGCACTGCTGCTACTGCCATCCGCAATACTGGAAGAGAAGGTTCAACTTCGCCTCGGGAGAAGGAAAACTCCGGCTCGCCTGGAATGCTAAAAATAACCCTGCCAATGTGGCAGTCTATCCTAGCATATTGGTCCCTCAACCAATCCATCCCTAAGACCACATCATAATCGGCCATCGGGAACTCTATTAATCTAGCGGAAAATTCTCTACCGCTAACTACGACCCGACACGAGGAAAACACTCTATCTACTCCCACAAGTCCGTTACCAGTAAGTATATTGAGCCTTACTGATAATGACTCGGGCTCCAGTCCTACCCGTGTCGTAAATCGTGCAGACATAAATGAATGCGAGGCACCAGAATCAAATAATACTGAAGCTGGAAAGGTGTTAACGAGAATAGTACCTACCACCACCTCACCTGGTGCTATTCCTTCCTCTCCCATGGTCAAAGCCAGCACTTGACCATGTCCTCTGGGTGCGAGTCCCCTCTACTGAAAATTCCTCTGCCTGCTCTGGATCAAGGCTTGGGCTTGGGCATACTGCTGCGGTCTCTGCTGCGGTCTCTGCTGCTGGAATGCCTGGGCCTGCGTCGGCAATGGCCTCGAGAACGGGTACTGCAGCTGCTGCTGCTGCTGCTTGATTGGTGCTGGTCCTCTAACTAAAGGACTAGAGAAGGCGGATGAACTCCCTCTGTTCGGGCAATTCCCAATCCTGTGGTCCGGGGCACCACAAACCAAGCACAAATCCTGTGCTCTGCGACACTCTGACACCACATGTCCTGGCTTCCCGCAGTGTGAACATCCCACTGCGGAAGACTGCTTCTGCTTCTGCTGCTGAGGGTGCGTCGGGGTGGAATGCTGAACCGACGTCACTGAGGCCGCCCGCCTCGGAGCTCCAATGGTCAAAGCCCTGGCTGCCGGGGCTGGTGCTGAAGACTGATTTATCTGGCCGTGAGATCGCTTCCGACCTCCGGTCCTATCCACGATCCTCTGGGAGGTATACTCATGCCTCCGGGCTGCTCTCAATACTGCATCAAAAGTCTGATGCTCAAACTGCTCTACTGCTAATAAAATCTCTAGGTGGAGCCCCTGCTGGAACTGCTGGGCTCTATCGAACTCGGTCGCCACCAAGGTGGGAGCAAACCGACTAAGCCTGGAGAACTCGGCCGCATATCCATCGACCGTCCTGCCCATCTGCTTCAGATTGGTAAACCTCGTCTGTAGATCATACCGAGCTACAGTATCAAAATACTTGGTCTGGAATCTCTCCCTGAATACTGCCCATGAAATAGGGGCCACTAATCCATCGGCCTGCGCTGCCCACCAGCTGCGGGCAAGATCTAGTAACTGCAGGCGCACTACGGCCACCTTCTCGTTCTCTGGAGTCTTGGCTGCTTCTAGAATCACCTCTGTGTCCTGAAGCCAAGCATCTGCAGCGATCGCATCTTCACTGCCGTCGAAGAAGGGAGGGTTCAAGCGCTTGAAGCTATTGGCCGCGCTATTACCCTAATGACCTCCTCTGGTCAAAGCATCTGCCACCGCCTGGTGTAAGGCATCTCCGCGACGATCCTGGGAAGCTAATAGGGACCTGATGAGACCCGCCAAAGTGCCATTATCAGGCTCTGCAGGCAGGACGGGCTGAATTGGGGGTTCTCCTTCAGTAGGCATGACTCTGGAGGCTACTCCTGAATGCTGGGCTTGATCTCCAGGTTGTTGCTGGTCCGCGGGAGGTGCTCCGCCTTGCTGATCGGTAGGTCCAGGAACAATGCCGCTGAAGAAGACGACATAGGGAACAATAAGGAAGGACCAGGACAGAACAACGATACAAGCATGTGATCAGGTCAAGATTACAGGGATTCAGAAGATACGAGCAAAGATCAAGGGCGAATACTGATTGAGACATCTATTCGGTAAACCCTCACATATCTTGATTAACAAGACCTGCATGGGCCACCACTAAAACCATGTCACGCCCCAGAACCAGAATACTGGAGAGCGGGAGCTGACATAGCCAGCTACGTGTAATGAAATGGAATCCACGTCACTATACGGTCACGGCTGTCTAGATATATGAGGGTTTAACTACAATCCATCAGTCTCCTATGGTCAAGATCAAACCTATTGTCTCAATCACAAGCAAGTAGTAACAGTTATAAGATGTCAGAGCACCAAATATACAATAGTAAGGCGTCCCATACATTACATATTGGATGATCATGAAGCTAGTCGTACAAAATGTCAGGACTAGCAAGAGTTTTAGTCAATACATGATCAACCCTAGGATTTGTCAATCATGTTACAGCCCGTAGACAGACAGTAAATAAAGGGCAATCGAGCTAACACGTGCTCGTCGGCTAAACGCCTCAAAAGAATAATTTTACAATAAAGTGGAAGGACAAAAAGAAACCCACTCGTTGCCAGGGTTACGCCTGGTGGTCACCATCTGGCTGGATAGTAGGTAGATCCTCTGGTGCTGCTCCGATATCTGGCCACACAAAACCAGCTGGGTCAGACCCCAGAAAGAGCAAGTGCCACAAAGGAGGCTTCACTTAGGAATTAAAACCAGCATATCACAAATAAATAGTAAAGGTAATTTAAGATAGTGATAATAACTGAGATAACAAATATATATTGAACACGGAGAAACCATTCAAGTAGCCAGACTGCAACCCTTAAACCAAACAAGGACCGGGGTTACAATCCTTCGCCTGAATAGAAACCCACCTCAATTACTATTGATAAGGTAACAAGACAATAAACGAAGAGAGGACGCAGAACTGCTCCGGAAGCCAGGTTACAACCCTTAAACCAAACAAGGACCGGGGTTGTAACCCTTCGCCTGAACAGAACTGGACCCCTGATCTTTATTGTTAAGGCCAGTATAAATAATCATGGTATTGAAGTAAAGATAAAACATGACGAGCATGACAGGGGGTTACAATAAGACAATAAACGAAGAGAGGACACAGAACTGCTCCGGGAGCCAGGTTACAACCCTTAAACCAAACAAGGACCGGGGTTGTAACCCTTCGCCTGAACAGAACTGGACCCCTGATCTTTATTGTTAAGGCGGGCACAATAAGCAGGACGATATATGATAAGGTAACCATGGAACTATTCAGATAGCCAAGTTACAATCCTTAAACCAAACAAGGACCGGAATTGTAACCCTTCATCTGAACAGAACTTGGTATCCTATCATTTATCGATACAAGAAATCATGTCCTGATACAATCTTGTACAGGATCAGGATAAGACTAAGCTGGAATAAACTTCATCCAATCAATCACGGCCAATCAAGAGTACGGCTTTATACTTTTAACTAACTAGGGTTATCACAGGCCTAGTTACTAGCAAGATGCAATGAGATTATCCCGACAGCCACAAGCCCTGCAGACCATCCGGTTATCCGGGTCGAATGTCCGTTTATGAAGGGTGCACCACATGACTGTGTGCTGGAAATGTGCACTACTCGTCGGTAGGCTACAAGTCCGCTGAATGCGCCCAGATAACGGGATTGCCTGTAGCTGGGAATCTCTTCATGACTACTGAATCATTCTAGATAATTAGCCTTAGTCAATTTCAGTAGGTACCCCTGACCGTGGTACTCAGGGATCCCTATCCTAGACATGATGTAAGACAGTACTAGTTTATTTGTACAAACACAATCGCCCACGGTGTCCAAGTCTTTCATACTTGTCATGTCAGGCTAGCTGTCGTAACAGCATGTCGAGATATATCATGTCAGTTTACTTGTCAAGAGTGCACCGCAGCGGGCCACTATCGTGTTCTATTCTTACAATATTATGAATGAGAGAAGCTTGCATAAAATAACTAGAGACATATTCTTGCTGCTAAGGAAAAGATCTACAACTTCCACGTTGGGAGTTGGGAGAAATTCGAGGAATAATTCAATCAATTAGGACATATAACAGTTAGTAATAGTCAAAATATGCATTATGCGGCCTATTCTGCGACATGCATGCAACTGCGATACCATATGCGCCTACTGCGACATGCGCCTTAATGCGGCTCATGCGCGACATGATATGCGCCTATCGCGACATGCGCCTCATGTGGCTCAACTGCGACATGATATGCGTCTACCGCGACATGCGCCCCATTACAACATGCGCCTACTGCGACATGCGCCTTCTATGACATGGTATGCGGCTACCGCGACATGTGCTTCATTGCAACATGCGCCTTCTGTGACATGCGCCTTCTGCGACATGATATGCGGCTACCGCGATATGCGCTTCATTGCAACATGCGCCTTCTACGACATGCGCCTTCTGCGATATGATATGTGGCTACCGCGACATGCGCTTCATTGCAACATGCGCCTTCTGCGACATGCGCCTTCTGCGACATGATATGCGGCTACCGCGACATGCGCTTCATTGCAACTTGCGCCTTCTGCGACATGCGCCTTTTGCAACATGATATGTGGCTACCGCGACATGCGCTTCATTGCAACATGCGCCTTCTGCGACATGCGCCTTCTGCGATATGCTGATTATGCTGCAGATGAACCTAGAAATGACCAGAAATTGTTTTGGCCATAACTTCCTCATCCGAAGCCGAAATCAAGTGAAACAAAAGCCAAAACTGCATGAAATTGAATTCTCTACAACATAAAAACACTAGTTTTCAAAAATAATCAAGTTTTAGAGATCAAAACCAAGAAAAACCGAAAAGTTTACAAACTTAGATCTACAAGAATCCATCCATCAAATCCAAAAATGTCAAGTTCTAAAGAGGCTTAGAATCAAGTAAGGAAGAGAATGGAACAATAAAACTTGAGATCCATCATGAAGCAAGTTTGCACTTGCCTAAGCTCTCTCTCTCTCTTTCTCCTGGTGGTTGAAGAAGTTATGATAGGGAAGAAGAAGAATAATGAAGAGAGAGAAAGGGGAAATGGGTTAATAAAGGGTAGTGGTGGTGGTAGGTAGGGGTTTTCTTTTGGTTCATGATGAACCCACAAGCAAACCAAACCAAGCTAAGCCGAACCAAGCTAAGCCATAACCAATGACATGCCAAAATAACCATGCAGGAAAATACGCAATACGAGTCAAGAATACGTACACGTATACCAAAATACGTAATACGAACTACAGGCATTACAGCTTCTCTTAGCCCTGTTTTAGATCATGACCATCCGACTTTGATTTTCATGATCTTGATAATCTTAACCCTCAAATCGTGCTAAAAATCTTGAACCCTAATCGACTGTGTCGAATAGATCTCCTTCGTACTTGAATTTTGATTCTCTAGTCGTTCGTGCTCATGTTTCATTCCTGATCAAGACTAGATTTTCGATTTTTCTCATTTTATTCCAAATTATTCCTAAGTGGTTAATCATCGCAAATTTTTAACGCGTCTGAGTCTTGATTTCACTCATGACCAGATGGTTAATCCTTGATCAATGTCTGTGCTAAAAAATCTGATTATTCCTAACAATGCCCAATCACGTCATTTTATCTTGATCGTGCCTATGTATAACCCTAAATCAAATTTCATCGAGCTGAAATCCTGTTAATCAATGTTTTGACTCGATTGTAACTGGACAAAATTCAAGTTTTGATTTTGTTGTCATATCTCTATCGTGCCAAGTGATCTTAGGCTATTTCCAATTTTATTCACGCTCGAACTTGGAGCGTATTCCATAATTTTATTAATCATACTCTTCAATCTTGATCAGGTCTGTAAGACCTTGACTTCGAGTTTGTTGTGTCTGAAACTCTAGCTCAATCATGCCAAGCCTTGTTTTGGTCATGATTATCTCTCATCTTGATCAAGCCTGTGTGACTTTTTAGGCTGATTATCCGTTAACCCGAGTGCTACACGTCACCTCGTACGCGGACTTCATCTATAACTTTCGTTCTCCTAAGTCATTTCTGAATCGTGTCCCAATGACTTAACTTATCTATAATTGTGCCTATATGATTCTGCTCATATTTTGATTCTATTGTGCGGAAATTTTTCATCGTGCCTGAATAATTGTGAATTGATTATATTAATCGTGCAACCTTGTCATTCTATGATCGTGCCTAAGTTTTTGCCTAAAACTTTCTATCTAGTTTTACCCCTACTACAACCTTAATTTTGAGGACAAAATTTCTATAAGGTGGGTAGGATGTAAGCCCCCTGAATTTTTCGAATTATTTTTTGAATTTTCTATTGAATTATTTTCAATAATTCATTTCTATATAATTAATTTTGATCCTTAAATGCTCTTTACCGTGACTTGGGATTCTAGAGCATCAGGGATGCCAGTATCTGAAAACTTTCTTCTTGGAGTTTGTAGTAGACGAGATTATCTTCACAGTGATATATCGTGTCCCACTCGAACTTGTTCCCTTGTGCTCCATTTGACTCGTGCAACTTCGGGTCAATTTAGACCAATTTATCGTCTGCCGTAATTCGTGATTTAATTTCCAACTTAATTTCCGGGCCCGACATCGACCCAACCTAGTCGACCCAAAGTTTGGACGTGGCCCACATAAAGCCTACTACCCACATGAAACTTGTGTCCCATTTATTGGAGTTCCCGTATATTATTTATTTACCCATGATTATAAATACCTATTTTAATTCAATTATTGCACCCGGTCCGAATTCGACCCGACCCGGCTCGACCGAACCCGAACCCAAGCCCCATGTTGTTTTCCCATGACTGCCCAAAAACCCCACATAATTTTCCCTATTTTCCCTATTTTAAATATTTATTTTTCTCTCTCCACTTTACAAATATCTATGTATATATATATATATATATATATATATATATATATATATATATATATATATATATATATATATATATATATATATATATATATATATATATATATATAAAATATATATATATATATATATATATATATATATATATATATATATATATATATATATATAAAGTGTTTGTTTGGAGAGAGAGTAATATATATATATATATATATATATATATATATATATATATGGGAGCGGATCAAAGGCCCCGCCCGCGGAGCCCCGCCGAAGCCCCGCCCCCCCCCGCTCCCTATATATATATATATATATATATATATATATATATATATATTTTTATATATATATATATATATATATATATAATATATATATATATATTTATATATATATATATATAATTTATATATATATATATATATATATATATATATATATATATATATATATATATATATATATATATATATATATATATATATATATATAAAAATATATATATATATATATATATATATATATATAATATATATATATATATATATATATATATATATATATATATATATATATTACTCTCTCTCCAAACAAACACTCACATACCCCCATCCCTCCCTCACAGCACTCTCCCCCCCCCCCTTTTGGACCGACAGCCCCCTCTCTCTCTCACAAATATCTTGTTCTCTCTCTCTCTCTCTTTATATTACACACACACACACTCATATTCTCACTCTCTCTATCTTTCTATAATAATATACACACACACACCCCTACTCCATCAGCCCACTCCCTCTCTCCCATCAGCCGACACCTCCTCCTCCATTCTCTTCTTCTTCTTCACCTCTTCTTCCTCTTTAAAAGCACCACCACCTTCACCATTACTATCATCACCACCATAACAACTCCCACCACCATCACCCAAGTCGCCACCACCGCCGTCGTCGACCCCCGGCCGTCGTGCCCGGCCAGCCAGCCCCTCCCCGGCGACATGCCGCCGCACCACGCCGCCGCGGCAGCAGCTGCAAGCAGCAGCAGCATGCGGAAGTAGCTGCTGCGCCGCCCCGCGCGCGTGCAAGCAGCAGCAGATACCAATATCCGGGTCAGCGGGTCATTTTGAGTTCGGTTCATCGGAATCCAATTCTGGATATACCGTTGAGTTCGTATCGTCATTCTGGACTCGTTGACATATAATTTGCTAGGTTTTAGTGGACAATGGTTCCGACACGCATTTCGGTGCAAGTCGGATACCAATATCCGGGTCAGCGGGTCATTTTGAGTTTGGCTCATCGGAATCCAATTTAGGATATATCGTTGAGTTCATATCGTCATTCTGGACTCGTTGACATATAATTTGCTGAGTTTTGAGGACATTAGCTCCGACACGCTTTTCCGTGCAAATTGGAATTTCAATGTCCTGGTCAACAGACCAATTTGAGATCGGGTCAACGGAATCCAATTCTGGATATATCGTTGGGTTCGTATCGTCATTCTGGATTCGTGGACATATAATTTGTTAGGTTTTGTGCACTTTTATTTTGGCACATTTTTCGGTGCAAAGTGTATCCAACGGCAGACATCATTTTGGGCCAAAATTATCGTTTTGCCCCTGTATCCAAATTGGACTTTTGGACAGGCTATCCTAGCTGATTTGACCATTTTGGACACGTTGGTGATATTTATTTTATCATCCGACAACATCTGTAGGTTTTTACCCTATTATTATAATCTTTCTCCTTTTGTGGTATTTTGAGTTCCATCGATTTCGGTGATTTCACAATCACTGAAATTGATGTGTTGACCTTGTAGATGTTTATAGAGACTAGCCTTGACCCTGTTTGACCATGGTTGAATGCTTTGACTGAACGTCGAAATAGAGTCAACATTTGACCTAGTTTAACCTAGAGTTGATCATAGTTGACCAGTTGACCAAAAGTCAACTGTAAGTCAACCATTGACCCAGTTTAACCTAGTGTGACCTATTTTGACTTAGTTGACTGAGTCTGACCTAGATTGCGTAGCTTATGCTATAGAATCAAGCCTAACACTGTTGAACCCTAATTAGCTTATATGTATCTTATCTTTAGGTCTGTGGCATCACTCTGAGCATCGACCCCATTTGACATCTCAGGACCGCAGACGAGTACATTCACTGATAGTTTTTATTGTCTTGATATTTTCTATATCCGATTCAGTCGTAGTGTCTTACTTGATTCTCAGACACGATAGTTCACGGACTAGTATTGTCGGATTTCTGTCATGAGATGTCATTCCTGATTTCTTGGGAAACTAGTACTTGCTTGGTCTTGATTCTTGTACTTGTATTGATGCCGATTCCTGAAGAGGACTTGCTTCCCTCTTAGGAAATCCCGCGTCATGACGTGCTATGTCCGGATCCGTATACTATTCGGAGAATGGGGAATATTATAGATAGTGTGATCAATGCCCACCTTGAGTTACTACTTGTATCATAGCTATACCCTCACCTCACGATGGGTATAGCCTGAACTGTGCTACTACTTGCTCCATAGCTTACCATCACGGCCGGGCCGAGTCCACGTACTTGTAGCCGGTCGGCTGGAAGCCTGATCTTGTGTAACACCCAGTTTTCCAGATGAGGGTATTTTTGAAATTTTGTAATTATAATTATTATTTATTGATATTTACTTCACATGGTGATTTTTGGTGATTTTCAATTATTTTTAAACTATTTAAAAACAGGTTTAAGTCATGACTTGTGGTTTTGATGTGCTGCTAGTAAAACCTGAGAGACTGCATGACCTAGAACCTAACCACGTCATTAGGATGATTTAATTATCATTTTAGCCTAGGGGTATTTTGGTCATTTGGCCTCTTGAGTTATTTCATGATTTATTTTACTAGTGATTATTAATTTTGACTTTTGATTAGCTGTGACTTAAGGAACTGTCCTAGACTTTGACCTTGACTTTGGTGCCTTAGTTGACTTGGCAAGGGACCCTAATCAAGCTTAAGTTGGTCTTGGTTGACTTAAGTTGGCTATGTTCCATGGAGAGGGTAGGAGGATTTTTACATTGGACCAAAGGCTAAGGACTTGAGCTTGTGAGCTAGCAAACTTGGCCCAAGGCCTAATATGAGAACCCTAACCCTAGCTCTTCATTGGAGGCAGCCACAACAGCCAAGAAGGACCTAACTTTAGCCTATAAAGTGTCTCTTCAAGACCACTTGCCTCTTTTAGAACACCCCTTTGTAGGAAACCCTAATTTCTTCCCCAAATTGTCTAACTCCTCTATTTCTCCACCAAATTGATCCCAACCTCTTGCATTTGGATCTAAATTTGGAGGAGAGGTTGAAGAAGGCTTGCTTACAAGGAGTGGAGCTCTTTTGGACACAATTTGAGGGAGAGGGACTCTCTTAATTGGGGCTTTTCATTGAGACTTGCTCTCAATAGGTAAAACCTATTGAAACCCTTCCTTTTTCCGATTTCTTTGCATGGTAGCATTTATTTAGGTCAACCCTACTTGTTCCCCAAGTATTATAGGATTTTGTGTCCGTTACGTGTCCGTTTCGGACACGTATCAGTCAATATATTCATGTGTTTGTTGAAATGTTTGAATGGGTTTTAAACCATTATTTTCAAAAAGTGTTTGTATAATTTTTGGAGCCATTGATGTGCTCAGTGAGGTCGTCAAGGACTGAGAGTGCATCAATGTCTGTGTCGTGTCCGCGAGCAGCGAGACTCACGGCACGAGGGCTCGTGCTGTGCTCGCGCGCTGTCCTGCTACTCGAGGGACAGTGTGCACAGTCTGTGACACTAGGGGATACGACACTTGGAGTGAGGCTTGAAGGCATGACTGACATGCCAGCCCCCGAGTGGCGTGCCACCCCGGGTCGTGTCGGACTCAGGATTCGAGCTGCACGGATTGCTCGAACTGTGCACAGTGAGTGCAGGCTGGGTCCTGATACTCGATATTGGGTTTGGGGGATTCAAAACTGATACGAATGGGTATCAGTCATTCAAGTAATTGATATGGTTTTATAATGAATTGATTTGAGCCTTGTTTCGATTTGATTCGAGTTTATTTTAGCTTGCTCCGAGTTTTTAGTTGGGTTCTTGAATTTGTAATTTCACTGATATTGACAAACGAGATACCATGGTTCGATTGAGATGTAAATCTCAGATTAGCTCATATGGGTTATCTCGAGTGTCAGGTGGTGATGATATGATTGGGAATACGTGGTATTTCCTTGTTTCGAGCAATAACTTTATTCCTGAAATTATATTGTGTCATTTTCCCAGTCTGATACTTCAAGTATCAGCCTGTGTTCTTTGGCTTTGCAAGTTGAAATCAGGACTCTTGCAAGTGCTTTCATTTCCAGGTTTTAGGTCTCTTTTTAGTTTGAAATTGAATTTGGAAATTAATGGTTAAGACATCAGTTATGAACTGTGGAACTAATCCCAGTTTCATACTAGAGGACACTTCCAGTTAAATTTAATCTTGGTTTAAATTGCCATGTCATTTTCAGTTGGTATTGTGTTCCCTTGATTTATGCAATACCTTCATATGTTGTTTTGGACTGTGATTTGATTTATACCAATTGGGATATTGATGTTTTCTCAGGATTTTCATGTGAACCTAGTGTTTAGTTTCACATGCCTGGGCTTTGTTTTTGAATATCTTGCTTGTACTGCCATAGGGAGGGTATTGGGTTAGTGGTTCCAGTCTTGGCCTAGCCTGGTTTGGGATTGCTTGCAACAACAGGCCTGTTTTGCCTTGCCTTGGCTTGCAACTGCAGGACAGTGATCTGTAGGGACTTTGGGTCATATGTGGTTGGTTGTTTTGAGTTCTCACAATGTTTGGGGATGGTGTACTGCCATAGGATATGATCATCCCTGAGTTTAGTTTTAATATCTGTCATTTACACTGGGCACTCACACATTAAATTTTCTGTAGGCACACAACTTTGACACTATTCCCTACACACCCCATGGCATTGCCTGTGCTCTACTTGCTCTGCACATATCAATCATTGTGACCCTACTGATCAGTCAAGCCTGGTGCTGCACTCAGGTTCACATTTCCTGAGACCACTGAGTATCCAGAGACTCCATTCTCTGTAAAACCCTGAGTTTGGCTTCAGTTCTGATTTCATATATGTGACTGAACACATGTATGAGGCCCTGTCCAAGTCCAGATGTTGAATTGGATAGATTGGGTTTGAATGAGCATAGGACTGTTACACTGATTTGGGTTTTAATTCATTGTTAAACTAAATCCTGAGAACACTCTCACTCTCTAGCTTATACACACTGGACTGACATTCTTCACTGTTGTTTTCTCCTAAAAACCTGAGTTTTTTTAGTTTAGCACTTCACTGAATTTACCTCTACATTGATTGCTATGTTGTGTTCTTCTAAACTGAGATTATGTTCCCAGTTTTCCCCTTTATTTGGGATATGGAATTGCTCACTGGTTTCCCTTGTAAAATCTGAATTGGCATTGAGTCAATGGTTTGTTCCTCACTGATTTCCCAGGTTGGGACTTTAGCCTATGTTCTCATTTCTTCACTGTTTGTCTCACATTCCCACTGGCACTTTGTCAACCCACACACAGGTTTCATTGTCACACTGTTTCCTTAACCATCTGAATATACAAGTTACACCCCCATACACACACTTGTGATTCCTTCATTGCTTGTATCATTATGCATTTTCCTGAGAATTCCTGGTTCTGTCACACATTGTACACCCACTAGTTTGTTCCTCAACACACATCTTAGTTTTCAGCTTATTTCCACACATGTTAGTTCAAGTTCATACACATATGCTGTCCTTAACCTTGGCAACCATGTTAAAATCCTACACACTTTTGCCTATCCTGTTAACTGTTAACAAGAAGGGAATTTGAATGTTAAACCTTGGGTTTCAACATTTGAAATCTGAGAATACCTTCACTGTCTCCAGTTTCAATTCCATATGACACACTCTCACATCTCACATTTTCCACACACACATTACACTTTCTATTTCCTTCTTCCCATTTTAATATATGTTGTATAGGTATGTGTACATGTATCTAGTTTCCTACATAGCTATAAGTCATATTGAATGTGTATGATTCCTATATGTAATATAATGTGAAATAGATATTACTATTGGTATACAGATTATATGTGTATATAGATATATAGTGTATTGGCCTATATGTGATATGGCCTATAACCTAGGTACATAGTCTATGGTAGCCTTGTGTGGTCTTGTGTATATAAATATACACATGTGTAGAGTCCTATAGACTAGTGTATGGTGTATACTAGCTAGGTTAGACTAGTTAAGCCTAGTTAGCCTTGCTAGACCTAGGTTTGACTTCTTGGTTGACTTAGAGTTGACTTTGACCTAGATTGGCCTAGAAATCATGTAGATTGCATTGTAGCTTTCATTTTTCTTGTATTGAACACATTATAACCTGTACTGCTCTATTTAGGACATTGTGACTCCAGTGCAGACATCTGATATTTCACTACTCTTTTCAGAGTAGCAGGCGAGTACATTCTCTGATAGTTCTCTCATTTATTTGTCAATTACTGTACTTCAGTTCTAGTTAGCTGTATGTGATTCTCTGTTACAAACACGTATTTCTATTTCTGAATCCATGTATACGACACACATACTTACTCGTCTTACCTCTATTATTCGAATCACCATACGAATCACTATTCGAATCACCCTATTCGTATCTTCATATGTTGGTTGGACTTTTATTCGATTGATGTGTCGGACTTTGGATTCATTTGTATTAGATGGGCGGGGAAATACTTGATTAGACATGTGAACATTCCCACTATTCGAACCACCCCCTGTGAATATATTCGAACGATAGCCATTCCACACCCGGCCAGGTGTGTGATGTGCCGGATTTACCCTTAGCCGTTTACATGTCTAACTAAGTATTTTAAAACACACTTGGAGAAGTTATTCGAATCATTATTAGAACATCTTGTGAATCACCTTATTCGTATCACCTTATTCGATTCACCTTATTAGAATAATGATTAGAATTACATTCGACTCATCTTATATTAGACTCACATTGGGATTACACTCGACTTATATTGTACCATCTGAACTCATTATATTACTCTAGTTCAGCTAGATTTTATTTTACAGTCTTCTTTGCTATGTTTCTCTTCTTGTTTAGTTACCTTACTTTCCTTGTACCTTAACTGCTCTTTACATCATTACTCGTACAAACTGTCATATTCATCAATACAACTGTCTATAACTGCTTTATAGTTCTCTGTCATTTACTTGGGTTTTCTAGATGAGATGTGCTCGTTCCTGTCCTGACTGGACCTGTTGAAAATTTTACAGATGATTGCCCTGAGGACACGTGCCCCACATTTTACTGAGGAGATGGCTTAGCTACCATGGCCCCGACACTCAGGAGTGATCGGGATTTAGTTTAGTAGACTTGCATTTATTTTTCATTTAGAGCTTGTTGTATAGAGATTTGAGACTTGAGATGTATTGAGATTTTGAGCTTGTTGTTATTATATTAGTAGTTTTGTTGTCTTCAGATTCTTAGTTACAATTCTGTGTTATCTTATCGTGCTTAGACTGTGATTGAGATACACCATATCTTATACTTGTCCTCCGTTCGGAGTTGACCATGATGAGTACATTATATACTGCATGAGATGATGGTTAGTTAGAGACTTAGAACAGCGTTCTACCGCCGACACTGCGGCGTAGGCTGGCGCTGTTACGTACTCGTACCCTCACAGTGGGTGCGGGTCGTGACACGTTTTTAGTGGTGGCCCATGCAGGTCGAGAGTCGCATTAGTGCGATATCGTAGTAGTACGACGACTTAGTTGTACTGCTGCGAGCCTGCGATAGGACTGAGAGATAGGCTTTACCGGAGAGGCACTCAATCACAGTTAGGAAAAATTCTGCTTTGAATCATGCCATCTACATATCGTACTGATTTGCCTTCTTTGAAATAACTGTCCTCCTTTGATATATCGATTCCTGCTCAGTATTGACTTCCTTGTTCGATCTGTCTTCAGGATGGTGGAGACACGATCACATCGCTCGGGTGCAGCAGTCGTTGTAGAGGGGACTGCCACCTCTCAGCCAGATCAGCAGGGTCAGGTGGATGCAGCTCCTGCTACCTCTGCCCATATTGAGACTTCAGCAGCAGCAGCAGGGGGTGTGCCTCCATCAGCTCGGGGGCAGGACCCAGTCATCCCAGAGATGGAGTTCCAGCAGCCGCCGCCTACAGGACACGTGGATGCGGCACAGATGTTCGCTTACTTCCAGCAGTTTATGGACCGGCAGCAGGCCCGACAGGACAGGAGCATGGAGTTGGCCCTTACGACGGTCGCAGCTCGACCAGTGATTCAGCAGCCGAGGACACCGGGGATCGAGCAGTTTCAGAAGATGAGCCCCAGAGACTTTCTGGGTACAGAGGGGATCCTATATGCCGATGAGTGGATCGAGCATATAGAGGAGATCTTCCGCCTGGCCAGGATACCAGCAGATCTTCAGATCGAGGCCGCAGCTAGCCGGATGCGAGATCTTGCTCGCACCTGGTATCAGTCAGACCCCAGGGTGGGAGTAGCTGGACAGACTTGGGAGGAGTTCAAGGGCTTCTTCAAGAAGAAGTTCTTTCCAGATTCAGCACTTCGAGCCTTGGAGTCGCAGTTCGAGAGCTTGGTTCAGGGGAGCCTGTCAGTGGAGGAGTACGCTGGGGAGTTCGGCCGCCTCGGCAGATTTGTAGAGGGTTTGAGCGAGACGGCGAAGGCCCAAAGGTTCTGAAAGGGTCTGGTCAAGGAAGTCAAGTCCTTGACCAAGGGCAACAGGGATGCCACTTTTGAGGAGATTTTGACGGGAGCCTTATTGGCTGAGGATGATCTTGAGCTTAGGCTCAAGAGGGGGCGAGACCCAGTTGGGGGCAGCAGCAGCGGAGGCCAGGCCAAGAGGCCTCATGTACAGATTCAGCAGATGCAGGCACCGGTAAGAGTACAGCAGGCACAGCATCAGCCTAGAGGGCAGGACCGCAAGGAGCAGCCTTGTGCTTACTGCAAGAGGGCAGGGCACGTTTGGGAGACTTGTTATAGGAGGCGGAAGGTTTGTCTGTTCTGTGGATCCGCTGCTCATCAGGTCAGGGATTGCCCTACTGCACCCGTATATGACGGAGCACCGGGTCAGAGAGAGGGAGCTAGGCCACCTGTAGCTCAGCACCAGAGGGGTGGAGCTTTTGCGATGGCAGCCGAGGAGACTGACATCGCAGGTGATGGATTAGCAGGTTTGACCTTCTTGTTCTTCCTCCCCACTTCCATGTGTGATTTCCCTTAGTACCTGCCAGGATATTGCTTGTGATTGCTAGATAGTGTAGCTACCCTGTTCGAGACTGTGGGATCACGACCAGTAGGATTGTATTGCTTCGACTTTGATTGCTTGGGGGTTTGACCTAGGAGAGGTGCGATCATCTTAATTTCGAGGACGAAATTTTTATAAGATGGGTAGGATTGTAACACCCAGTTTTCCAGATGAGGGTATTTTTGAAATTTTGTAATTATAATTATTATTTATTGATATTTACTTCACATGGTGATTTTTGGTGATTTTCAATTATTTTTAAACTATTTAAAAATTGGTTTAAGTCATGACTTGTGGTTTTGATGTGCTGCTAGTAAAACCTGAGAGACTGCATGACCTAGAACCTAACCACGTCATTAGGATGATTTAATTATCATTTTAGCCTAGGGGTATTTTGGTCATTTGGCCTCTTGAGTTATTTCATGATTTATTTTACTAGTGATTATTGATTTTGACTTTTGATTAGCTGTGACTTAAGGAACTAGTCCTAGACTTTGATCTTGACTTTGGTGCCTTAGTTGACTTGGCAAGGGACCCTAATCAAGCTTAAGTTGGTCTTGGTTGACTTAAGTTGGCTATGTTCCATGGAGAGGGTAGGAGGATTTTTACATTGGACCAAAGGCTAAGGACTTGAGCTTGTGAGCTAGCAAACTTGGCCCAAGGCCCAATATGAGAACCCTAACCCTAGCTCTTCATTGGAGGCAGCCACAACAGCCAAGAAGGACCTAATTAACTTCAGCCTATAAAGTGTCTCTTCAAGACCACTTGCCTCTTTTAGAACACCCCTTTGTAGGAAACCCTAATTTCTTCCCCAAATTGTCTAACTCCTCCATTTCTCCACCAAATTGATCCCAACCTCTTGCATTTGGATCTAAATCTGGAGGAGAGGTTGAAGAAGGCTTGCTTGCAAGGAGTGGAGCTCTTTTGACACAATTTGAGGGAGAGGGACTCTCTTAATTGGGGCTTTTCATTGAGACTTGCTCTCAATAGGTAAAACCTATTGAAACCCTTCCTTTTTCTGATTTCTTTGCATGGTAGCATTCATTTAGGTCAACCCTAGTTGTTCCCCAAGTATTGTAGGATTTCGTGTCCGTTACGTGTCCGTTTCGGACACGTATCAGTCAATATATTCATGTGTTTGTTGAAATGTTTGAATGGGTTTTAAACCATTATTTTCAAAAAGTGTTTGTACAGTTTTTGGAGCCATTGATGTGCTCAGTGAGGTCGTGAAGGACTGAGAGTGCATCAGTGTCTGTGTCGTGTCCGCGAGCAGCGAGACTCACGGCACGAGGGCTCGTGCAGTGCTCGCGCGCTGCCCTGCTACTCGAGGGACAGTGTGCACAGTCTGTGACACTAGGGGACACGACACTTGGAGTGAGGCTTGAAGGCATGACTGACATGCCAGCCCCCGAGTGGCGTGCCACCCCGTGTCGTGTCGGACTCAGGATTCGAGCTGCACGGATTGCTCGAACTGTGCACAGTGAGTGCAGGCTGGGTCCTGATACTCGATATTGGGTTTGGGGGATTCAAAACTGATACGAATGGGTATCAGTCATTCAAGTAATTGATATGGTTTTATAATGAATTGATTTGAGCCTTGTTTCGATTTGATTCGAGTTTATTTTAGCTTGCTCCGAGTTTTTAGTTGGGTTCTTGAATTTGTAATTTCACTGATATTGACAAACGAGATACCATGGTTCGATTGAGATGTAAATCTCAGATTAGCTCATATGGGTTATCTCGAGTGTCAGGTGGTGATGATATGATTGGGATACGTGGTATTTCCTTGTTTCGAGCAATAACTTTATTCCTGAAATTATATTGTGTCATTTTCCCCGTCTGATACTTCAAGTATCAGCCTGTGTTCTTTAGGCTTTGCAAGTTGAAATCAGGACTCTTGCAAGTGCTTTCATTTCCAGGTTTTAGGTCTCTTTCTAGTTTGAAATTGAATTTGGAAATTAATGGTTAAGACCTCAGTTATGAACTGTGGAACTAATCCCAGTTTCATACTAGAGGACACTTCCAGTTAAATTTAATCTTGGTTTAAATTGCCATGTCATTTTCAGTTGGTATTGTGTTCCCTTGATTTATGCAATACCTTCATATGTTGTTTTGGACTGTGATTTGATTTATACCAATTGGGATATTGATGTTTTCTCAGGATTTTCATGTGAACCTAGTGTTTAGTTTCACATGCCTGCGCTTTGTTTTTGAATATCTTGCTTGTACTGCCATAGGGAGGGTATTGGGTTAGTGGTTCCAGTCTTGGCCTAGCCTGGTTTGGGATTGCTTGCAACAATAGGCCTGTTTTGCCTTGCCTTGGCTTGCAACTGCAGGACAGTGATCTGTAGGGACTTTGGGTCATATGTGGTTGGTTGTTTTGAGTTCTCACAATGTTTGGGGATGGTGTACTGCCATAGGATATGATCATTCCTGAGTTTAGTTTTAATATCTGTCATTTACACTGGGCACTCACACATTGAATTTTCTGTAGGCACACAACTTTGACACTATTCCCTACACACCCCTATGGCATTGCATGTGCTCTACTTGCTCTGCACATATCAATCATTGTGGACCCTACTGATCAGTCAAGCCTGGTGCTGCACTCAGGTTCACATTTCCTGAGACCACTGAGTATCCAGAGACTCCATTCTCTGTAAAACCCTGAGTTTGGCTTCAGTTCTGATTTCATATATGTGACTGAACACATGTATGAGGCCCTGTCCAAGTCCAGATGTTGAATTGGATAGATTGGGTTTGAATGAGCATAGGACTGTTACACTGATTTGGGTTTTAATTCATTGTTAATCTAAATCCTGAGAACACTCTCACTCTCTAGCTTATACACACTGGACTGACATTCTTCACTGTTGTTTTCTCCTAAAAACCTGAGTTTTTTTAGTTTAGCACTTCACTGAATTTACCTCTACATTGATTGCTATGTTGTGTTCTTCTAAACTGAGATTATGTTCCCAGTTTTCCCCTTTATTTGGGATATGGAATTGCTCACTGGTTTCCCTTGTAAAATCTGAATTGGCATTGAGTCAATGGTTTGTTCCTCACTGATTTCCCAGGTTGGGACTTTAGCCTATGTTCTCATTTCTTCACTGTTTTGTCTCACATTCCCACTGGCACTTTGTCAACCCACACACAGGTTTCATTGTCACACTGTTTCCTTAACCATCTGAATATACAAGTTACACCCCCATACACACACTTGTGATTCCTTCATTGCTTGTATCATTATGCATTTTTCCTGAGAATTCCTGGTTCTGTCACACATTGTACACCCACAGTTTGTTCCTCAACACACATCTTAGTTTTCAGCTTATTTCCACACATGTTAGTTCAAGTTCATACACATATGCTGTCCTTAACCTTGGCAACCATGTTAAAATCCTACACACTTTTGCTTATCCTGTTAACTGTTAACAAGAAGGGAATTTGAATGTTAAACCTTGGGTTTCAACATTTGAAATCTGAGAATACCTTCACTGTCTCCAGTTTCAATTCCATATGACACACTCTCACATCTCACATTTTCCACACACATTACACTTTCTATTTCCTTCTTCCTATTTTAATATATGTTGTATAGGTATGTGTACATGTATCTAGTTTCCTACATAGCTATAAGTCATATTGAATGTGTATGATTCCTATATGTAATATAATGTGAAATAGATATTACTATTGGTATACAGATTATATGTGTATATAGATATATAGTGTATTGGCCTATATGTGATATGGCCTATAACCTAGGTACATAGTCTATGGTAGCCTTGTGTGGTCTTGTGTATATAAATATACACATGTGTAGAGTCCTATAGACTAGTGTATGGTGTATACTAGCTAGGTTAGACTAGTTAAGCCTAGTTAGCCTTGCTAGACCTAGGTTTGACTTCTTGGTTGACTTAGAGTTGACTTTGACCTAGATTGGCCTAGAAATCATGTAGATTGCATTAGTAGCTTTCATTTTTCTTGTATTGAACACATTATAACCTGTACTGCTCTATTTAGGACATTGTGACTCCAGTGCAGACATCTGATATTTCACTACTCTTTTCAGAGTAGCAGGCGAGTACATTCTCTGATAGTTCTCTCATTTATTTGTCAATTACTGTACTTCAGTTCTAGTTAGCTGTATGTGATTCTCTGTTACAAACACGTATTTCTATTTCTGAATCTATGTATACGATACACATACTTACTCGTCTTACCTCTATTATTCGAATCACCATACGAATCACTATTCGAATCACCCTATTCGTATCTTCATATGTTGGTTGGACTTTTATTCGATTGATGTGTCGGACTTTGGATTCATTTGTATTAGATGGGCGGGGAAATACTTGATTAGACATGTGAACATTCCCACTATTCGAACCACCCCCTGTGAATATATTCGAACGATAGCCATTCCACACCCGGCCAGGTGTGTGATGTGCCGGATTTACCCTTAGCCGTTTACATGTCTAACTAAGTATTTTAAAACACACTTGGAGAAGTTATTCGAATCATTATTAGAACATCTTGTGAATCACCTTATTCGTATCACCTTATTCGATTCACCTTATTAGAATAATGATTAGAATTACATTCGACTCATCTTATATTAGACTCACATTGGGATTACACTCGACTTATATTGTACCATCTGAACTCATTATATTACTCTAGTTCAGCTAGATTTTATTTTACAGTCTTCTTTGCTATGTTTCTCTTCTTGTTTAGTTACCTTACTTTCCTTGTACCTTAGCTGCTCTTTACATTATTACTCGTACAAACTGTCATATTCATCAATACAACTGTCTATAACTGCTTTATAGTTCTCTGTCATTTACTTGAGTTTTCTAGATGAGATGTGCTCGTTCCTGTCCTGACTGGACCTGTTGAAAATTTTACAGATGATTGCCCTGAGAACACGTGCCCCACATTTTACTGAGGAGAAGGCTTAGCTACCATGGCCCCGACACTCAGGAGTGATCGGGATTTAGTTTAGTAGACTTGCATTTATTTTTCATTTAGAGCTTGTTGTATAGAGATTTGAGACTTGAGATGTATTGAGATTTTGAGCTTGTTGTTATTATATTAGTAGTTTTGTTGTCTTCAGATTCTTAGTTACAATTCTGTGTTATCTTATCATGCTTAGACTGTGATTGAGATACACCATATCTTATACTTGTCCTCCGTTCGGAGTTGACCATGATGAGTACATTATATACTGCATGAGATGATGGTTAGTTAGAGACTTAGAACAGCGTTCTACCGCCGACACTGCGGCGTAGGCTGGGCGCTGTTACGTACTCGTACCCTCACAGTGGGTGCGGGTCGTGACATCTTGACCCATACCGATCACATTATGCTATAATATTCGAGGCACATTTTATATTACTTTATCTTATCATATATCCTGTTCTGTTCTACATTCAGTACTTTCTCACCATGCTATGATATTCAGATTACTCACATGTTCTATATGCCATTATATTGTACCTTGATTGGAGACTAAGCTCTGTTCGGGAGAAAGAGTTACAACCCCGGTCCTTGTTTGGTTTAAGGGTTGTAACTCAGCTTCCGAACGGTTCCCAAGTCTTCATATATCTTTGTCTTATAGTTCATTATACTATCTCTTATAGAATTTGTCAATTCACATGGAACTGCTGTTAGTGTTTGTACTTGCTCATTTTCTGACAGGATACCGTTGATAATATTTTCGGAGTAGTTGTGCCATTAGTGGACTTCATGATGTTGTTAGCTGAGGTGGATCTCACTATTCTTCTATGTGAGTTGCCTGGTAGTTATCCTTAGTTCGTCTTGTTTTTCCTTCTTTATTTCCTGTCTTATGTTTCCTTCTAGTAGTTTCTAGTTGCTCTTGTGCTTAGTTATCTTCTTGTCTGATCATCCCTAGCTGTTTGTGATGTGACTAGAGTATATTTATAGTTATAGGCCTTCTAGACGTAGTGTATATTTATTGGGTACTAGACAGCGTTCTACCGCCGATACTGCGGCGTAGGCTGGGCGTGGCCCACGTATTCATATCCGTATATTCAGGTGCGGGTCGTGACATTCCTACCCTAACACGTGTCACTTACCGAATAATCGGAACATTCCCAAACCAAACACTGTCAGACCTAACCCTATCAAACCTTTACCCCAAAAGGTTAAGCCCAAACAGGATTATAGGTATGCTTTCTTCTATACTAGAAAATCTAAACCTACCAACCATGCACACCACTCAGCTTTCAACACTAAACATGCACAATGTCATTATTGTGGCCACACTGGTCATATTTCTCCTGCATGTAGAATCAGAAATTGTTGATTTAAATATTTATGCATGGATACCAAAAGCTAACATTTCAGGACCCTACAAGAAATGGGTACCAAAAGTTTATCTGTAAACTGTTTTGTAGGTGGAACACCTTTCACATGCTAAAAGCAAATGGATACTCGACAGCGGTTGTTCACGGCATATGACCGGTGACGCTACATTATTTGCAATACTGTCGAAGAAGAAGAAAGAAAGTTATGTTTCCTTCGGTAATAACTTGAAAGGGTATATCATTGGTATCAGTGATGTTGGTAAGTCTCCCTATCCTGTGATTAAGGATGTCTGTCTGGTTACCGAGTTGAAACATAATCTACTCAGCATAAGTCATTTAGCTGATCATGGTTATGGCATCAACTTTGGCAAAGACAAATGTACTATAGTTGATAGCTCAACTGGTAGTACTATCTTTGAAGGTATCAGGAAAGACAACATATATATTTTCTATTTGTTGGAAGAAACTAACATTTCAGGTAGATGCTTAATGGCTAAAAGTGATAAGAGTCATCTGTGGCATATGAGACTCGGTCACGCAAATATGGACACAATCTCAAGATTATCCACAAAGAAGCTAGTACACGGTTTACCAGACATAACATTCAAGAAGGATTCGATATGCAGCCAATGTGAAAAGAACAAAGCTACCAGATCCACATTCAAGTTAGTAAACGCAGTATGTACTACTAGACCTCTACAATTGCTACATATGGACTTATTTGGTCCTAGCATAGTTGCTAGCCTCGGAGGTAAGCTATATGCTTTTGTAATTGTAGATGATTACTCTAGATACACGTGGGTATACTTCTTGACACGCAAGAATGATGCATTATCCGAATTTGTCACCTTTTACAAGAAAGTACAGAATGAAAAAGGTTACATGATCACTCGTATTAGAAGCGATCATGGAGGCGAATTCGAGAATGCAGAGTTTGAGCAATTTTGTGACACACACAGTTTTGTACACGAGTTCTCCTGCCCTAGGACTCCACAACAAAATGGAGTTGTGGAACGTAAGAACAGAACTCTATCCGAAATGGCCAGAGTGATGTTAAACCAGTTTAGTCTACCCAAATATTTCTGGGCTGAAGCTATCAATACAGCTTGTTTTGTTCTCAATAGAGTTCTAATTCGACCCAAATCGAAGAAGACTCTATTTAAGTTATGGTTTGATAGAATTCTATCAGTTTTATATTTTAGAATATTTGGTTGTAAGTGCTTTATTCTTAATACAAAAGACAATTTGGGAAAGTTTGACGAAAAGGCCGATGAAGGTATATTTTAGGTTATGCGGCCAAGAGCAAAGGATACAGAGTCTTCAACAAACAAACTATGATCATCGAAGAATCAATCAACGTCACCTTTGATGAATTGAATCAAATGACTATCGATGACAATGACGAAGATCTAACTGTACCAAGCTCAACACCAGCTGATTCTCAACCAAGCTCGGCACTAGCTAATCCTCCTAGAGAAGATCTAGGAACCAGCTACCTTCAGAGTCTGCCAAAAAGATTAAAATTTACGACTGATCGTACAAAGGATTTGGTAATTGGTGATATTACCAAAGGTTGTATGCAGAATGAGTTTGAGATGAGCATGATGCGAGAGCTGAAATTCTTTCTCGGACTGTAAATCAAACAAACTGATAATGGAACATTCATAAATCAAGCCAAGTACACAAAAGATTTGCTAAAGAAGTTTGATCTGGATAATGTCAAACCTATTGGCACTCCGATGGCAACTTCAACAAAGCTTGATATTGATGAACAAGGCAAGCCGGTCGACACACGTAAGTATCGAGGTATGATCGGTAGTTTACTTTATTTAACTGTTAGTCGTCCAGATATTATGTTTAGTGTTTGCCTGTGTGTACATTTTCAAGCTAATCCAAAGGAATCACATCTGTGCGCAGTTAAGCGTATCTTTCGATACCTTAAGGGCACTTCTTTTGTTGGCTTATGGTATCCCAAAACTAAGTCCTTTGACCTTATTGGTTACTCGGATACTGATTTTGCTGGATGCAAAGTTGATAGAAAAAGTACCAGCGGTACATGTCATTTCTTAGGCAAGGCTTTAGTCTCATGGTTTAGTAAAAAACAAAATTATGTAGCCCTATCAACAACAGAGGCTGAGTATATCGCCGCAGGACGTTGTTGTGCTCAGATTTTGTGGATGAAACAAACCTTAGAAGACTATAATTTATTTTACACACACATTCCCATTTTCTGTGACAACACGAGCACTTTTAATTTGACTAAGAATCCAGTATGTCACTCTCGTACTAAGCATATCGAGATTCGACATAATTTTCTTAGAGATCATTATCAAAATGGAGATATTGACCTTGTGTACATAGATACTGAGAATCAATTAGCTAACATCTTCACAAAACCTCTAGCAGAAGATCGTTTCAATTATTTACGTCGAGAATTAAGAATTTTGGACATCAATAATGTTAATTAATTTTGTTTTATGATTTTATTTCAATACGCAAAAACTGTGTTAGAGACAAGCCAATAAAGAGTCTGTCTGTCACCACAACTACGGTTGAAGCGAAGTGGTACTTAAGAGTTCTCCGGTGAACCTCCGCCAGTTGGGACAGTACTCATACAACTAATCTGAGACAGTCGCTGTGTAACGATATTTAATCTATAAAATAACATTAATTATATTATTGAATGTTAAAATTACTAATCTTTGAATTAAATCTTTGAAATGAGTCAATGAAAAAGAAAGTGTTCCAAACCAACCCCAGGCAAATTCGGCCAGACTTCGGACCGAATTCGGCCCGAGTTCGGTTAAAGGTATCTGGCTATATAACCAGAACCCGAGAGCCTTTCTTCTTCATTGCTTCTAAACACCACTATTACAGCAACAGCAGCCGCGCGAGAGCCCTCAAATCCTAGATCTTCACCACTCCGTTTTTCCCTATCTACGTGGTAAAATCCATCCAAATTTTGGATTCGTGCGGAGTTCGTTATTCTCTACAACATACTTGAATCTCGGGAGGTATAACTTCATATTTCTTCTCCTTTAAATTTCGTGCATATTTACTTTTATTGTACAATGTCGCCTAAGGGATTTAACCCCTTCAAGAGGAAGAAGACGACCAATCCTGGTGAGGAAGGATCATCTTCGAATCCACCCATGGATTCCCTCTTTTCACCAGTTCAATCGAGCGATGGCGCGTTCGATGGATTTTACTTTCAAACCCTAGATCAAGCCCTTCTGTGGTATGGAGACTTTTCCATGAGATCCATATGCACAGGCGCTCTTATCAAATGGACTGTGTTTCCAGAACACCGCCCTTATTTTGAGGCATTAGGGTTACAACACGTTGTTAAACTTTATTTTTTGGTAGCAACTAATGCCATTAGACTGTTCTACTGCAATATCATATTAAACACGTTTGACGTAAGTACTCGTGTTGGCGGACTAGACATCGAGTTCAATGATGTCCTCTTAGCAGAAATTCTTGGTCTATCTAACGAAGGTGCACCGCTTGTTGATATAACTGAATTTGATTACCCCGACGGTACGACACTTGCTAGTTTCAAAGCTGAACTATGTGCACCTGATCGAGTTCGCTCTGGAAAGTTCAAGACAAACAACTTGAACTTGTTTAATTATGAATTGCACCTCATCATCTACTCCACTCTCCTTCCGAAGTCTACTTCAAAGGATGATGTCACATCACTTGAACTATCTGCTATGTATCACATTCTTAAGGGAATTCCTTTTTCTGCCCCTAAGACCATTATCCAGATGATGGAACGTTGTCGTGCAAGAGATAGAAATCTCTCTTATGCGATGATTCTCCCACGCATCTTCCAGCATTTTGATATTGATTTATCAACTTGTACTCAAGACCCTGAGCCCAAGTTTCTTAAGCTATCTCGTCGTAGTATGACTGTTGCTGCTCCTCCTACTGTTCCTCCTACTGCTCCACCTCCTCCACCTACTCAGCAGTATGCCATGACCTTTGAAGGCATACACCAGAATCTTTCTGATTTGCACGTCTCGATGACGGATATGGCCCGCGAACGTGAGTTTCGCGATGTCACTCGTTATCAGGCGATAGCAAATTCTTTCGCTGATCTCCGATTTGCTCAGACTGGACATTCTGCCGGTTTTATTCCTAGAGATCCAGCCTTCTCTGGTTACCGCTGTGAGGATGAGGCTGTTCATGCCTACTTTCAGTCCGGTAACGCATATGATTGGTACCGTTCTGACCGTGCTCCTCGAGACTATGTCGGTGAGTTTTATACTGGCGCCCCTCCTCACCCTTCTGGCGCTGGTACTTCTGCAGCCGGTCCCTCTGGACATGTCGGTTATGCTGATGATGATGATGAGGAGGAGGAGGAGGAGGAGGAGGAGATGTGATATATTAGTTGATTTTTGAGACTTAGATATTATCTACTGTATACTTGAAAATGCTCCGACATTCCAAGTTTCTGTCTTTTTATCTTTTTATTATCAGACTTGTACTGAATATTTATTTGATGTCTCTTAAACATCTTTTTATCTTTATGGATTTCGTAGTTTATCTTTCACATCAGTTTCTTTATTTATAGCATCTTTATCTGTTTCTTTATTATAAACTGTCTGTGAATTAATTCTCTGTTATATTATAACCTGCTTGAGACAAATACATGCATGTCATGATATTTTTTTCTGTCTCTACTATCTGTCATGATATTTTTTTTGTGTTTCTTCACTGTTTGTTACTTATACATTGATTGCGGGGGAGCTTTCTCTTTTGTAATTATTTTGTTAAGTGACAACGGGGGAGAAATAAGGATCTAACATCTTTTGAGATAATGCATGCAGGATATGAACAATTTTACTTTACTATTTTTGATTTGATTCCAAGCTTAGATGTTATATCATTCATAGTCTGTCAATTATCAAAATGGGAGAGATTATTGGTCCATTGGTCATATGGTCAAACTGATTTTAATAATTGATCAAACTCTGTCTTGATATATGGAACTAGTCAGGATATCTAGGACTCTTGGACATGATCAAGAACAGCTATCTACACAGTTCAAGACCGAAGCGTCAGGATATCTCGGACTCTTGGACATGATCAAGAACAGCTATCTACACAGTTCAAGACCGAAGCGCTGTTTGCCTATTCGAGTCTGTATTTCTTTGAGCAATGTATTTTTTATTTTATTTGAGTCTAGGAATACTTTGTACACCGAGTCGTACTGGCAAATAGGCTATTCCAAAATAATTTCAAAATATTTTTAAAATATCCTTAGTTTTGAAAAATATTCGTATTTACAAAAGCTCCAAAAAGGTTTTCAAAATTCCCCAAAAACTAATTTTAAAAACCCTAACCTAACCCTGACAGAACTCGGCCAGAGTTCGGCCAGAGTTCGGCCAGAGCTCGGTTAGTGGCCGTTTTGTTTTTGAATTCCTTGGAACTTGGTCCTTCTGCAGTTGCAGATTTGACCGAGATTTTTTCATCGAGTTCTGTCCGAATTCTGCCCGAATTCTGCCAGAATTCTGTCTTTGGAATTCCTATAAATAGAGAAGGGTTTTGATCATTTTAACTCACTCATTCACTTTCAATCTTCTCTCTTCTAAAAAGCTTTCATTCTTCCAAAGAGTTTTTCTCGAGCTTTAATTTTCAGATCCCAAGCCAGTTACAATCCTCTAGTCGATTTGCCAGTACGGTGCGATCTAGAAGTTTCAGAGTGATTGTAATCAGAAGGCTTGATAGAAGAATACCTCTTCACAATTGAAGTTGGACGAGTTCTTCATATCAAAGCTCGCGTTGTAGAAGTTGCAAGGACTTCGTAAGAAAACTTGCGATTTTGCCAATAGTGGATTCAACTGGTAGCAAGAGTTCTACCGACTGGACTAGTCCTCAACAGAGGGAAACCAATATACATCGTTGTCTTTGCGTTTGCTTTCTTATCTCTTCCTTTACATTATTTAGTTGTGATTATTATTCTGTGATCTTGCTGCTAATATTTTTTAATTAGCATTATTCTGCTGCCAACTCTATTCACCCCCCCAACAAGTGAAGGCAAAACACCAAAGGCCAGTCGGAGAGCTGCAGAACCTCGTCATTTTCCAGCGGAAGTGGGACAACATCTCGATGGATTTCATTGTGGGATTTTCGAAGACGCTACGGGGGAATGATGTGATTTGGGTCATTGTTGATAGATTGACCAAGTCGGCTCACTTCATCGTAATTAAAGTAGGATGGAGCCTCGATCGGTTAGCGTAAATATATATCAACGAGATTGTTCGACTGCAGGGGTACTGGCCTCAATAATTTCGGACAGAGACGGGCGATTCCTATCTCATATTTGGACGAGCCTGCAAGCGGCGATGGGGACCAAACTAAATTTTAGTTCTTCGTACCACCCCCAGACAGACGGTCAGACGGAGATGGTAAATCAAATCTTAGAGGATATGTTGCGTCTGTGTGCGATCAATTTAAAGACTAGTTGGGATACGCATTTGCCGCTTGCGGAGTTTGCGTATAACAACAATTATCAATCGAGCATTCAGATGACTCCATATGAAATGCTCTACGGGAGGAAGTATCGTTCTCCAATATGCTGGGATGAAGTTGGAGAGCGACAAGTGCTTGGACCGAAACTGGTGGAGCAGGCCATCGAAAAGGTCCGCTTGATCCGAGATAGACTCTGTATCGCGCAAAGTCGACCAAAGAGCTACGCAGATCTTCGTCGACGACCGCTGAAATTTTTGGTCGGGGACCATGTGTTTCTGAAAGTAACGCCCATGCGTGGTGTGATGCGGTTCGGCGTTAATGGCAAATTGAGCCCCAGATTTGTAGGCCCCTTCGAGATCATCGAGGGAGTTGCAACGGTTGCTTATCGGATAGTAGTACCTCCTGCCTTGGCCGATGTATACGATGTTTATCACGTTTCACAACTTCGAAAATACGTGCACGATCCAAGTCACGTGGTTAGCTTCGATCAGTTGGAGCTATGTACTGACTTGTCTTACTCGGAGGAGCCTATTCAAATTTTGGACCGTAAGGAGAATGTATTACGAAATTGGTCGATGTCCTTGGTCCGCGTACTTTGGCGGAACCATTCAGTTGAAGAATCGACGTGGAAAATGAAGACGAAGAAGAAGGAGAAGTACCCTTCGTTGTTTGCCTAATTTAAGGGCAGACCCTTGTTCTTAAGTTTTGTGACGACATTTTTTCTTAGTGGTATATTATGTAGTGTCCCACTATCGATAGGCGACGGACTTCATAATATGCTTGTGCCGAGTCAGATCGGTCAAAAACTTTGATGGCCATCTGATTCGATCGCTGACCTTGGTAAACGATAACACCTTGCGGCATCGATCAAATCGATTTGGACGGATATTACGAGAATCGATCCAACTAATGGAACGACTTCTGTTGGAATAAGTCCTAGATGCAGCGGGCTGCGTCTCGACGAGTGAGCTCTATATAAGAGTTCCTTCAACTGGACTGCTGTATGGTTTTCTTGGAGCTTTTGCCGCTTGGTTTCGATGAAAGTGCTTTCGCGTCGTTTTCTGAATGCAATCTACGAATTTCGAAGCGAAGGAATAAAGAAGAAATCCTAACTAAGTGTTTGTGCCATTGCAGGAGCTCGCGTAACTAAAGCTTGAATGTTGCGAAGCGCTTCGACGGTCGGCACGATCAAAGTACTTGGTGGGTGATTCGGCCCCTTCTTTTCTACTTTGCCCCGCAAACAAAATTTTTTTGTCTCGAATTCATTCAAATCGACGATACCAAATTAAATGTATGTCAATCCACTAAGGTCAAGAACTCAGAAAAAAATGTATCGATTTAGAGTAATCTACTCTGAAAAATATAAGTTTCGCACCAAAACAAGAAAGTTAAAGGTTCTAGTAAAAAGATAGACTATTTCACGTGCTGCAAAATAATGTGAAACGTCGATCGTGGCTTATGATGCCTCGGGCAATTTGGTGCCTACGGAACGCTAAATCGGAAGTACGGCTTTGGAGGAAATGAATCATTATATGAGTTAGAAGAAATGATAACGCCGTTCAATACTGTCCGCGCTATACAAATCTGTTTGCATATATTAAACTGTTCACGCATTGGCATGGTCATGGATAGCTTGTGCACAAGTTTGATTTTTCTCGAATTGGTATTCGGGGCATCGGTATCGAATCGACCTAGGAGGAATGAATAATCATACTTCGGTACTGATGTATTACGGGACCGTCAGTCGGGCTTGCAACCTAGACTGAACGGGCCGAAATACCGTTGAGATAGTCCCAAGTGGTGTGTAACACCAGTGACCGTACATATAAGATAGTAGCATGCTCACCTATTGTCTTATGCAGGTAGTAAGTATTATTTCTGTTTTTATGCAGGGACGAGCACGGCCGTGGTAAGAACTGTGATAAATCGCTATATTTTACTGTATTCTTTATTACTTCAAAGACGGCTATCGATATGAACTGAATTCATTTAGTTCTAAATAGAAAGAGAGTGGGTTCGTCTCGTCCACTTAGCAAGTGTGCTAACCCCCTCCCCCAACTCTCCAGGTACGGCAGGAGCTCTAAACTAAAGCTGAAGTACGGAAAGGCGTTTTGAAGCTCTTCCTATACTGAAGTAATTTTGAAGCCAACCCAATCGAAGGCTTATGGATAAAGGGGCGAATGTATGGAACGACAAGTGTTAGTTCAGGCAGCTTGTCGAGTATATTTCTTTTGTTTCAATCAATGTAGTCGTAACGGCATTCAATGTAATTACGACTTGCACTTCGTTGCAAGCTATGAATGTAAAGCATATTTCTATCTTTCTAAACTGCATCTTATATTCTGATGTAATTTATGAAGTTTCAACTTGGTGTTTCAATATAATAATCAACGTAACGTTCTTGCCTTGTACGAGTGCAATTCCAGACTCGTACGACAGCCTTAGCGCGGACGATCGATTCGGCATAATAACACCGGGGATGAACGGTTTGTCGACTCGGGATGTGACACACTCAGTCTATAGTAGATCACGATGATGTTGTACGACTTTCAAAGACAATTGCTAAAGATGAGACAAACTCCTGCTCATGCTTCTACTCCAGCTCCTTCTCCGGCTCCGACTGTCTCCTACATTCCTGAAGATATACAGCATATCGTGGCTCCAGTTGTGATGCAATTAATTCATAGCAGACAACTGCCGCTACCACCCCCACCTACGAGTTGGTGTATTTTGAGAAATTTTTGGACAATTTTACTATTGTATATTTGCAATCTTGTATATATGACTCTTGTACTGTTATGGATTTGTATTGGTTAGTTGAACAACGTATTATATCTAGTTTGTTGTATTTTATGATGATTTGATTATATATATTTGGATATGTGTTTGATTATATCAATTTGGGTTGGATATGATGATGTGTGTGTTTATGGATATTTGTGTATATATATTTTGTGTTACAGGTTTGTGTGTATCAGAAAATATTTGATTCTGGAAAAAAAAATCAAGAATAGCAATGGACTAGCGATGGAGTTACAACTAGCTAGCGATGAAAACCCAAAAAATTTGTCTGGCGACGTTGTAGCTACGGACCAACAATGAAAACCTAGAAAAAAATTGTTGCTAACTTTCTGTGTGATAAACAAAATATTATTAGAAACAATCGTTGTTTCGTCACTAAATTAGTCGTTGACTTAGCAACGGATATAGTAGTCACTAGTTAGTCGCTAAATTTTCGTTGTTAGTTCCATCGTTGAGTAGTCGCTTGAGCGACGAATTAGAGACAAAAAATAAGTAGCGACATTCGATCCAGCGATGAAATTTAGGGTCGTTGTTCCGTCACTATTACTATTTAGCGATGGGAAATGACTAAATAGCGAGAGAGAAAATTCGTCGCTATTTTGTTATATTATTGTAGTGCATCACTCATAGAATTTAATTATTTAGCACAAAATATTTCTTCTCATACATACAACGTGTTAGCGTCTTATTCTTACCATGGTGGCCCTAATGACCACAAATATAACATCTACTTTTCTATCACTTGGCAATTACTTGAAATCAAATTGTAACCATTCTACTCGAACAACTTAACTTGTTTCTATTCTTTGAAGTTTAGGAACACTTCCTTCATCATGTCGTGAAATAATAATATTCACAACTTACTATAGTACATCTACTAATATTTGTTGGTGATCATCCAATAGTCAAATTATCATTTTTGATCCAAACATCATGTCTTACTGTCACGACCCGGTCATGCTTTTCGTGATATAAGTACGTGGCCAAGTCCAGCATACATCGCTGCATATACGATGTTTAGACCTTTGTTACAACTTCATTCCAAATAATCATTAATATTTTAATCACAAATAATATTTTGCTCATTCATAACAACTATGCAACTTACAAAATTCAATAATGCAATAGAATATACATTCAGGAACAAACCGCTGAACGTTTGTATTTAAGAGACTAACTAAAGTATCTATGGTCTAGGATCATCCTCCAAAGCATCCAATCTCCACTATAGGATCCATAGTGTGAGGCATTCAATTTATATATATATATATATATATATATATATATATATATATATAATATATATATATAACAAGAGAATATATATATATATATATAGAATATATATATATATATATTATATATATATATATATATATATTCTCTTGTTTATATATATATATATATATGATAGAAACAAGAGAAAAGAAAATAGACAACAAGATGACATGATATAACATATGAGAACATAAACAATACTGTATATACAACAACTCTAGAACTATCATGAGACAATAACAAGAACAACAAATAGTCATGTGTATATTGTGTTTTAGAATACTAGTTTTTCGTATGTGGACGACCTGCATGTGATATAAAAGTCAATCAATGCGTATGATGCATGACTGACAGCGCACATAATGCGTATAAAAATCAATCAATTGCGTATTATGCACTTCTCTAAGCCTTTTGAATGCTGCAACTTTTACAAGGTATACTTGCGCAATTCTCTCCTAGTCCTAGAGAAACCAAGAATCTAACAAATATTAATCATAAATTTCAATTAGCTTTCTAAGTATTGTCCATTTATATTGTTTATTTATTTACTTATATATAATTATAAAATTTCTTATAAGTAATTTATTTATAATTTTGTTCATTTTTATAATATAGGTATACCTGTTTAAAAAACCTACTAAGTATTTAATAGATATATATAAGATATTCACAAATTTGTTTATTTAAGATAAAATATACACATTTAAGGTATATTCTCGATTAATCTATTTACCTATATAATATAGGTGCTCAACATTACATATATATATATACCGTTCTGTCCGTGCCCTAGCCCCCCTTGGCAGCTTGGCCATGGTGCCTCCCCCTCCCTCCCCCCTTTCGTCCGGACGGCTCCCCCCTCCCCTTCATCTCCTTCGGCTATCCCTCCTCCCCACCTCTCCCACCGACCCGTCCTCCACCCCTTCTTCATGCGGCTTCTCCAGGAGATTCACAACCCCCACCACCCCCCCTGCGGCATTTGCAAGGCTTCTTCCTCGTCGTCGGACTGCCGCCGGCTCTCCGGTCCGCGGCCACTCAGTTCTCGCCTTTGGTATCTCACTCCACCCTTTCCCAACCCCCATTCCCTTCCTCCCATCCGCCCAGGATCTCCTTTGCGGAGGCGGTTTGGGGAGAGCCGGAGGTGAGCGGGCCGGTCATTCCATATCGCCCCCTTTTCGCCATGTCGGAGCGTCGGCTATCGCTTTCAATGAGCAAGACGAGACGGCTCTGGTGGTTCCCCTGAAGTTTGTACTAGTCGGCAAGTTTTTCCAATCCAGGCTGTCGTTGGCGGAGGTTAGATTGGCATTTGCGGCGTTTGGCTTCAAGAGTGACGTTCAAGTTGGCAAGATTGACTCCAAGCATTTGTTGATTCGTCCGCGGCTGGAAGTCGATTTTCTCCGACTACGGTCCAGAGATATGTGGCATTTGTCCAGCTGGCCTCTCAGGATCTTCAGATAGTCCCCGGACTTCTCTCCATTCGCGGAGTCCCCTATATCTCATGTTTGGGTGTCCTTCCTGATCTCCCCCACCCCCCAACCCCCCCCCCCCCCCCCCCGATCTATTCGACAAGTCGGTGCTATTCAATATCGCTGAGTGTATCGGCCCGCTTGCAATTGACAGCGCTTCTTCGACTATGTCCAGACCGAACAAAGCTAGGGTCTTCTAGAGGTGGACGTGACCAAGGTCTTGGCCAACAAAATTTGGATAAAACTTCCCAACAATAGGAGCTACTGGCAGCAGGTAGTATACGAAAACTCCCACACTATTGCAACATATGTAGACATAGAGGCCATGTTGATGGGCCTTGCAGGTTTAGGAAGGAGGAAACTTCGGGGGACTCTGTCTCCCCTCCCTCGGAACGGAAGTGGTAGCATGGGGAATGGTGAGGAAGGAAGTTCTGAATAGGGTCTGTATGGCTCGGACAGGTGGACAGAAAGCCCTTAAGGAGACTTCTAAGCTCACTATTCTGAAGCGATCGGACAAGGAGCATGGTTCGCAACGGGTTAAGGAGGTGACAGAGGAGGAGGTCAATGCATCTAGTGCTGGCGGGGAAGTGAGGTGATCAAGAGGAAGAAGAAATTGGCATGGAGAAGGAAGGGAATAGTGAGCAGGAGCTGTCTTTCAACGGCTATATAGGGGGGAGTTCTGCATCCTACAGTGGTGGGACAGTTGCAGACGGAGTATCTCCCTTAGGGGTCAAAGAACTCGATAAGGGGGAATAGAGCATACCTAGGGGCATGGAGTTGATTGTGGATTTGGGATTGTGTGTGGGGGGGGGGGGGGGGGGGGGGGGGGGGGGGGGGGAGTGCGCAGTGCATAGAGTGAGTTCTTCAACCCAGGGAGAGGACCCCTCGACGGATAAAAAGCAAAGGAAGACGAAAAAGAAGGGGAAGAAGAAGCATAGACAAAGTGTTGCGGCAACAACGACTTCGATGACTCCCTCTTCCCAACATCTCTGTCAATGAGTAAGGCCCTTATATGGAACGTGCGGGGGTTGGCCAACAAACAGTCGACGAACAGGGTTAAGATGTTATGCAAAATCCACAAGATTTCGGTTTTGGGGATCATTGAGCACAAAATCAGTTCTGGGAGGATGTTCTCCACAAAGTTGAAACCGGGGTTCAAGCAGGGGATTGAGGGAGGCAAGGACATTTGGGTGTTGGCTAGGTTTGGGGTGCAAATCAAGCTGGTGGCGGATCATCCCCAAGCCATCACGGTGCAGGTGGACTACCTAGTTTGGGTCGTTGCTACTTGATGACTGTGGTTCATGGGGGGCAGTCGGTGAAGGATATGAGGGAGTTATGGGAGGCTCTGATTTCCATGCGCGCCAACAGACAGGACTTACCTTGGCTTGTTAGGGGCGACTTCAACGCGGTGCTCAGGTCAGAGGAGGAGAGCGAGAGGTAGACCGCCTATTCCGGCGTCTATGTTTGACTTCTCCCACTTTATCTTCCAAGCTGCTTTCGATCAGGTGTCGTTCACTGGTGGAGAATTTACTTGGTCGAACAAGCAAGGGGCAACAAAGGCAGAGATCCAGACTTGATAGAGTCCTGGTCAACGCGCAGTGGTCTGACATGACTCGTAGCACTGTGGTGGAGCACCTTAACGACACGGAGTCGGACCATTGTCTTCTCCTTCTCTATATAGAGGTCGTTAAACCTCACGGCACCAAGCCATTCAAGTTCTTGAACTTCTGGTGTGAGCATCCGGGTTTCATGGAGATTGTTAGAGAGGAATGGAACAAGGGGACTGCGTCAACCCGATTGTGCATACTTCACTGAAGTTGAAGAGGCTTAGGAAGGCTCTGGGAGGTGGAGCAGAGAGGTTTTTGGAGATATTTTCTAGGAAGTTAGGAAAGTTGAAGACAAGGTAATGAGGCTGGCTCTTGAGAAGGGGGACGGACAGTGTCAGGGAAGGAGGGAGGCTCTCAATGTTGCCAAGGCCTCTCCCAAGCGCCGCATCGCCACCGTGGAGAGCTACTGGAGGCAAAAGGCTGGACACCAATGGTTTGTTGGCGGGGACAAGAACTCCCGGTATTTCCATAATTGTGTTAAGGGGTGCAGGAAGAAGTTGGCGATCCATCGCATTTCCACTGAAGATGGTAGGGAGCTATGTTCGCAAGAGGACATCCAAGAGGGGGCGGTTCATCTCTTCTCTAGTCTTTCGACTAGCGAGCGGGTGCAAAAGGACGAGGAGTTGTTGAACCTCATCCAACCATTGGTGATCGAGGAAGACAAATGCGGCGTTGTTGGCTACCCCGACCATGGAGGAGGTGAAGCAGGTGGTCTGTGATATGAGGGGGGGACGGGGAGTCAGGCCCAGATGGGTTCTTAGGTCATTTTTTCCAGAAGTTGGGATGTGGTCAGCCCCTACGTGCTTGATTCAGTCGTGGCCTTCTCAGGGCCTTTGTCTCCCAAAAGTCGTCACTAGTACTCTCCTTGTGCTGGTTCCGAAGAGCCCCAATGCCTTCCTTTGCAGATTTTCGTCCCCTTAGCTTGTGCAACGCCCTCAACAAAATCATTTCCAAGGTTTGCTCCAGAAGGATGGTGGAGATCCTTCTGAAGCTCATCTCCAGGGAACAAAGCACGTTTGTCAGAGGTAGGGAAATCGTTGATAACATCATCCTGCACAGGAGCTCATCAGTTACATGGGATATGACCAAAGGGGGGGAATGTGGTGATCAAGCTTGATATGGAGAAGCCCTTCGACCGTGTGGACTGGGCGGTGATGATATGGATTTTTAGGGCACATGGGTTCGTAGAAGAATGGATTGATATCTTGTGGAGGTCGGTGTCGAATTGCCATTTCTCCCCGATGATCAACGGCGTGGCCTCCGGTTTCTTCAAATCCCATAGAGGTCTCAAGCAGGATGACCCCTTATCCCCGACTATCTTTGTGGTTATGGCTGATCTGTTTAGCCGTTGTCTTAACAGGATGGGAGATAGGCGTAGTTTTAGCAGGTACTACTTGACGAGCGGTTGCCTGTTGGTGACACATTTGGCGTATGCGATGACGTGCTCATCTTCAGTGCGGGGGACAAGAAGACTATATCCATGGTGGACAAGTGCATCAATAGGTGCAAAAGAGCTTCCGGGCAGAGAGTTAATAAGATGAAAAGTGTCATTTATGTGCTTCACCACTTCACGGAGGCGAGGAGGGCCGAATTGAGGCTTCTGGTCGGCATGGAGATTCTTCGTTGTCCCCCTTCGTATACCTCGGGTGCCCTATGGCGTACGGGAGGAGGAGGTCCAACCTATTCACCCCCTGATTGACAAGATCAATTGTCGGATCAAAGGGTGGCACAATAACACCATGTCTCCGGGGGTGGCAGGCTCATACTCCTCCGGCACGTGTTAGGAGCGATTCCGATGTACATTCTAGCGGCATGCAACCCCCCAAAAAATGTTCTTAGAGTTATTGAGAAGTTATTGTTAGCTTCTTTTGGGGTCATGGTTATGGGAGGATGATCTGGGCTAGTTGGCAGAGCATGGCAAAATCAGTCGTTGAGGGTGGGATGGGGTTGCGCAGGATTCCAGAGGTGATCTACGCATTTTCGGTCAAACTTTGGTGGAGGCTTAGAAGTCAGAGATCGTTGTGGATGATTTCTTCAAGGGGAAGCACTTTGCTAGAAGACATCCGACTACGGTTGAGGCCAACTGCAAGGCGTCTCATGTTTGGCTTAGAATTCTCCGGGGCCGCGAACTTGGGGAGAGGCACATCAAGTTATGTATTGGGAACGGCTCTAGCTCGATATTGTTTGAAAATTGGACGGGAGAGGGGAGATTGGCACCGGTGGAGGATGGTTGTACTCTCGCCCACATTCACCAGGTCTGGATGGAGATGGAGGGTGGGACCTGGTCCTGATTGAGCGCTGGTTTGGGGCGGCTGCTGCCCGGACGGTCGCGGCTAGTGGGGCTGGGATTTCCTCTGTCGATGATTCTCTGTGCTGGTCGACGGACGTGTCGGGGTGTTTCTCCATCAAGTCGGCGTGGGAGGCTGTAAGAGTTAAGCTTCCGATGTCTAGGCTCTGGGCGGAGGCGTGGAGCAGTCTCTTCCCGCTGAAATGGAGGATTCTACTATGGAGGGCAATGAGAGGCAAGCTCCCGACCAACAACAACATCAAAGCGTTCGGGGTTGCGTTGGCCTCTCGGTGCCACTGTTGCTTTCGGCTGGAGGAGGAGAATAAACCATTTTCTCGCAGGGGGAATTGGCGGACGGGGTGTGGGTTTGGCTTGCTTCGGCTTACGCCATGAGAGGGAACATGATGGGTTTCGATGATAGACTGAAGGCTTGGCTAGCGCCAGATCAAGAGATTGATAGTAAAGTCCATGCAGCGGCGGTCACATGGGTCCTATGGAAAAATAGGAACAAATTCAGGTACGAAGGTAAAGGTTATTCGCTCCATGAGCTTATTAGGGAGGTCGGGAGGCAGTTCGGCAAAGCCAAGGCGGGGGTTGATAAGGAGAGGCTGACAGTAGGGGGTTAGAGTATACTCTTTGTGCATATGGGTATAGCATTTTGTTGATTGGGTGGTTCTTTTTGGGTTGTGGCCTTGGCTACTCTCTTTTTTCATATAAATATAAAATTATTCATAAGTTATTTCAATCATTATCTAGATATATACAATATAAACTTAAATTTCATTCTATTTAAGTATCTTAATTTTAATTGGTAATGTAAGAACAATTTTTTTCATGAAGATAGATTATATGTTATAAGTTTCAATTTAAAATTACAATAATTTACTCTTATAATGGCAATACAGTTTATCTATATATGTTTTATGTGATTAATTCAAGAAAAACAAAGGTTATGTAGATTTATAATAGCTATAATGGCAATACAGTTTATCTATATATTTTATTTTTATTTTTTGCTTGATTGGAAATTAGGAGAAGATCAAAGTCATATGAGAAGTAAACTAGGATTTGGTACATTTGGTAAGATTACATAACACACTGATTTAATAATATATACATATATACATAACACACTGATTTTAAAAGAGCGCATAATATAACGCTTTTGAGCTATGGAAGACTTTTTATAATACTTTTAGAAATATTTATAACACTGGTATTTATAACACCTAAGCACTTACTAACAAATTATTTATAACGCCTTTTAGCCATGATTAAAAAATATTTTTCTAGTAGCGCCCATGTTGCCTTATATATATATATATATATATATATATATATATATATATATAATATATATATATATGAGAGAGAGAGAGAGAGATGAATAACTTTGTTGGTTAACACCCTAGGTGAGCATGTTGCATGCCCCATTATGAATAACTAGTAAGGTGTACGTGCATAAAAAAGATTGTTGAGAAAAAATTAAAATGTGTTAAACAATAGTTCTATAGAATTGACCCTAACCAACCAAGCAGAATGACTCCCACATTAACCACATGAGTTAGAGATGTTTGATCATAATTTGATATAAGGTAGTAAATAATTAGTTTATATTTATTTAATTTTTAATTTTAATTATGTGAGTACGCACATACGTTTAGACGGCTAGTTATTTTCAAGCCTTTCTATAAAGAGTAGAGATGAGAGTAGAATTAAATGGCTCAAGGAAAACAGAATATGACGGAAAACACGCCCAGCCCCAATATAAACTGACAGGATTCTTGCTTAGATGATTCAAAGAATATATTTTAGCCATAGAGGATTAGTTTAAGAAGACGATTCGCAGTTAAATTTGGTTGCACACTCCAGTATTTGCAAACTATCAGCCAACTGAGAGTTTCGAGCTTAGAGTTTTGTTAATCTCAGATTTATCCAAATATCTAGGTTAGCTTTCAAGTTAATATGGAAAATGGCAGGCGAATTAAAAATAAAAATAAAAATTTAAAAACGAAGTTGGAGGTCCATGGGAGAGGGGAAAATGTTTGGTTTACAACTAAACTTTTACAACCTTTTTACAACTTACACCCATTTGCTGACATGTGGGCCAGGCCACCACCTGGCCCACATGTCAGAAAATGGATGAGTGGTTGTAGGAAGGTTGTAAATGTTTGGTTGTAACTATAGCAATGCTCATGGGAGAGGTCCTCGTTGTACATCCTTTATGGTAAAGGTCTATATGGCTTAATAAATACAATTAATTAGTTTGTGAATGTAGCAAGGGGGTGAGAGGTGAGGTGGAACCCATGCGTAAGGAGTGGGAGAGAGGTTGTAAAAAAATTGTAAATATTTGATTGTAGATTTAGCATTTTCCAAATACAATTGGTTCTGCTTGGGATGTGGAAGCCCAATAAACAATAATCCAAGGGCTTGCAGCACTACTGCTTTCATTTAACCGGCGACCTACGTACAAGGAGGAAAGCAAGAGGCACCTCGCTCATCCATGGAAAAACCATGCAAAGATAAGTGTCTTAAAGATGTTTCCTCTCCTATGCATGTATACAACTTATGGCACATCCAGAAACTGACTGCAACAAGAGTTCCACTGCCAAATTTCCTAGCTACATTCAACAATTGATGGGCGAATAGTCACCTATGTCTTGCATGCACAGGAAAGGGAACATCTTTAAGACACCTTTTGGAGACAGCACATATGCTCCTGTCACCAGAGGTTCAAACCTCCTCCTACCCTTGCCTCAATAAAGTCACTTGTCCGGTATACATTATAACCTACTCTGCATCCAGAACCGAAAATCTTTCGACAATTTCCTATATAAAAATGGTCCCTTCAAGGGCTAGAAAATAACATCATCAATCATAATCAACTAGTTCATGGCATACTGTTAGCTAACAAAATTACTTAACATATGATAATAAAATTACTTACATATGATGACACTGGGAATATTGTAGCTCTGGAAAGTTGATTATCTAACAATCAATAAGATCTATACTAGAAGCATTGAAGCATCCATCCACCACGGCTTTATGTTAGGTTTGCACTTCTCAGACACCGCATACAAACTCCGCACTCCCATCATTGCTGCTGCTTCCAACCAACTCGCACCTCCACATCACTCACTGTAAAGAAACCCTGTAGAATGTCTAAATGAATTAAACGGCTTAATCTCTTGTGTTCAGTCAATCATTCATGACCTACCAAGTACCAACATATGATCCCTGAAGAAGGTTGTTTAAAACCACTGCAATTTGGCAGCACCAACAACAAAAACCATTTCAAGTTCACCTAGAAATAACAGATATATAACTTTCCCTCAAAGCAGTATTCTACTTGAAAAAATACACATATCCAAAACTGCTAGAGACAAATCAACTTGTCATCCATCTGGTCAACTAAGATCAATCATGACAAACAATCTTTACATTATAATAACTAATAAATTGGTTATAAACTTTGCCAAATGGAACTGGTGTCACATCACAGCCGTTTGTTTTTTATTTTTCTACATGGGCAAAATAAAAATAAACTGGAAGTAGAAGTGAGCACCAACAACAAATAATGGAGAATAATAAGATTAATAAAATACAGCACTGAATTTCAAGTGTCCTGTTTATTTTACCTATAGAGCAATTACTATTAAGATTATAAAGCACATTATTGTGGTAAAATAATAAGCTTACATCACCGATTTGTGTTTTGAAGACAGATTTCTGTTAGAGACACTACTGTGTAGTCCCATATCAGTTGCGAGAGGGGACTCTCAATACCTGACCATTGTGCCTAATAGATTCCTAATTCCATTTTCATTAGTTAAACATGGTATCAGAGCAATTCTAATCTCCCAATTTCCAGTTGATCAAATTCTAAAATTCCCCAAATCCCAACAAACCCTAATCCTTCTGCTGTTGTTTTCCTGACTCGCACTTCCTTCTCATCAGTTACTTAATTTTTGGCTATGGAGAACCATTATATAGGACACGAAAAAGGTTAGATAAAGAGTAAAAAAAAAAGTCATCCAAAACATCAAAATCCAGCTTCCTTGCATCTGATTCAGACTATCCCAATTTCCTCTCTCTTGTTTAAAACTTAGCAAATAACTCTTGAACATAAAATAGCTCTAAGAACAAAAGTATTTGTTGAAAAGAACATTCACATGCTCCAAGGAGTAAGGACCACCCTTTCACCTACAAAGTTATTCTTCGTCTCTTCTTGCCCCCTCTGAGTTCATCATGCAAAGCAACTAGAATTCACCATCCAACAATAATAACCAAACAACTAACTCAATAATTACAAACAACAATCATAAATACAATGTCATGAGACAGCAAAAATTTTTAATGCCATTGGTAAACCGTTGTAAGAGCATATGTACAGAATTGCACTCTGGTTGTACAGGTTGCAAGTCTGTCAATTATAACCTAAAATACCCATTAGACAGCCTTTAGTTCAAAACCCTCTCGGTTTTCTAAATGAATCAAACAGCTCAATCTCTTGTATCCATCAAATCATTACTGAGCTACCAACCATATGATCCAACTATAAGAACTGAAGAACATTATTAAAACCTCTGCAATTTGGAAGGAACAACAATTAAAACCATTAAGTAAACGAGTGATAGCAGATATATAACTTCTGTGGAATCAGTAGTCTTCAAAATTCTAGAAAGCAGGTATCAATCAGTTATAATACATATCCAAGTAATGAAGAACAAAACTTCTACTAACAGACAATCAACTATCATCAATCTGGTCAACTAAGTTCAACCATCACCAACAATCTCTAATAATTAATAATATGGTTATAAACTTTGCAAATGGAACTGGTGTTAGAAAGGCGAAAAACAACAATTTGGATCATGTTTTGCTGGTTAGATCAATATCTAAGGAAGCAA
>JANAVB010005596.1:12116385-12331790 GCA_029216955.1 Iris pallida | reverse complement strand
ATGTATGCTTTGGCATCCGATCAGGTACTCTCTGAACCTGTAGTTGATACATATGATGCTTCACCTTTGAGCAATTAGGCGATGCCTTCAGTGAACTGATAATGATTACAGGAAACTACGTAGCAATATCAGACCTCTAAGAAGGTACTCAAAGAGTACAAAGGTGAAATAGGAAGACTTACCGACCTACTAGCTGAGGTTAGAAATAATGTTAGTGAGTCTGGTGAGCTTTCTTCTATTAAGCTCTTATTACACAGACTGAACCAAGTCATCTGAAGAGAAGACAAGGTTATGACCAACTGAAAGAAGAACTTTCTAAAGAGAAGAAAGTCTTCAAAGTGCACAAGTCAGAATGGAAGCACTCACTTCTGACTATCTAAGTTGTATGACACCTCCAAAAGATTGGAAATTAGGTTAGAACAAACAGCCTGAGACTGCTGCTTCCTTGTAAGCCCCCTGAATTTTTTGAATTATTTTTGAATTTCTAATGAATTATTTTCAAATTTATTTCTATATAATTAATTTTGATCCTTAAATGCTCTTTACGTGACTTGGGATTTTAGAGCATCAGGGATGCCAGTATCTGGAAACTTCCTTCTTGGAGTTTGTAGTAGACGAGATTATCTTCACAGTGATATATCGTGTCCCACTCGAACTTGTTCCCTGTGCTCCATTTGACTCGCGCAACTTCGGATCAATTAGACCAATTTATTGTCTGCCGTAATTCGTGATTTAATTTCCAACTTAATTTTCGGGCCCGACATCGACCCAACTTAGTCGACCCAAATGGACGTGGCCCACATAAGACTACTACCCCATGAAACTTGTGTCCCATTTATTGGAGTTCCCGTATATTTTTATTTATCCATGATTATAAATATCCCTATTTTAATTCAATTATTGCACCCGGTCCGAATTCGACCCGACCCGGCTCGATCGAACCCGAACCCAAGCCCCATGTTTCTTCCATGACTGCCCAAAAATCCCATAATTTTCCCTATTTTCCCTATTTTAAATATTTATTTTTCTCTCTCCACTTTACAAATATCTATGTAAAAATAATAATATATATATATATATATAATATTATATATATATATATATTAATATATATCTATATATATATATAATATATATATATCTTACTCTCTCTCCAAACAACACTCACACACCCCCATCCCTCCCCCTCACAGTACTCTCTCCCCCCTTTTGGACCGACAGCCCCTCTCTCTCTCACAAATATCTTGTTCTCTCTCTCTCTTTATATTACCACCACACACTCATATTCCACTCTCTCTCTCTCTTTCTATAATAATATACACACACCCTACTCCATCAGCCCACTCCCTCTCTCCCATCAGCCGACACCTCCTCCTCCATCTCTTCTTCTTCTTCTCTTCACTTCTTCTTCCTCTTTAAAAGCACCACCATCACCACCACCTTCACCATTACTATCATCACCACCCATAACCACTCCCCCACCATCACCCAAGCCGCCACCACGCCGTCGTCGACCCCCAGCCGCCGTGCCCGGCCAGCCAGCCCCTCCCCGGCGACGCGCCGCCGCACCACGTCGCCGCGGCAGCAGCTGCAAGCAGCAGCAGCATGCGGCAAGCTGCCGCGCCGCCCCCGCGCGCGTGCATGGACGTGTCGTGCGCCACTTCGTGGCCGGCCCGCCGTCCCCGCAAGCTCCCCTCGCCCGGCGACCTCCGACGAGCCACCCCGTGGCCTCCGCCCACTTTTCCGACGCGCCGAATAGCCTATTCGGCGTTTTGAACGGAATCCCGTCCGCGCGCGAGTTTAAAACTCAGAATTCATGCTCCGTCGCAGCAAGTTAGTACGAATTTTCTAGACAATCCGACCGTTGGTCGGCAATTTCTTCACTTCGTCTCAATCTCGGTATATATCCCTTCATGCCTCTCAAATTTTATCTGTTAATTTCGTCGTTTGGTAGATCAAAACCGGCCACCCAAGTTGACACTTTAAATTGTGTTATTTTGGACAGTTTTGTGGAGCCGACTTCGTCGACTCGTATCTCCTCCGTCGCAGCTCCGGTTGGCGCGCTACCAGTTCCTGTGCGAAGCTGGTATAACCCTCTTCCTGCCCCCTTTATATTTTATTTCAGTTTGAGCTTGTTAGGTCGGTCGAATTCGACGCCAAAGTTGGCTGTTCGAATTCTTAGTGTTGCACTTGTAAAATTCCATTTTTGAACCCGGGATTCCGGATTCAATTTCTGACACCACCAGTAGACTCGTGGCGTCGTTCTGGCATATTTCATATAAAGTTTGCTTGATTTGGAGAATGTGGGCCCTGGCACGCATTTCGGTGCAAAGCGGGTCCCACTTCTGGGTCAACGGGTCATTTTGAGTTCGGCTCATCGGAATCCAATTCTGGATATACCGTTGAGTTCGTATCGTCATTCTGGATCCGTTGACATATAATTTGCTAGATTTTAGTGGACATTGGTTCCGACACGCATTTAAGTCGGATACCATTATCCGGGTCAGCGGGTCATTTTGAGTTCGGTTCATCGGAATCCGATTCCGGATATACCGTTGAGTTCGTATCGTCATTCTGGACTCGTTGACATATAATTTGCTAGATTTTAGTGGACATTGGTTCCGACACGCATTTCGGTGCAAGTCGGATACCAATTTCGGGTCAGCGGATCATTTTGAGTTCGGCTCATCGGAATCCAATTTCGGATATACCGTTGAGTTCGTATCGTCATTCTGGACTCGTTGACATATAATTTACTGAGTTTTGAGGACATTAGCTCCGACACCTTTTTCGTGCAAATTGGAATTTCAATGTCTTGGTCAACGGACCAATTTGAGATCGGGTCACGGAATCCAATTCTGGATATACCGTTGGGTTCGTATCGTCATTCTAGATTCGTGAACATATAATTGTTAGGTTTTGTGCACTTTTATTTTGGCACATTTTTTGGTGCAAAGTGTGTCCAACGCGGACATTATTTTGGCCCAAAATTATCGTTTTGCCCCTGTATCCAAATTGGACTTTTGGACAGGCTATCCTAGCTGATTTGACCATTCTGGACACGTTGGTGATATTTATTTTATCATTCGACAACATCTGTAGGTTTTACCCTATTATTATAATCTTTCTTCTTTTGTGGTATTTTGAGTTCCATCGATTCCGGTGATTTCACAATCACTGAAATTGATGTATTGACCTTGTAGATATTTATAAGACTAGCCTTGACCCTGTTTGACCATGGTTGACTGCTTTGACTGAACGTCGAAGTAGAGTCAACATTTGACCTAGTTTAACCTAGAGTTGACCATAGTTGACCAGTTGACCAAAAGTCAACTGTAAGTCAACCATTGACCCAGTTTGACCTAGTGTGACCTATTTGACTTAGTTGACTGAGTCTGACCTAGATTGCGTAGCTTATGCTATAGAATCAGCCTAACACTGTTGAACCCTAATTAGCTTATATGTATCTTATCTTAGGTCTGTGGCATCACTCTGAGCATCGACCCCATTTGACAGCTCAGGACCGCAGGCGAGTACATTCACTGATAGTTTTCATTGTCTTAATATTTGCTATATCTGATTCAGCCGTAGTGTCTTACTTGATTCTCAGACACGATAGTTCACGGACTAGTATTGTCGAATTTCTGTCATGAGATGTCATTCCTGATTTCTTGGGATACTGGTACTTGCTTGGTCTTGATTCTTGTACTTGTATTGACGCCGATTGCTGAAGAGGACTTGCTCCCCCTTAGGGAATCCTGCGTCATGATGTGCTATGTCCGGATCCGTACTATTCGGGGAATGGAGAATATATAGATAGTGTGATCAATGCCCACCTTGAGTTACTACTTGTATCATAGCTATACCCTCACCTCACGATGGATATAGCCTGACCTGTGCTACTACTTGCTCCATAGCTTACCATCCCGGCCGGGCCGAGTCTACGTACTTGTAGCCGGTCGGCTGGAAGCCTGATCTTGACCCATACCGATCACATTATGCTATAATATTCGAGACACATTTTATATTACTTTATCTTATCATATATCCTGTTCTGTTCTACATTCAGTACTTTCTCACCATGCTATGATATTCAGATTACTCACATGTTCTACATGCCATTATATTGTACCTTGATTGGAGACTAAGCTCTGTTCGGGAGAAGAGTTACAACCCCGGTCCTTGTTTGGTTTAAGGGTTGTAACTCAGCTTCCGAACGGTTCCCAAGTCTTCATATATCTTTGTCTTGTAGTTCATTATACTGTCTTTTATAGAATTTGTCAATTCACATGGAACTGCTGTTAGTGTTTGTACTTGCTCATTTTTCTGACAGAATACCGTTGATAATATTTTAGGAGTAGTTGTGCCATTAGTGGACTTCATGATGTTGCTAGCTGAGGTGGATCTCATTATTCTTCTATGTAAGTTGTCTGGTAGTTATCCTTAGTTCGTCTTGTTTTTCCTTCTTTATTTCATGTCTTATGTTACCTTCTAGTAGTTTCTAGTTGCTCTTGTGCTTTAGTTATCTTCTTGTCTTATCATCCCTAGCTGTTTGTGATGTGACTAGAGTATATTTATAGTTATAGGCCTTCTAGACGTAGTGTATATTTATTGGGTAATATACAGGGCTATAGAAGATCCAGGGCTATTTATAGTTATAGGCCTTCAGTAGAGTATATTTATAGGCCTGCTTACCCTGGATCTTCTATAGCCCTGTATATTGATATCTTATTAGATGTTTAACGTCCATTTTATATCCTTACGCCTTTTTGCATAAACTTGTTATAATCATGACATGTTAATATTTCTGTTAAATATAGATTATTACGTGAGATGTACCATGTGTCATGAATTGAGCTACAGATACCCCGATTCACTGGAATTAAACCCTGAGAGTCGTAGACTCGACTCCACTGAATACTATTTGACTTTCATGCCTTGTCACCATTGATGATAATGGTTATCTTGACTAAAATTGATCATGCGTTCCTAGTTGGAACTAAGAGACTGGCTAGTCGTCTTATTGAATGAAATGAATGAGACACGTTCATGTAATGAACTATTGTACTCGATTAGCCAATCCCGAATATTGGCATACAGGCACATGCAGGCTTCAAATTATTTATTTATTTAGTTATTTATCTATCTTACAAAAATAGCATGTGTACTTTATGGTCAAGGCATGATTACTTCGTGGTCAGATTTGATTGTTGCATCACGCTATGTAAAACCTACAACCTAGCCGTACGGGTATCGTTGTAGAGTTGAACATATCGTACCCCGTACGAAAGTACTCATTTGAATGACCATGATCCACGGCATGGAACTTCACTCAACGTAGAGACTATTAAGTTAAATAAAATAATGATGGCATGGAGAGAATGGATTCCCGAGTTTTTATATGGCAGCCCCCTTGGGACTATTAAGTGCCCGACGGGCCGGCTGGTTCCCACAGATACTGTAAATCTGTCACACGGGCAGGGAACAGTATCTGCTTATATTATTGTACATGCTATATTAACGGCGGGCGTCCCGCTGGGACTCGTCTAACTACATGATTGGCGCAATTGATTGATTGGATAGACTAGCCTTGCTTGCACATAGTAAGAACTGAGGAATCTCTAATTGCATAATTCCAGGATAACTTGGGACTCAAAATAGCAAGCCGTAGGATTTGATTGGCCATTCAAGATGATTTGTTTGTGCACTGTACCTACTCTGTTACCTAACTGGGATGATCAGAATGTCAGGACATGACGGGCCAACTTCTGTCCTTGTTTGGTTGGGAGGTTGGTTCGAAGTGTCGTGATGTGATGTGAATCCTAGTGGAAAGCAGAGATCTATTATTATATTTCTCATTACTGGTTTTAGTTCTCATGTCGTGCTCCCTTGTGGTACTTGCTATTAGAGGTCTAACCTCTCTGATTTTGCATGGCCAGATTTAGAGCCAGTCCCCGAGGATCCAGCTTACTTCTACCTCCAAGATGGTCAACACTAGAGGGATGATCGCAGGAGGACTCGAGTGGGTTTCTTACTTCCCCGCTCATTTTGTTATCTACTTTATACCTTGCCGTTTGGCACCGACATGTTAGTCGGATTGTCTTGTACCTACTTTTACATAATTGTAACTAAGTCAGACTGCAGCTGCTAACAATTGTGTATACTTACTACATCATCTGGCTGTATTTTGTAAAGCCAGATATCAAGAACATTTTGACTAAGCGTTTGGGACGCCTTACTGCTTTATCTCACATGTTCTCTATTTCTGTTTCTTGTTTGAATGATTGAGACAATAGTTGTGAAGTGACCATAGTAAGACTTTCATGTAGTATGCACCCCCTCGTCTTTTAGACAGCATTGATCGTATTATATGTATTCATCTACCCGTAATACGTAGCTGGCTGAGTCATCCCCCCGCTCTCCAGTATTCTGGTTCTGGGGCGTGACATGCGGGCCCCACGGTTCCACTCAACGGACGATTTTGTGCACGGCCCGCCGAAATCCAACTTAGGACATACGGTTGGGTTCGTATCAGAAAATTGGATCTGTAGACATGTAGTTTGACGACTTTAGAGATCATTGACTCCGGCACGCTTTTCGGTGCAAAGCGGGTCCAACGACGGACATCGTTTTTGCTCGAAATTATCGTTTTGCTCCTGTGTCCAGAATTGGACTTAAGGACAGGCGATCCTAGCTATTTTGACTATTCTGAGATCATTGGTATTGTCTATTTCAGCATCCGGGGACTGTTGTGCGGGTTTTGATTATTGTGGCATATTGAGTGGTTTGGATCATCAGTTTCTCCAGCACAGGACCACAGGCGAGTACAGTTTATTGTCTGCATTTCGATATTGATTTTCACTATATTTTATTGGTTGGCCATTGGTTGTGTGATTATTTTCTATTATAAATTGTTGAGTCGGGAATGAGAAGTACCAAGGATGTGTGATCTGACCTTAGACCGTGTAGACCGTGTTGCATTTATTTCTTGTAGACCGTGCAGACCGTGTTACTTTTATTTCAAGTAGACCGTGTAGACAGTGATTTATTTATTGCAAAGTAGACAGTGTAGACCGTGATTATTATTGCATTTAAACTGTGTAGTTCGTGATTATTATTCTGTAGACAGTATTTCTTTATTGTAATATTTTCTGTAGACCGTGTAACTGTAGATCGTATAACTGTAGACCGTGTAACTGTAGACCGTGTAACTTTAGACCGTGTAGACCGTGTCGCATAATTTTCCCGAGACCGATCACATATTAAAGGTACTTCTATCAGTTGGGAAAAGTCTGTTGTGTCTATTTATTTACTATTGGTTTTCTGTATTTCTTGTTTATTTTCAAAACTCATAATTGATGTCTAACCTTTGTTTTATAGTCATCTTCTTTATTTGAAATTGCATTCAGTAAATTGTGCTCGTTCCATTCCTGACTGGAAACCATATTTTTCAGGTTAAGCCGTTGATTCATTTAGCATGGGGAGTTCGGGTGTACTTGCAGACGAGCCTAGAAGATTAGTTAGATAGTCAAGTTATAGCCATTATATATTTGTACAAGTTTATATTTTCCTGCAAATGTAAAACTTGTGATCATTGTAAATTAAATTAATTATGTGAATGAGCATCTTTGTGATTATGATCTTCATGGCCGTGACAGCGTACTACCGCCGACACTGCGGCGTAGGCTGGCTTGGACACGTCTCGTATCCGTTTTAAAAAAAAAAGGGTGCGGGTCGTGACAGTTCCACCAATCACCTATCTCATATCTACATCTGTTATCTACACTTAAAAACTCTAAAAATTTTGAAATTTTCATATCTCAATTATTTCTTAATTTTCGGTACTGTTAAGATTTTGATTCCCTTCTGTCCATGACCAATCAGTTTTGGTCGTCTTGTTTATCGTGCCAAAGAGTCTTGGTTGTTGACTGAACTCTAGATGACTTCAACTTCCTTTGTGACTTGGATTTTCATCCTTGGATTCTCGTGCCCAGCCTTCGTTGATCTGATTCTCCATCTGGCCCAAATTCTGATTTACTCAAAGGTTGATCAACTTAGATCGTGTTGAGACAAATTTCTTTATCGTGGTTGGATTTCAATGCTATTAACTCTCGTGCATTGCCTTTTGATTCTGATAATGTTTGGATTTTGAATACTCGTGCCTAAACTCTTTTCGATCCTGATTTAATTTTCGGATTATATCTGAACTCATTGTGCTTAATCATGCCTAGATGATCTAGCGTGACTAAGGCAACTTGGAGTTCCTTGATCGTAATTTTAACGATCATAAATATGCATATCGTCTTGCTTCTAAATTGTGCTTTTAAGACCTTGATTTTGAATTCATGATTTATTCGTCATTCACAACTGAACTTGGATCTTGATCGTGCTTAGGTGACCTATAATCTGATTTCTACCAATTCTATCTCTCAGTCATGTTATATTCAAATTGTTCTCCCCATTTGCTTCTCTTAGCCCTGTTTTAGATCATGACCATCCGACTTTGATTTTCATGATCTTGATAATCTTAACCCTCAAATCGTGCTAAAAATCTTGAACCCTAATCGACTGTGTCGAATAGATCTCCTTCGTACTTGAATTTTGATTCTCTAATCGCTCGTGCTCAGGTTTCATTCCTGATCAAGACTAGATTTTCGATTTTTCTCATTTTATTCCAAATCATTCCTAAGTGGTTAATCATCGCAAATTTTTAACGCGTCTGAGTCTTGATTTCACTCATGACCAGATGGTTAATCCTTGATCAATGTCTGTGCTAAAAAATCTGATTATTCCTAACAATGCCCAATCACGTCATTTCATCTTGATCGTGCCTATGTATAATCCTAAATCAAATTTCATCGAGCTGAAATCCTGTTAATCAATGTTTTGACTCGATTATAACCGGACAAAATTCAAGTTTTAATTTTGTTGTCATATCTCTATCGTGCCAAGTGATCTTAGGCTATTTCCAATTTTATTCACGCTCGAACTTGGAGCGTATTCCATGATTTTATTAATCATACTCTTCAATCTTGATCAGGTCTGTAAGACCTTGACTTCGAGTTTGTTGTGTCTGAAACTCCAGCTCAATCATGCCAAGCCTTGTTTTGGTCATGATTATCTCTCATCTTGATCAAGCCTGTGTGACTTTTCAGGCTGATTATCCGTTAACCCGAGTGCTACACGTCACCTCGTACGTGGACTTCATCTATAACTTTCGTTCTCCTAAGTTATTTCTGAATCGTGTCCCAATGACTTAACTTATCTATAATCGTGCCTATATGATTCTGCTCATATTTTGATTCTATCGTGCGGAAATTTTTCATCGTGCCTGAATAATTGTGAATTGATTATCTTAATCGTACAACCTTGTCATTCTATGATCGTGCCTAAGTTTTTGCCTAAAACTTTCTATCTTGTTTTACCCCTACTACAACCTTAATTTTGAGGACAAAATTTCTATAAGGTGGGTAGGATGTAAGCCCCCTGAATTTTCTGAATTATTTTTCGAATTTTTTAATGAATTATTTTCAATAATTCATTTCTATATAATTAATTTTGATCCTTAAATGCTCTTTACCGTGACTTGGGATTCTAGAGCATCAGGGATGCCAGTATCTGGAAACTTCCTTCTTGGAGTTTGTAGTAGACGAGATTATCTTCACAGTGATATATCGTGTCCCACTCGAACTTGTTCCCTTGTGCTCCATTTGACTCGCGCAACTTCGGGTCAATTTAGACCAATTTATCGTCTGCCGTAATTCGTGATTTAATTTCCAACTTAATTTCTGGGCCCGACATCGACCCAACCTAGTCGATCCAAAGTTTGGACGTGGCCCACATAAAGCCTACTACCCACATGAAACTTGTGTCCCATTTATTGGAGTCCCCGTATATTATTTATTTACCCATGATTATAAATCCCTATTTTAATTCAATTATTGCACCCGGTCCGAATTCGACCCGACCCGGCTCGACCGAACCCGAACCCAAGCCCCATGTTGTTCTCCCATGACTGCCCAAAAATCCCACATAATTTCCCCTATTTTTCCTATTTAAATATTTATTTTTCTCTCTCCACTTTACAAATATCTATGTATATATATATATATATATATATATATATATATATATATATATATATATATATATATATTACTCTCTCTCTCCAAACAAACACTCACACACCCCCATCCCTCCCTCACAGCACTCTCCCCCCTCCCTTTTGGACCGACAGCCCCCTCTCTCTCTCACAAATATCTTGTTCTCTCTCTCTCTTTATATTACACACACACACACACTCATATTCTCACTCTCTCTCTCTTTCTATAATAATATACACACACACACCCCTACTCCATCAGCCCACTCCCTCTCTCCCATCAGCCGACACCTCCTCCTCCATTCTCTTCTTCTTCTTCTTCTTCTTCTTCTTCTTCTTCTTCACTTCTTCTTCCTCTTTAAAAGCACTACCACCTTCACCATTACTATCATCACCACCATAACTACTTCCACCACCATCACCCAAGCCGCCACCACCGCCGCCGTCGACCCCCGGTCGTCGTGCCCGGCCAGCCAGCCCCTCCCCGGCGACATGCTGCCGTACCACGCCACCGCGGCAGCAGCTGCAAGCAGCATGCGGCAGTAGCTGCCGCGCCGCCCCCGCGCGCGTGCAAGCAGCAGCAGATACCAATATCCGGGTCAGCGGGTCATTTTGAGTTCGGTTCATCGGAATCCAATTCCGGATATACCGTTGAGTTCGTATCGTCATTCTGGACTCGTTGACATATAATTTGCTAGGTTTTAGTAGACATTGATTTCGACACGCATTTCGGTACAAGTCGGATACCAATATCCGGGTCAACGGGTCATTTTGAGTTCGGCTCATCGGAATCTAATTTAGGATATACCGTTGAGTTTGTATCGTCATTCTGGACTCGTTGACATATAATTTGCTGAGTTTTGAGGACATTAGCTCCGACACGCTTTTCCGTGCAAATTGGAATTTCAATGTCCTGGTCAACGGACCAATTTGAGATCGGGTCAACGGAATCCAATTCTGGATATACCGTTGGGTTCGTAGCGTCATTCTGGATTCGTGGACATATAATTTTTTTAGGTTTTGTGCACTTTTATTTCGGCACGTTTTTCGGTGCAAAGTGTGTTCAACGGCAGACATCATTTTGGCCCAAAATTACCGTTTTGCCCCTGTATTCAAATTGGACGTTTGGACAGGCTATCCTAGCTGATTTGACCATTCTGGACACGTTGGTGATATTTATTTTATCATCCGACAACATCTGTAGGTTTTTACCCTATTATTATAATCTTTCTCCTTTTGTGGTATTTTGAGTTCCATCGATTCCGATGATTTTACAATCACTGAAATTGATGTGTTGACCTTGTAGATGTTTATAAAGACTAGCCTTGACCCTATTTGACCATGGTTGAATACTTTGACTGAACGTCGAAATAGAGTCAACATTTGACCTAGTTTAACCTAGAGTTGACCATAGTTGACCAGTTGACCAAAAGTCAACTGTAAGTCAACCATTGACCCAGTTTAACCTAGTATGACCTATTTTGACTTAGTTGACTGAGTCTGACCTAGATTGCGTAGCTTATGCTATAGAATCAAGCCTAACACTGTTGAACCCTAATTAGCTTATATGTATCTTATCTTTAGGTCTGTGGCATCACTCTGAGCATCGACCCCATTTGACAGCTCAGGACCGCAGACGAGTACATTCACTGATAGTTTTCATTGTCTTGATATTTTCTATATCCGATTCAGTCGTAGTGTCTTACTTGATTCTCAGACACGATAGTTCACGGACTAGTATTGTCGGATTTCTGTCATGAGATGTCATTCCTGATTTCTTGGGAAACTGGTACTTGCTTGGTCTTGATTCTTGTACTTGTATTGACGCCGATTCCTGAAGAGGACTTGCTCCCCTCTTAGGAAATCCCGCGTCATGACGTGCTATGTCCGGATCCGTATACTATTCGGAGAATGGGGAATATTATAGATAGTGTGATCAATGCCCACCTTGAGTTACTACTTCTTTCATAGCTATACCCTCACCTCACGATGGATATAGCCTGAACTGTGCTACTACTTGCTCCATAGCTTACCATCACGGCCGGGCCGAGTCCACGTACTTGTAGTCGGTCGGCTGGAAGCCTGATCTTGTGTAACACCCAATTTTCCAGATGAGGGTATTTTTGAAATTTTGTAATTATAATTATTATTTATTGATATTTACTTCACATGGTGATTTTTGGTGATTTTTAATTATTTTTAAACTATTTGAAAACTGGTTTAAGTCATGACTTGTGGTTTTGATGTGCTGCTAGTAAAACCTGAGAGACTGCATGACCTAGAACCTAACCACGTCATTAGGATGATTTAATTATCATTTTAGCCTAGGGGTATTTTGGTCATTTGGCCTCTTGAGTTATTTCATGATTTATTTTACTAGTGATTATTGATTTTGACTTTTGATTAGCTGTGACTTAAGGAACTGTCCTAGACTTTGACCTTGACTTTGGTGCCTTAGTTGACTTGGCAAGGGACCCTAATCAAGCTTAAGTTGGTCTTGGTTGACTTAAGTTGGCTATGTTCCATGGAGAGGGTAGGAGGATTTTTACATTGGACCAAAGGCTAAGGACTTGAGCTTGTGAGCTAGCAAACTTGGCCCAAGGCCCAATATGAGAACCCTAACCCTAGCTCTTCATTGGAGGCAGCCACAACAGCCAAGAAGGACCTAACTTCAGCTTATAAAGTGTCTCTTCAAGACCACTTGCCTCTTTTAGAACACCCCTTTGTAGGAAATCCTAATTTCTTCCCCAAATTGTCTTACTCCTCTATTTCTCCACCAAATTGATCCCAACCTCTTGCATTTGGATCTAAATCTGGAGGGAAGGTTGAAGAAGGCTTGCTTGCAAGGAGTGGAGCTCTTTTGGACACAATTTGAGGGAGAGGGACTCTCTTAATTGGGGCTTTTCATTGAGACTTGCTCTCAATAGGTAAAACCTATTGAAACCCTTCCTTTTTCCGATTTCTTTGCATGGTAGCATTCATTTAGGTCAACCCTAGTTGTTCCCCAAGTATTGTAGGATTTCGTGTCCGTTACGTGTCCGTTACGTGTCCGTTTCGGACACGTATCAGTCAATATATTCATGTGTTAGTTGAAATGTTTGAATGGGTTTTAAACCATTATTTTCAAAAAGTGTTTATACAGTTTTTGGAGCCATTGATGTGCTCAGTGAGGTCGTGAAGGACTGAGAGTGCATCAGTGTCTGTGTCGTGTCCGCGAGCAGCGAGACTCACGGCACGAGGGCTCGTGCAGTACTCGCACGCTGCCCTGCTACTCGAGGGACAGTGTGCACAGTCTGTGACACTAGGGGACACGACACTTGGAGTGAGGCTTGAAGGCATGACTGACATGCCTGTAAGACCCAGTTTTCTGAAATTGGGGTATTTTTGAAAAATTATTATTTTTATTATTTATTAATGGTGTTTTAGTCATGATATGATTTTTGGTGATTTTAGTTAATTTAAAATTTTTTTCTAAGTCATGGCTTATGACTTTGTGATTTTACTAGTGTAACCCTAGTGTAAACCCTAGAGATTTCATAACCTAGAAACTAACCATGATCGTGTGAGCCTAGCCATAGGTTTAGAACATCAAATTAGGGCTTTTTAGCCTAAAGGGTATTTTGGTAATTTTCTAGGATTTATTAGGAATTAATTGGATTTATGTGTTTTTATTATTATTTAATTATTGATTAGTGCCATGATTAGTTCCTAACCTAGTTTAGCACTAATCTAGAGGTTAGCAACTAACCTAGAAGACTACGTAGGGGATGTTAACTTATGTGTAATATCTAGGTTTCATAAATATCTAGATATCTTAATTTTTAGATATTTTAGAACCTAGAAATATCTATCTACCTAGTCAAGCCTTAGGGGCTAAGTTAGCAATGTGGAGGGGACCCTAAATATCTACCCTACCCCCCCCCCCATGGCAGCCCACCATCCTATATTAACCCCCCCCCCCCCCCCCCCCACATTTATTCATGATCATTTTACATGAAATCAAAACCAAGAAAAACCTAGAAAACCTTCCACTCTTTTGACCATAACTTTCTCATTACACAAGCTTTGAACCTCTAGTTTTCTCCATTAGGTCACCTACAATCTAAGGGAGCCTAGGGAAGTGTGCTACTCAAGTTTCATCAAGCAAGGAAAAGTTGAGGTTGGAGGATACACACCCTCATTTAGTGAAATTCAAGACTTTGTGCACCAAGAGGTAATTATTCCTAAACCTTGTTAATATAGTGTTTTTCTTCACAATTGCATGCATCTAGGTAAACCCTAGCCCTGTTTTTAGGTTTTGTAAATTTTAGGGTTTGTTTGGTGTTGTATCGGACACGTATCCTATTTGTTAAATCATTGAATTTCAGTGTAAATTGCTCACTGTCATAGTATAAAATACACACTGTTTTCCAAATGTTTTTGAACCAAATTCTAGCCTAGACCTAGCTAACCCTAATCCCTACTCACTGAGCACATTTTGAGCTTGTGTCGTGTCCAAAACTGGACACAAAGCTCTCGGACACAACACACTGGACACATGCATTTACACTGTAAAAATGCCCTGCTACCACTGTGTCAGTTCTCACTGGACACGTCACTTGGACACGTCAAACTTGACACCCACCTTGGAGCATTGACTGACAGGTCATCCCCAAAGTTTGGGATGACTTCGTGTCGTGTCGGACACGAAATTGACTCATGAAGGGTCGTTCTATACACAGTGCACACACACAGACACTCGACTTTGAGCGTGTCGTGTCCACTGTACACGACACGTGGACACTTCGTAGTGTCATGGACACGAAGCCTATCCATAGGCGAACACATTGGACACAACCACGTGGTGTCACGTGTCCCGTGTCGCGAACACGAGACACGCGAAAACACTGACACGCAGTCTGAACACGTATTTTAGGGCTTCTGATACGTGTGTCGTGTCCCCTCTACACGACACGTGGACACGTATCAGGCCCATGGACACGAAGCCCAACCCTAGGCGCACCTCTGGGCACGAGCACGAGGCCTGTGTCGCTTTGTGTCGTGTCCTAGGTCATTTTCTAATTTGTACTGATACGTGTGTATCAGTTTAACCTAGTTTACCCGTGTGACTTTGAAATCTCGTGGACACGCCGTGTCGCGTCGTGACACCGTGTCAGGATGCTAAGATCCTAGTCTAACCTAGGGGCTACAGTTACCAACCAACCTTGGGCCATTTTAGTTTGATTTAGGTTGTGTTTGGTTTAACCTAAGATCTAGGTTTACTATCCAATATTCCAGTTTTGGGATTTATTCCCAGTTTTCTAAATTGGATTTTGATTGTTAATTAATGTTGATTTTTACATATAATGCTATGTTATTATTAGGTTAACATGTTGTATATATGTTAGTGTGAGTGTGGGTCAATTTTGGGGGTATTTGGTAATGTGTAGGTAGAGTTTTATATATATATATACATATGTATGTATATATATATATATTAGTGTGTGTGTGTGTGTGTTTCTTTGGAGTGTTCAGTCACTGTTAAGTGACTGAACAGGGACCCCCCCCCCAGACCAGTTTTCCCTCTCTCTCTCTCTAAGATTCCCTCTCTCTACACTCTCATTACTTCTCTCTCTATATATATATTGTATATAATATATTAGGTATATTATACATATACATTATGTATGTATATATGTTATATATATATTGTAGTGTGTATATATGGTTATATATATATATATATATATATATATATATATATATATATATATATATATATATATATATATATATATATATATATATATGTGGGGTATATGGGTATTTATATATAGTGGCTATATATATAGGTTTTACATTATATAGTGTATGTATATATCTATATCTATATAGGTAAACCTAGAACTAGTTGACCTAAGCTACTAGCCTATGGGCTATAGCTATTAGCCTATGGCCATTAGGGCTAACCCTAATTGACCAAATACCCATGACTTAACTAGTTTACCCCTTGTTTGACCAAGTGTTGACCAAGGTCAACCTTAGGTCAAACTTGACCTAATCAACCTAGTTTGACTTGAAACTAACCTTAATGACTAAGGTTTGACTAAACCCTAACTAGATGATTAGGTTGACCATATAAATTATGAGGGTAATCCTATATAGATGAAGATATGTATGGGGTTAAGTGAGATACTTAGAGTTGAGTCATGACTTGAGTTGGAAAATGGGATTAGCTTGATTATAGGATTAGGGTTGGTATTGTACTATATGTATTTATGTGTGGTATACTTTGTATAGGTAATTGTAGTATAGTATCTTAGGTATTCTAAGACAGGTTAGCCTATGTTTGGTTTTGAGTTAGCCTTATAGGATTTGACTGGATGTTGACCATTAGTCAAGATTAACCTAATTATCTTATTGACTAGTCTGTGATTAACCAAAACCTTAGTTAGTCTAAGATTGACCTAGACTTTGACCATGTTGACTAGTATTGACTAATCTGACCATTATTGACTAAGCCCTAGATAACTTGACTAGTTTGGCTAGAATGTTTGACCAAGGGTTGACTTTAACCTAGATTAGACTTGTTTAACCTTGTTTGACCTTGTATGACTTAGTTTAACTTCTTGTGACCTAGTATAACTTAGTTTGACTGTAGTGTTGACCAAGTTTGACTTTGACCTAGATTGGCTTAGAATTCATATAGATTGTATCGTAGATTTCATTTACCTTTATTTTGGACATGTCATAACTGTATTACTCTATTTTAGGACATTGTGACCTTGGTACAGACATCTGATATTACACTACTCTTTCCAGAGTAACAGGAGAGTACATTCTCTGATAATTCTCTCATTTATTTGTCGATTATTGTATTTCAGTTCTAGTTAGTTCTATGTGATTCTCTGTATCAACACGTATGGATATTTCTGGATTCATGTATGCGACACATACCTTACTTACTGATCTCTATTACTGGAATCACTGAAATCATTCCGGAATCATTTCTGGAATCATCATTTGGCCGGACTCATCTCAATTTTTGTGTCTTGTACTGGATTCACTTGCTGGGCGGGGAAATATTGAGTAAGACATGTAGACATATCCCAAATCCGGAATCTCCTACTGGAATCTACCGGAAGCATAGCCATCTCTGCCCGATCAGTAAGAGATGTGCCTGATACCTACAGCCGTTTGCATGTCGACCTCGGTATTTTAAAACACACTGTTAGATCATAGTTGGACTCACCCTGGTTTCATTGATCACTGTTGGACTCATCTTGTACTGAAAATTATCTGGTATCAGATTATATGGACTGGACTCACACTGGGATTATATTAGACTTATATCGTACTGTCTGGACTCACACATGATATTCTAGTTCAGTTAGCTTTTATTACAGTCTTTATTGCCATGATTCTTCTCTTGTTTTAGTTACCTTTCTTTTCTTGTATCTTACTGCCTCTCTATGCCATCATTACCTGTATAGAACTGCCATGCTCATCAATAAAATTGTCTATAACTGCTTTATAGTTCTTTGTCATTTACTTGGGTTTTTCTTGATGAGTTGTACTCGTTTCCGTCCTGATTGGACCTGTTGAAAATATTACAGATGATAATCCTGAGGACACATGCCCTGCTTACCATGGACCTGGCGAGGGATTAGCTACCTTTGGTTCCGACTCTCAGGAGTGATTCAGGAGATTAGCTAGTAGACCACTTTAGCTTTCATGTTTTGGCTTGATGTATTAAAGTTAAGATATTGAGTCTGTATTAAGTTGGTTTGAGATATTGGAGTATTATTTTAGCAGTTAGTTGTTGTTGTCTTTAATTCCTTAGGTATAACTTCTGTGTTATCTTTTCGTGCTTAGACTGTGTTTGAGTAGATCATACCCTTTACTTGCCCTCCATTCGGAGCTGATATCTGGACAAGTACTTTTTATATTCACTGCATGAGATTAGTTAGCAACCTGGAACAGCTTACTACCGCCGACACTGCGGCGTAGGCTGGACGTAACCACTTCTCGTGCCCCTATACAGGGTGCGGGTCGTGACAATGCCAGCCCCCGAGTGGCGTGCCACCCCGTGTCGTGTCGGACTCAGGATTCGAGCTGCACGGATTGCTCGAACTGTGCACAGTGAGTGCAGGCTGGGTCCTGATACTCGATATTGGGTTTAGGGGATTCAAAACTGATACGAATGGGTATCAGTCATTCAAGTAATTGATATGGTTTTATAATGAATTGATTTGAGCCTTGTTTCTATTTGATTCGAGTTTATTTTAGCTTGCTCCGAGTTTTTAGTTGGGTTCTTGAATTTGTAATTTCACTGATATTGACAAACGAGATACCATGGTTTGATTGAGATGTAAATCTCAGATTAGCTCATATGGGTTATCTCGAGTGTCAGGTGGTGATGATATGATTGGGATACGTGGTATTTCCTTGTTTCGAGCAATAACTTTATTTCTGAAATTATATTGTGTCATTTTCCCAGTCTGATACTTCAAGTATCAGCCTGTGTTCTTTGGCTTTGCAAGTTGAAATCAGGACTCTTGCAAGTGCTTTCATTTCCAGGTTTTAGGTCTCTTTCTAGTTTGAAATTGAATTTGGAAATTAATGGTTAAGACCTCAGTTATGAACTGTGGAACTAATCCCAGTTTCATACTAGAGGACACTTCCAGTTAAATTTAATCTTGGTTTAAATTGCCATGTCATTTTCAGTTGGTATTGTGTTCCCTTGATTTATGCAATACCTTCATATGTTGTTTTGGACTGTGATTTGATTTATACCAATTAGGATATTGATGTTTTCTCAGGATTTTCATGTGAACCTAGTGTTTAGTTTCACATGCCTGGGCTTTGTTTTTGAATATCTTGCTTGTACTGCCATAGGGAGGGTATTGGGTTAGTGGTTCCAGTCTTGGCCTAGCCTGGTTTGGGATTACTTGCAACAACAGGCCTGTTTTGTCTTGCCTTGGCTTGCAACTGCAGGACAGTAATCTGTAGGGACTTTGGGTCATATGTGGTTGGTTGTTTTGAGTTCTCACAATGTTTGGGGATGGTGTACTGCCATAGGATATGATCATTCCTGAGTTTAGTTTTAATATCTGTCATTTACACTGGGCACTCACACATTAAATTTTCTGTAGGCACACAACTTTGACACTATTCCCTACACACCCCATGGCATTGCCTGTGTTCTACTTGCTCTGCACATATCAATCATTGTGACCCTACTGATCAGTCAAGCCTGGTGCTGCACTCAGGTTCACATTTTCTGAGACCACTGAGTATCCAGAGACTCCATTCTCTGTAAAACCCTGAGTTTGGCTTCAGTTCTGATTTCATATATGTGACTGAACACATGTATGAGGCCCTGTCCAAGTCCAGATGTTGAATTGGATAGATTGGGTTTGAATGAGCATAGGACTGTTACACTGATTTGGGTTTTAATTCATTGTTAAACTAAATCCTGAGAACACTCTCACTCTCTAGCTTATACACACTGGACTGACATTCTTCACTGTTGTTTTCTCCTAAAAAACCTGAGTTTTTTTAGTTTAGCACTTCACTGAATTTACCTCTACATTGATTGCTATGTTGTGTTCTTCTAAACTGAGATTATGTTCCCAGTTTTCCCCTTTATTTGGGATATGGAATTGCTCACTGGTTTTCCTTGTAAAATCTGAATTGGCATTGAGTCAATGGTTTGTTCCTCACTGATTTCCCAGGTTGGGACTTTAGCCTATGTTCTCATTTCTTCACTGTTTGTCTCACATTCCCACTGGCACTTTGTCAACCCACACACAGGTTTCATTGTCACACTGTTTCCTTAACCATCTGAATATACAAGTTACACCCCCATACACACACTTGTGATTCCTTCATTGCTTGTATCATTATGCATTTTTCCTGAGAATTCCTGGTTCTGTCACACATTGTACACCCACAGTTTGTTCCTCAACACACATCTTAGTTTTCAGCTTATTTCCACACATGTTAGTTCAAGTTCATACACATATGCTGTCCTTAACCTTGGCAACCATATTAAAATCCTATACACTTTTGCCTATCCTGTTAACTGTTAACAAGAAGGGAATTTGAATGTTAAACCTTGGGTTTCAACATTTGAAATCTGAGAATACCTTCACTGTCTCCAGTTTCAATTCCATATGACACACTCTCACATCTCACATTTTCCACACACACATTACACTTTCTATTTCCTTCTTCCCATTTTAATATATGTTGTATAGGTATGTGTACATGTATCTAGTTTCCTACATAGCTATAAGTCATATTGAATGTGTATGATTCCTATATGTAATATAATGTGAAATAGATATTACTATTGGTATACAGATTATATGTGTATATAGATATATAGTGTATTAGCCTATATGTGATATGGCCTATAACCTAGGTACATAGTCTATGGTTGCCTTGTGTGGTCTTGTGTATATAAATATACACATGTGTAGAGTCCTATAGACTAGTGTATGGTGTATACTAGCTAGGTTAGACTAGTTAAGCCTAGTTAGCCTTGCTAGACCTAGGTTTGACTTCTTGGTTGACTTAGAGGTGACTTTGACCTAGATTGGCCTAGAAATCATGTAGATTGCATTGTAGCTTTCATTTTTCTTGTATTGAACACATTATAACCTGTACTGCTCTATTTAGGACATTGTGACTCCAGTGCAGACATCTGATATTTTACTACTCTTTTCAGAGTAGCAGGCGAGTACATTCTCTGATAGTTCTCTCATTTATTTGTCAATTACTGTACTTCAGTTCTAGTTAGCTGTATGTGATTCTCTGTTACAAACACGTATTTCTATTTCTGAATCCATGTATACGACACACATACTTACTCGTCTTACCTCTATTATTCGAATCACCATACGAATCACTATTCGAATCACCCTATTCGTATCTTCATATGTTGGTTGGACTTTTATTCGATTGATGTGTCGGACTTTGGATTCATTTGTATTAGATGGGCGGGGAAATACTTGATTAGACATGTGAACATTCCTACTATTCGAACCACCCCCTGTGAATATATTCGAACGATAGCCATTCCACACCCGGCCAGGTGTGTGATGTGCCGGATTTATCCTTAGCCGTTTACATGTCTAACTAAGTATTTTAAAACATACTTGGAGAAGTTATTCGAATCATTATTAGAACATCTTGTGAATCACCTTATTCGTATTACCTTATTCGATTCACCTTATTAGAATAATGATTAGAATTACATTCGACTCATCTTATATTAGACTCACATTGGGATTACACTCGACTTATATTGTACCATCTGAACTCATTATATTACTCTAGTTCAGCTAGATTTTATTTTACAGTCTTCTTTGCTATGTTTCTCTTCTTGTTTAGTTACCTTACTTTCCTTGTACCTTAACTGCTCTTTACATTATTACTCGTACAAACTGTCATATTCATCAATACAACTGTCTATAACTGCTTTATAGTTCTCTGTCATTTACTTGGGTTTTCTAGATGAGATGTGCTCGTTCCTGTCCTGACTGGACCTGTTGAAAATTTTACAGATGATTGCCCTGAGGACACGTGCCCCACATTTTACTGAGGAGATGGCTTAGCTACCATGGCCCCGACACTCGGGAGTGATCGGGATTTAGTTTAGTAGACTTGCATTTATTTTTCATTTAGAGCTTGTTGTATAGAGATTTGAGACTTGAGATGTATTGAGATTTTGAGCTTGTTGTTATTATATTAGTAGTTTTGTTGTCTTCAGATTCTTAGTTACAATTCTGTGTTATCTTATCGTACTTAGACTGTGATTGAGATACACCATATCTTACTTGTCCTCCGTTCGAAGTTGACCATGATGAGTACATTATATACTGCATGAGAGAGGTTAGTTAGAGACTTAGAACAGTGTTCTACCGCCGACACTGCGGCGTAGGCTGGACGCTGTTACGTATTCGTACCCTCACAGTGGGTGCGGGTCGTGACACTTTTTAGTGGTGGCCCATGCAGGTCGAGAGTCGCATTAGTACGATATCGTAGTAGTACGGCGACTTAGTTTGTACTGCTGCGGTCTGCGATAGGACTGAGAGATAGGCTTTACCGGAGAGGCACTCAATCACAGTTAGGAAAAATTCTGCTTTGAATCATGCCATCTACATATCGTACTGATTTGCCTTCTTTGAAATAACTGTCCTCCTTTGATATATCGATTCCTGCTCAGTATTGACTTCCTTGTTCGATCTGTCTTCAGGATGGTGGAGACACGATCACATCGCTCGGTGCAGCAGTCGTTGTAGAGGGGACTGCCACCTCTCAGCCAGATCAGCAGGGTCAGGTGGATACAGCTCCTGCTACCTCTGCCCATATTGAGACTTCAGCAGCAGCAGCAAGGGTGTGCCTCCATCAGCTCGGGGGCAGGACCCAGTCATCCCAGAGATGGAGTTCCAGCAGCCGCCGCCTACAGGACACGTGGATGCGGCACAGATGTTCGCTTATTTCCAGCAGTTTATGGACCGGCAGCAGGCCCGACAGGACAGGAGCATGGAGTTGGCCCTTACGACGTCGCAGCTCGACCAGTGATTCAGCAGCCGAGGACACCGGGGATCGAGCAGTTTCAGAAGATGAGCTCCAGAGACTTTCTGGGTACAGAGGGGATCCTATATGCCGATGAGTGGATCGAGCATATAGAGGAGATCTTCCGCCTGGCCAGGATACCAGCAGATCTTCAGATCGAGGCCGCAGCTAGCCGGATGCGAGATCTTGCTCACACCTGGTATCAGTCAGACCCCAGGGTGGGAGTAGCTGGACAGACTTGGGAGTTCAGGCTTCTTCAAGAAGAAGTTCTTTCCAGATTCAGCACTTCGAGCCTTGGAGTCGCAGTTCGAGAGCTTGGTTCAGGGAGCCTGTCAGTGGAGGAGTACGCTGGGGAGTTCGGCCCGTCTCGGCAGATTTGTAGAGGGTTTGAGTGAGACGGCGAAGGCCCAAAGGTTCTGAAAGGGTCTGGTCAAGGAAGTCAAGTCCTTGACCAAGGGCAACAGGGATGCCACTTTGAGGAGATTTTGACGGGAGCCTTATTGGCTGAGGATGATCTTGAGCTTAGGCTCAAGAGGGGGCGAGACCCAGTTGGGGGCAGCAGCAGCGGAGGACAGGCCAAGAGGCCTCATGTATAGATTCAGCAGATGCAGGCACCGGTAAGAGTACAGCAGGCACAGCATCAGCCTAGAGGGCAGGACCGCAAGGAGCAGCCTTATGCTTACTGCAAGAGGCAGGGCACGTTTGGAGACTTTGTTATAGGAGGCGGAAGGTTTGTCTGTTCTGTGAATCCGCTGCTCATCAGGTCAGGGATTGCCCTACTGCACCCGATATGACGGAGCACCGGGTCAGAGAGAGGGAGCTAGGCCACCTGTAGCTCAGCACCAGAGGGGTGGAGCTTTTGCGATGGCAGCCGAGGAGACTGACATCGCAGGTGATGGATTAGCAGGTTTGACCTTCTTGTTCTTCCTCCCCACTTCCATGTGTGATTTCCCTTAGTACCTGCCAGGATATTGCTTGTGATTGCTAGATAGTGTAGCTACCCTGTTCGAGACTGTGGGATCACGACCAGTAGGATTGTATTGCTTCGACTTTGATTGCTTGGGGGTTTACCTAGGAGAGGTGTGATCATCTTATTTCGAGGACGAAATTTTATAAGATGGGTAGGATTGTAACATCCAGTTTTCCAAATGAGGGTATTTTTGAAATTTGTAATTATAATTATTATTTATTGATATTTACTTCACTGGTGATTTTGGTGATTTTCAATTATTTTTAAACTATTTAAAAACTGGTTTAAGTCATGACTTGTGGTTTTGATGTGCTGCTAGCAAACCTGAGAGACTGCATGACCTAGAACCTAACCACGTCATTAGGATGATTTAATTATTATTTTAGCCTAGGGGTATTTTGGTCATTTGGCCTCTTGAGTTATTTAATGATTTATTTACTAGTGATTATTGATTTTGACTTTGATTAGCTGTGACTTAAGGAACTGTCCTAGACTTTGACCTTGACTTTGGTGCCTTAGTTGACTTGGCAAGGGACCCTAATCAAGCTTAAGTTGGTCTTGGTTGACTTAAGTGGCTATGTTCCATGGAGAGGGTAGGAGGATTTTTACATTGGACCAAAGGCTAAGGACTTGAGCTTGTGAGCTAGCAAACTTGGCCCAAGGCCCAATATGAGAACCCTAACCCTAGCTCTTCATTGGAGGCAGCCACAACAGCCAAGAAGGACCTAATTAACTTCAGCCTATAAAGTGTCTCTTCAAGACCACTTGCCTCTTTTAGAACACCCCTTTGTAGGAAACCCTAATTTCTTCCCCAAATTGTCTAACTCTTCATTTCTCCACCAAATTAATCCCAACCTCTTGCATTTGGATCTAAATCTAGAGGGGAGGTTGAAGAAGGCTTGCTTGCAAGGAGTGGAGCTCTTTTGACACAATTTGAGGGAGAGGGACTCTCTTAATTGGGGCTTTTTATTGAGACTTGCTCTCAATAGGTAAAACCTATTGAAACCCTTCCTTTTTTCGATTTCTTTGCATGGTAGCATTCATTTAGGTCAACCCTAGTTGTTCCCCAAGTATTGTAGGATTCGTGTCCGTTACGTGTCCGTTTCGGACACGTATCAGTCAATTATTCATGTGTTTGTTGAAATGTTTGAATGGGTTTTAAACCATTATTTTCAAAAAGTGTTTGTACAGTTTTTGGAGCAATTGATGTGCTCAGTGAGGTCGTGAAGGACTGAGAGTGCATCAGTGTCTGTGTCGTGTCCGCGAGCAGCGAGACTCACGGCACGAGGGCTCGTACAGTGCTCGCACGCTGCCCTGCTACTCGAGGACTAGCACAGTCTGTGACACTAGGGGACACGACACTTGGAGTGGCTTGAAGGCATGACTGACATGCCAGCCCTCGAGTGGCGTGCCACCCCGTATCGTGTCGGACTCAGGATTCGAGCTGCACGGATTGCTCGAACTGTGCACAGTGAGTGCAGGCTGGGTCCTGATACTCGATATTGGGTTTGGGGGATTCAAAACTGATACGAATGGGTATCAGTCATTCAAGTAATTGATATGGTTTTATAATGAATTGATTTGAGCCTTGTTTCGATTTGATTCGAGTTTATTTTAGCTTGCTCCGAGTTTTTAGTTGGGTTCTTGAATTTGTAATTTCACTGATATTGACAAACGAGATACCATGGTTCGATTGAGATGTAAATCTCAGATTAGCTCATATGGGTTATCTCGAGTGTCAGGTGGTGATGATATGATGGGATACGTGGTATTTCCTGTTTCGAGCAATAACTTTATTCCTGAAATTATATTGTGTCATTTTCCCAGTCTGATACTTCAAGTATCAGCCTGTGTTCTTTGGCTTTGCAAGTTGAAATCAGGACTCTTGCAAGTGCTTTCATTTCCAGGTTTTAGGTCTCTTTTAGTTTGAAATTGAATTTGGAAATTAATGGTTAAGACCTCAGTTATGAACTGTGGAACTAATCCCAGTTTCATACTAGAGGATACTTCCAGTTAAATTTAATCTTGGTTTAAATTGCCATGTCATTTTCAGTTGGTATTATGTTCCCTTGATTTATGCAATACCTTCATATGTTGTTTTGGACTGTGATTTGATTTATACCAATTGGGATATTGATGTTTTCTCAAGATTTTCATGTGAACCTAGTGTTTAGTTTCACATGCCTGGCTTTGTTTTTGAATATCTGCTTGTACTGCCATAGGGAGGGTATTGGGTTAGTGGTTCCAGTCTTGGCCTAGCCTGGTTTGGGATTGCTTGCAACAACAGGCCTGTTTTGCCTTGCCTTGGCTTGCAACTGCAGGACAGTGATCTGTAGGGACTTTGGGTCATATGTGGTTGGTTGTTTTGAGTTCTCACAATGTTTGGGGATGGTGTACTGCCATAGGATATGATCATCCCAGAGTTTAGTTTTAATATGTCATTTACACTGGGCACTCACACATTGAATTTTCTGTAGGCACACAACTTTGACACTATTCCCTACACACCCCCATGGCATTGCCTGTGCTCTACTTGCTCTGTACATATCAATCATTGTGACCCTACTGATCAGTCAAGCCTGGTGCTGCACTCAGGTTCACATTTCCTGAGACCACTGAGTATCCAGAGACTCCATTCTCTGTAAAACCCTGAGTTTGGCTTCAGTTCTGATTTCATATAGTGACTGAACACATGTATGAGGCCCTGTCCAAGTCCAGATGTTGAATTGGATAGATTGGGTTTGAATGAGCATAGGACTGTTACACTGATTGGGTTTTAATTCATTGTTAAACTAAATCCTGAGAACACTCTCACTCTCTAGCTTATACACACTGGACTGACATTCTTCACTGTTATTTTCTCCTAAAAACCTGAGTTTTTTTTAGTTTACCTTCACTGAATTTACCTCTACATTGATTATGTTGTGTCTTCTAAACTGAGATTATGTTCCCAGTTTTCCCCTTTATTTGGGATATGGAATTGCTCACTGGTTTCCCTTGTAAAATCTGAATTGGCATTGAGTCAATGGTTTGTTCCTCACTGATTTCCCAGGTTGGGACTTTAGCCTATGTTCTCATTTCTTCACTGTTTGTCTCACATTCCTACTGGCACTTTGTCAACCACACACAGGTTTCATTGTCACACTGTTTCCTTAACCATCTGAATATACAAGTTACACCCCCATACACACTTGTGATTCCTTCATTGCTTGTATCATTATGCATTTTCCTGAGAATTCCTGGTTCTGTCACACATTGTACACCCAGTTTGTTCCTCAACACACATCTTAGTTTTCAGCTTATTTCCACACATGTTAGTTCAAGTTCATACACATATGCTGTCCTTAACCTGGCAACCATGTTAAAATCCTACATACTTTTGCCTATCCTGTTAACTGTTAACAAGAAGGGAATTTGAATGTTAAACCTTGGGTTTCAACATTTGAAATCTGAGAATACCTTCACTGTCTCCAGTTTCAATTCCATATGACACACTCTCACATCTCACATTTTCCACACACACATTACCTTCTTTCCTTCTTCCCATTTTAATATATGTTGTATAGGTATGTGTACATGTATCTAGTTTCCTACATAGCTATAAGTCATATTGAATGTGTATGATTCCTATATGTAATATATGTGAAATAGATATTACTATTGGTATACAGATTATATGTGTATATAGATATATAGTGTATTGGCCTATATGATATGGCCTATAACCTAGGTACATAGTCTATGGTAGCCTTGTGTGGTCTTGTGTATATAAATATACACATGTGTAGAGTCCTATAGACTAGTGTTATGGTATACTAGCTAGGTTAGACTAGTTAAGCCTAGTTAGCCTTGCTAGACCTAGGTTTGACTTCTTGGTTGACATAGAGTTGACTTTGACCTAGATTGGCCTAGAAATCATGTAGATTGCATTGTAGCTTTCATTTTTCTTGTATTGAATACATTATAACCTGTACTGCTCTATTTAGACATTGTGACTCCATGCAGACATCTGATATTTCACTACTCTTTTCAGAGTAGCAGGCGAGTACATTCTCTGATAGTTCTCTCATTTATTTGTTAATTACTGTACTTAGTTCTAGTTAGCTGTATGTGATTCTCTGTTACAAACACGTATTTCTATTTCTGAATCCATGTATACGACACACATACTTACTCATCTTACCTCTATTATTCGAATCACCATACGAATCACTATTCGAATCACCCTATTCGTACTTCATATGTTGGTTGGACTTTTATTCGATTGATGTGTCGGACTTTGGATTCATTTGTATTAGATGGGCGGGGAAATACTTGATTAGACATGTGAACATTCCCACTATTCGAACCACCCCCTGTAATATATTCGAACGATAGCCATTCCACACCCGGCCAGTGTGTGATGTGCTGGATTTACCCTTAGCCGTTAATGTCTAACTAAGTATTTTAAAACACACTTGGAGAAGTTATTCGAATCATTATTAGAACATCTTGTGAATCACCTTATTCGTATCACCTTTCGATTGACCTTATTAGAATAATGATTAGAATTACATTCGACTCATCTTATATTAGACTCACATTGGGATTACACTCGACTTATATTGTACCATCTGAACTCATTATTACTCTAGTTCAGCTAGATTTTATTTTACAGTCTTCTTTGCTATGTTTCTCTTCTTGTTAGTTACCTTACTTTCCTTGTACCTTAACTGCTCTTTACATCATTACGTACAAACTGTCATATTCATCAATACAACTGTCTATAACTGCTTTATAGTTCTCTGTCATTTACTTGGGTTTTCTAGATGAGATGTGCTCGTTCCTGTCCTGACTGGACCTGTTGAAAATTTTACAGATGATTGTCCTGAGGACACGTGCCCCACATTTTACTGAGGAGATGCTTAGCTACCATGGCCCCGACACTCAGGAGTGATCGGGATTTAGTTTAGTAGACTTGCATTTATTTTTCATTTAGAGCTTGTTGTATAGAGATTTGAGACTTGAGATGTATTGAGATTTTGAGCTTGTTGTTATTATATTAGTAGTTTTGTTGTCTTCAGATTCTTAGTTACAATTCTGTGTTATCTTATCTGCTTAGACTGTGATTGAGATACACCATATCTTATACTTGTCCTCCGTTCGGAGTTGACCATGATGAGTACATTATACTGCATGAGATGATGGTTAGTTAGAGACTTAGAACAGCATTCTACCGCCGACACTGCGGCATAGGCTAGGCACTGTTACGTACTCGTACCCTCACAGTGGGTGCGGGTCGTGACACGTTTTTATTGGTGGCCCATGCAGGTCGAGAGTCGCATTAGTGCGATATCGTAGTAGTACGACGACTTAGTTACTGCTGCGAGCCTGCGATAGGACTGAAGATAGGCTTTACCGGAGAGGCACTCAATCACAGTTAGAAAAAATTCTACTTTGAATCATGCCATCTACATATCGTACTGATTTGCTTCTTTGAAATAATTGTCCTCCTTTGATATATCGATTCCTGCTCAGTATTGACTTCCTTGTTCGATCTGTCTTCAGGATGGTGGAGACACGATCACATCGCTCGGGTACAGCAGTCGTTGTAGAGAGGACTGCCACTCTCAGCCAGATCAGCAGGGTCAGGTGGATGCAGCTCCTGCTACCTCTGCCCATATTGAGACTTCAGCAGCAGCAGGGGTGTGCCTCCATCAGCTCGGGGGCAGGACCCAGTCATCCCAGAGATGGAGTTCCAGCAGCCGTCGCTACAGGACACGTGGATGCGGCACAGATGTTCGCTTACTTCCAGCAGTTTATGGACCGACAGCAGGCCCGACAGGACAGGAGCATGGAGTTGGCCCTTACGACGGTCGCAGCTCGACCAGTGATTCAGCAGCCGAGGACACGGGGATCGAGCAGTTTCAGAAGATGAGCCCCAGAGACTTTCTGGGTACAGAGGGGATCCTATATGCCGATGAGTGGATCGAGCATATAGAGGAGATCTTCCGCCTGGCCAGGATACCAGCAGATCTTCAGATCGAGGCCGCAGCTAGCCGGATGCGAGATCTTGCTCGCACCTGGTATCAGTCAGACCCAGGGTGTAGTAGCTGGACAGATTTGGGAGGAGTTCAAGGGCTTCTTCAAGAAGAAGTTCTTTCCAGATTCAGCGTTTCGAGCCTTGGTCGCAGTTCGAGAGCTTGGTTCAGGGGAGCCTGTCAGTGGAGGAGTACGCTGGGGAGTTCGGCCGCTCGGCAGATTTGTAGAGGGTTTGAGCGAGACGGCGAAGGCCCAAAGGTTCCGAAAGGGTCTGGTCAAGGAAGTCAAGTCCTTGACCAAGGGCAACAGGGATGCCACTTTTGAGGAGATTTTGACGGAGCCTTATTGGCTGAGGATGATCTTGAGCTTAGGCTCAAGAGGGGGCGAGACCCAGTTGGGGGCAGCAGCAGCGGAGGCCAGGCCAAGAGGCCTCATACAGATTCATCAGATGCAGGCACCGGTAAAGTACAACAGGCACAGCATCAGCCTAGAGGGCAGGACCGCAAGGAGCAGCCTTGTGCTTACTGCAAGAGGGCAGGGCACGTTTGGGAGACTTGTTATAGGAGGCGGAAGGTTTGTCTGTTCTGTGGATCCGCTGCTCATCAGGTCAGGGATTGCCCTACTGCACCCGTATATGACGGAGCACCGGGTCAGAGAGAGGGAGCTAGGCCACCTGTAGCTCAGCACCAGAGGGGTGGAGCTTTTGCGATGGCAGCCGAGGAGACTGACATCGCAGGTGATGGATTAGCAGGTTTGACCTTCTTGTTCTTCCTCCCCACTTCCATGTGTGATTTCCTTAGTACCTGCCAGGATATTGCTTGTGATTGCTAGATAGTGTAGCTACCCTGTTCGAGACTGTGGGATCACGACCAGTAGGATTGTATTGCTTCGACTTTGATTGCGGGGGTTTGACCTAGGAGAGGTGCGATCATCTTAATTTCGAGGACGAAATTTTTATAAGGTGGGTAGGATTGTAACACCCAGTTTTCCAGATGAGGGTATTTTTGAAATTTTGTAATTATAATTATTATTTATTGATATTTACTTCACATGGTGATTTTTGGTGATTTTCAATTATTTTTAAACTATTTAAAAATTGGTTTAAGTCATGACTTGTGGTTTTGATGTGCTGCTAGTAAAACCTGAGAGACTGCATGACCTAGAACCTAACCACGTCATTAGGATGATTTAATTATCATTTTAGCCTAGGGGTATTTTGGTCATTTGGCCTCTTGAGTTTCATGATTTATTTTACTAGTGATTATTGATTTTGACTTTTGATTAGCTGTGACTTAAGGAACTGTCCTAGACTTTGATCTTGACTTTGGTGCCTTAGTTGACTTGGCAAGGGACCCTAATCAAGCTTAAGTTGGTCTTGGTTGACTTAAGTTGGCTATGTTCCATGGAGAGGGTAGGAGGATTTTTACATTGGACCAAAGGCTAAGGACTTGAGCTTGTGAGCTAGCAAACTTGGCCCAAGGCCCAATATGAGAACCCTAACCCTAGCTCTTCATTGGAGGCAGCCACAACAGCCAAGAAGGACCTAACTTCAGCCTATAAAGTGTCTCTTCAAGACCACTTGCCTCTTTTAGAACACCCCTTTGTAGGAAACCCTAATTTCTTCCCCAAATTGTCTAACTCCTCCATTTCTCCACCAAATTGATCCCAACCTCTTGCATTTGGATCTAAATCTGGAGGAGAGTTGAAGAAGGCTTGCTTGCAAGGAGTGGAGCTTTTGGACACAATTTGAGGGAGAGGGACTCTCTTAATTGGGGCTTTTCATTGAGACTTGCTCTCAATAGGTAAAACCTATTGAAACCCTTCCTTTTTCGATTTCTTTGCATGGTAGCATTCATTTAGGTCAACCCTAGTTGTTCCCCAAGTATTGTAGGATTTCGTGTCCGTTACGTGTCCGTTTCGGACACGTATCAGTCAATATATTCATGTGTTTGTTGAAATGTTTGAATGGGTTTTAAACCATTATTTTCAAAAAGTGTTTGTACAGTTTTTGGAGCCATTGATGTGCTCAGTGAGGTCGTGAAGGACTGAGAGTGCATCAGTGTCTGTGTCGTGTCCGCGAGCAGCGAGACTCACGGCACGAGGGCTCGTGCAGTGCTCGCGCGCTGCCCTGCTCGAGGGACAGTGTGCACAGTCTGTGACACTAGGGGACACGACACTTGGAGTGAGGCTTGAAGGCATGACTGACATGCCAGCCCCGAGTGGCGTGCCACCCCGTGTCGTGTCGGACTCAGGATTCGAGCTGCACGGATTGCTCGAACTGTGCACAGTGAGTGCAGGCTGGGTCCTGATACTCGATATTGGGTTTGGGGGATTCAAAACTGATACGAATGGGTATCAGTCATTCAAGTAATTGATATGGTTTTATAATGAATTGATTTGAGCCTTGTTTCGATTTGATTCGAGTTTATTTTAGCTTGCTCCGAGTTTTTAGTTGGGTTCTTGAATTTGTAATTTCACTGATATTGACAAACGAGATACCATGGTTCGATTGAGATGTAAATCTCAGATTAGCTCATATGGGTTATCTCGAGTGTCAGGTGGTGATGATATGATTGGGATACGTGGTATTTCCTTGTTTCGAGCAATAACTTTATTCCTGAAATTATATTGTGTCATTTTCCCAGTCTGATACTTCAAGTATCAGCCTGTGTTCTTTGGCTTTGCAAGTTGAAATCAGGACTCTTGCAAGTGCTTTCATTTCCAGGTTTTAGGTCTCTTTCTAGTTTGAAATTGAATTTGGAAATTAATGGTTAAGACCTCAGTTATGAACTGTGGAACTAATCCCAGTTTCATACTAGAGGACACTTCCAGTTAAATTTAATCTTGGTTTAAATTGCCATGTCATTTTCAGTTGGTATTGTGTTCCCTTGATTTATGCAATACCTTCATATGTTTTGGACTGTGATTTGATTTATACCAATTGGGATATTGATGTTTTCTCAGGATTTTCATGTGAACCTAGTGTTTAGTTTCACATGCCTGGGCTTTGTTTTTGAATATCTTGCTTGTACTGCCATAGGGAGGGTATTGGGTTAGTGGTTCCAGTCTTGGCCTAGCCTGGTTTGGGATTGCTTGCAACAACAGGCCTGTTTTGCCTTGCCTTGGCTTGCAACTGCAGGACAGTGATCTGTAGGGACTTTGGGTCATATGTGGTTGGTTGTTTTGAGTTCTCACAATGTTTGGGGATGGTGTACTGCCATAGGATATGATCATTCCTGAGTTTAGTTTTAATATCTGTCATTTACATTGGGCACTCACACATTGAATTTTCTGTAGGCACACAACTTTGACACTATTCCCTACACACCCATGGCATTGCATGTGCTCTACTTGCTCTGCACATATCAATCATTGTGGCCCTACTGATCAGTCAAGCCTGGTGCTGCACTCAGGTTCATATTTCCTGAGACCACTGAGTATCCAGAGACTCCATTCTCTGTAAAACCCTGAGTTTGGCTTCAGTTCTGATTTCATATATGTGACTGAACACATGTATGAGGCCCTGTCCAAGTCCAGATGTTGAATTGGATAGATTGGGTTTGAATGAGCATAGGACTGTTACACTGATTTGGGTTTTAATTCATTGTTAATCTAAATCCTGAGACACTCTCACTCTCTAGCTTATACACACTGGACTGACATTCTTCACTGTTGTTTTCTCCTAAAAACCTGAGTTTTTTTTGTTTAGCACTTCACTGAATTTACCTCTACATTGATTGCTATGTTGTGTTCTTCTAAACTGAGATTATGTTCCCAGTTTTCCCCTTTATTTGGGATATGGAATTGCTCACTGGTTTCCCTTGTAAAATCTGAATTGGCATTGAGTCAATGGTTTGTTCCTCACTGATTTCCCAGGTTGGGACTTTAGCCTATGTTCTCATTTCTTCACTGTTTTGTCTCACATTCCCACTGGCACTTTGTCAACCCACACACAGGTTTCATTGTCACACTGTTTCCTTAACCATCTGAATATACAAGTTACACCCCCATACACACACTTGTGATTCCTTCATTGCTTGTATCATTATGCATTTTTTCTGAGAATTCCTGGTTCTGTCACACATTGTACACCCACAGTTTGTTCCTCAACACACATCTTAGTTTTCAGCTTATTTCCACACATGTTAGTTCAAGTTCATACACATATGCTGTCCTTAACCTTGGCAACCATGTTAAAATCCTACACACTTTTGCTTATCCTGTTAACTGTTAACAAGAAGGGAATTTGAATGTTAAACCTTGGGTTTCAACATTTGAAATCTGAGAATACCTTCACTGTCTCCAGTTTCAATTCCATATGACACACTCTCACATCTCACATTTTCCACACACATATTACACTTTCTATTTCCTTCTTCCATTTTAATATATGTTGTATAGGTATGTGTACATGTATCTAGTTTTCTACACAGCTATAAGTCATATTGAATGTGTATGATTCCTATATGTAATATAATGTGAAATAGATATTACTATTGGTATACAGATTATATGTGTATATAGATATATAGTGTATTGGCCTATATGTGATATGGCCTATAACCTAGATACATAGTCTATGGTAGCCTTGTGTGGTCTTGTGTATATAAATATACACATGTGTAGAGTCCTATAGACTAGTGTATGGTGTATACTAGCTAGGTTAGACTAGTTAAGCCTAGTTAGCCTTGCTAGACCTAGGTTTGACTTCTTGGTTGACTTAGAGTTAACTTTGACCTAGATTGGCCTAGAAATCATGTAGATTGCATTGTAGCTTTCATTTTTCTTGTATTGAACACATTATAACCTGTACTTGCTCTATTTAGGACATTGTGACTCCAGTACAGACATCTGATATTTCACTACTCTTTTCAGAGTAGCAGGCGAGTACATTCTCTGATAGTTCTCTCATTTATTTGTCAATTACTGTACTTCAGTTCTAGTTAGTTGTATGTGATTCTCTGTTACAAACACGTATTTCTATTTCTGAATTCATGTATACGACACACATACTTACTCGTCTTACCTCTATTATTCGAATCACCATACGAATCACTATTCGAATCACCCTATTCGTATCTTCATATGTTGGTTGGACTTTTATTCGATTGATGTGTCGGACTTTGGATTCATTTGTATTAGATGGGCGGGGAAATACTTGATTAGACATGTGAACATTCCCACTATTCGAACCACCCCCTGTGAATATATTCGAACGATAGCCATTCCACACCCGGCCATGTGTGTGATGTGCCGGATTTACCCTTAGCCGTTTACATGTCTAACTAAGTATTTTAAAACACACTTGGAGAAGTTATTCGAATCATTATTAGAACATCTTGTGAATCACCTTATTCGTATCACCTTATTCGATTCACCTTATTAGAATAATGATTAGAATTACATTCGACTCATCTTATATTAGACTCACATTGGGATTATACTCGACTTATATTGTACCATCTGAACTCATTATATACTCTAGTTCAGCTAGATTTTATTTTACAGTCTTCTTTGCTATGTTTCTCTTCTTGTTTAGTTACCTTACTTTCCTTGTACCTTAACTGCTCTTTACATCATTACTCGTACAAACTGTCATATTCATCAATACAACTGTCTATAACTGCTTTATAGTTCTCTGTCATTTACTTGGGTTTTCTAGATGAGATGTGCTCGTTCCTGTCCTGACTGGACCTGTTAAAAATTTTACAGATGATTGCCCTGAGGACACGTGCCCCACATTTTACTGAGGAGATGGCTTAGCTACCATGGCCCCGACACTCAGGAGTGATCGGGATTTAGTTTAGTAGACTTACATTTATTTTTCATTTAGAGCTTGTTGTATAGAGATTTGAGACTTGAGATGTATTGAGATTTTGAGCTTGTTGTTATTATATTAGTAGTTTTGTTGTCTTCAGATTCTTAGTTACAATTCTGTTTTATCTTATCATGCTTAGACTGTGATTGAGATACACCATATCTTATACTTGTCCTCCGTTCGGAGTTGACCATGATGAGTACATTATATACTGCATGAGATGATGGTTAGTTAGAGACTTAGAACAGCGTTCTACCGTCGACACTGTGGCGTAGGCTGGGCGCTGTTACGTACTCGTACCCTCACAGTGGGTGCGGGTCGTGACATCTTGACCCATACCGATCACATTATGTATAATATTCGAGGCACATTTTATATTACTTTATCTTATCATATATCCTGTTCTGTTCTACATTCAGTACTTTCTCACCATGCTATGATATTCAGATTACTCACATGTTCTATATGCCATTATATTGTACCTTAATTGGAGACTAAGCTCTGTTCGGGAGAAGAGTTACAACCCCGGTCCTTGTTTGGTTTAAGGGTTGTAACTCAGCTTCCGAACGGTTCCCAAGTCTTCATATATCTTTGTCTTATAGTTCATTATACTGTCTCTTATAGAATTTGTCAATTCACATGGAACTGTTGTTAGTGTTTGTACTTGCTCATTTTCCTGACAGGATACCGTTGATAATATTTTTGGAGTAGTTGTGCCATTAGTGGACTTCATGATGTTGTTAGCTGAGGTGGATCTCACTATTCTTCTATGTGAGTTGCCTAGTAGTTATCCTTAGTTCGTCTTGTTTTTCCTTCTTTATTTCCTGTCTTATGTTTCCTTCTAGTAGTTTCTAGTTGCTCTTGTGCTTAGTTATCTTCTTGTCTTATCATCCCTAGCTGTTTGTGATGTGACTAGAGTATATTTATAGTTATAGGCCTTCTAGATGTAGTGTATATTTATTGGGTACTAGACAGCGTTCTACCGTCGATACTGCGGCGTAGGCTGGGCGTGGCCCACGTATTCATATCCGTATATTCGGGTGCGGGTCGTGACATTCCTACCCTAACACGTGTCACTTACCGAATAATCGGAACATTCCCAAACCAAACACTGTCAGACCTAACCCTATCAAACCTTTACCCCAAAAGGTTAAGCCCAAACAGGATTATAGGTATGCTTTCTTCTATACTAGAAAACCTAAACCTACCAACCATGCACACCACTCAGCTTTCAACACTAAACATGCACAATGTCATTATTGTGGCCACACTGGTCATATTTTTCCTGCATGTAGAATCAGAAATTGTTGATTTAAATATTTGTGCATGGATACCAAAAGCTAACATTTCAGGACCCTACAAGAAATGGGTACCAAAAGTTTCATCTGTAAACTGTTTTGTAGGTGGAACACCTTTCACATGCTAAAAGCAAATGGATACTCGACAGCGGTTGTTCACGGCATATGACCGGTGACGCTACATTATTTACAACACTGTCGAAGAAGAAGAAAGAAAGTTATGTTTCCTTCGGTAATAACTTGAAAGGGTATATCATTGGTATCAGTGATGTTGGTAAGTCTCCCTATCCTGTGATTAAGGATGTCTGTCTGGTTACCGAGTTGAAACATAATCTACTCAGCATAAGTCATTTAGCTGATCATGGTTATGGCATCAACTTTGGCACAGACAAATGTACTATAGTTGATAGCTCAACTGGTAGTACTATCTTTGAAGGTATCAGGAAAGACAACATATATATTTTCTATTTGTTGGAAGAAACTAACATTTCAGGTAGATGCTTAATGGCTAAAAGTGATGAGAGTCATCTGTGGCATATGAGACTCGGTCACGCAAATATGGACACAATCTCAAGATTATCCACAAAGAAGCTAGTACACGGTTTACCGGACATAACATTCAAGAAGGATTCGATATGCAGCCAATGTAAAAAGAACAAAGCTACCAGATCCACATTCAAGTTAGTAAACGCAGTATGTACTACTAGACCTCTTAAATTGCTACATATGGACTTATTTGGTCCTAGCATAGTTGCTAGCCTCGGAGGTAAGCTATATGCTTTTGTAATTGTAGATGATTACTCTAGATACACGTGGGTATACTTCTTGACACGCAAGAATGATGCATTATCCGAATTTGTCGCCTTTTGCAAGAAAGTACAGAATGAAAAAGGTTACATGATCACTCGTATTAGAAGCGATCATGGAGGCGAATTCGAGAATACAGAGTTTGAGCAATTTTGTGACACACACAGTTTTGTACACGAGTTCTCCTGCCCTAGGACTCCACAACAAAATGGAGTTGTGGAACGTAAGAACAGAACTCTATCCGAAATGGCCAGAGTGATGTTAAACCAGTTTAGTCTACCCAAATATTTCTGGGCTGAAGCTATCAATACAGCTTGTTTTGTTCTCAATAGAGTTCTAATTCGACCCAAATCGAAGAAGACTCTATTTGAGTTATGGTTTGATAGAATTCCATCAGTTTTATATTTTAGAATATTTGGTTGTAAGTGCTTTATTCTTAATACAAAAGACAATTTGGGAAAGTTTGACGAAAAGGCCGACGAAGGTATATTTTAGGTTATGCGGCCAAGAGCAAAGGATACAGAGTCTTCAACAAACAAACTATGATCATCGAAGAATCAATCAACGTCACCTTTGATGAATTGAATCAAATGACTATCGATGACAATGACAAAGATCTAACTGTACCAAGCTCAACACCAGCTGATTCTCAACCAAGCTCGGCACTAGCTAATCCTCCTAGAGAAGATCCAGGAACCAGCTACCTTCAGAGTCTGCCAAAAAGATTAAAATTTATGACTGATCGTACAAAGGATTTGGTAATTGGTGATATTACCAAAGGTTGTATGCAGAATGAGTTTGAGATGAGCATGATGCGAGAGCTAAAATTCTTTCTCGGACTGTAAATCAAACAAACTGATAATGGAACATTCATAAATCAAGCCAAGTACACAAAAGATTTGCTAAAGAAGTTTGATCTGGATAATGTCAAACCTATTGGCACTCCGATGGCAACTTCAACAAAGCTTGATATTGATGATCAAGGCAAGCCGGTCGACACACGTAAGTATCGAGGTATGATCGGTAGTTTACTTTATTTAACTGTTAGTCGTCCAGATATTATGTTTAGTGTTTGCCTGTGTGTACATTTTAAGCTAATCCAAAGGAATCACATCTGTGCGCAGTTAAGCGTATCTTTCGATACCATAAGGGCACTTCTTTTGTTGGCTTATGGTATCCCAAAACTAAGTCCTTTGACCTTATTGGTTACTCGGATACTGATTTTGCTGGATGCAAAGTTGATAGAAAAAGTACCAGCGGTACATGTCATTTCTTAGGCAAGGCTTTAGTCTCATGGTTTAGTAAAAAGCAAAATTATGTAGCCCTATCAACAACAGAGGCTGAGTATATCGCCGCAGGACGTTGTTGTGCTCAGATTTTGTGGATGAAACAAACCTTAGAAGACTATAATTTATTTTACACACACATTTCCATTTTCTGTGACAACACGAGCACTTTTAATTTGACTAAGAATCCAGTATGTCACTCTCGTACTAAGCATATCGAGATTCGACATAATTTTCTTAGAGATCATTATCAAAATGGAGATATTGACCTTGTGTACATAGATACTGAGAATCAATTAGCTAACATCTTCACAAAACCTCTAGCAGAAGATCGTTTCAATTATTTACGTCGAGAATTAAGAATTTTGGACGTCAATAATGTTAATTAATTTTGTTTTATGATTTTATTTCAATACGCAAAAACTGTGTTAGAGACAAGCCAATAAAGAGTCTGTCTGTCACCACAACTACGGTTGAAGCGAAGCGGTACTTAAGAGTTCTCCGGTGAACCTCCGCCAGCTGGGACAGTACTCATACAGCTAATCTGAAACAGTCGCTGTGTAACGATATTTAATCTATAAAATAACATTAATTATATTATTGAATGTTAAAATTACTAATCTTTGAATTAAATCTTTGAAATGAGTCAATGAAAAAGAAAGTGTTCCAAACCAACCCCAGGCGAATTCGGCCAGACTTCGGACCGAATTCGGCCCGAGTTCGGTTAAAGGTATCTGGCTATATAACCAGAACCCGAGAGCCTTTCTTCTTCATTGCTTCTAAACACCACTATTACAGCAACAGCAGCCGCGCGAGAGCCCTCAAATCCTAGATCTTCACCACTCCGTTTCTCCCTATCTACGTGGTAAAATCCATCCAAATTTTGGATTCGTGCGGAGTTCGTTATTATCTACAACATACTTGAATCTCGGGAGGTATAACTTCATATTTCTTCTCCTTTAAATTTCGTGCATATTTACTTTTATTGCACAATGCCGCCTAAGGGATTTAACCCCTTCAAGAGGAAGAAGACGACCAATCCTGGTGAGGAAGGATCATCTTCGAATCCACCCATGGATTTCCTCTTTTCACCAGTTCAATCGAGCGATGGCGCGTTCGATGGGTTTTACTTTCAAACCCTAGATCAAGCCCTTCTGTGGTATGAAGACTTTTCCATGAGATCCATATGCACAGGCGCTCCTATCAAATGGACTGTGTTTCCAGAACACTGCCCTTATTTTGAGGCATTAGGGTTACAACACGTTGTTAAACTTTATTTTTCGGTAGCAACTAATGCCATTAGACTGTTCTACTGCAATATCATATTAAACACGTTTGACGTAAGTACTCGAGTTGGCGGACTAGACATCGAGTTCAATGATGTCCTCTTAGCGGAAATCCTTGGTCTATCTAACAAAGGTGCACCGCTTATTGATATAACTGAATTTGATTACCCCGACGGTACGACACTTGCTAGTTTCAAAGCTGAACTATGTGCACCTGATCGAGTCCGCTCTGGAAAGTTCAAGGCAAACAACTTGAACTTGTTTAATTATGAATTGCACCGCATCATCTACTCCACTTTCCTTTCGAAGTCTACTTCAAAGGATGATGTCACATCACTTGAACTATCTGCTATGTATCACATTCTTAAGGGAATTCCTTTTTCTGCCCCTAAGACCATTATCCAGATGATGGGACGTTGTCGTGCAAGAGATAGAAATCTCTCTTATGCGATGATTCTCCCACGCATCTTCCAGCGTTTTGATATTGATTTATCAACTTGTACTCAAGACCCTGAGCCCAAGTTTCTTAAGCTATCTCGTCGTAGTATGACTGTTGCTGCTCCTCCTACTGCTCCACCTCCTCCACCTACTCAGCAGTATGCCATGACCTTTGAAGGCATACACCAGCATCTTTCTGATTTGCACGTCTCGATGACGGATATGGCCCGCGAACGTGAGTTCCGCGATGTCACTCGTTATCAGGCGATAGCAAATTCTTTCGCTGATCTCCGATTTGCTCAGACTGGACATTCTGCCGGTTTTATTCCTAGAGATCCAGCCTTCTCTGGTTACCGCTGTGAGGATGAGGCTGTTCATGCCTACTTTCAGCCCGGTAACGCATATGATTGGTACCGTTCTGACCGTGCTCCTCGAGACTATGTCGGTGAGTTTTATACTGGCGCCCCTCCTCACCCTTCTGGCGCTGGTACTTCTGCAGCCGGTCCCTCTGGACATGCCGGTTATGCTGATGATGATGAGGAGGAGATGTGATATATTAGTTGATTTTTGAGACTTAGATATTATCTACTGTATACTTGAAAATGCTCCGACATTCCAAGTTTCTGTCTTTTTATCTTTTTATTATCAGACTTGTACTGAATATTTATTTGATGTCTCTTGAACATCTTTTTATCTTTATGGATTTCGTAGTTTATCTTTCACATCAGTTTCTTTATTTATAGCATCTTTATCTGCTTCTTTATTATAAACTGCATGTGAATTAATTCTCTGTTATATTATAACCTGTTTGAGACAAATACATGCATGTCATGATATTTTTTCTGTCTCTACTATCTGTCATGATATTTTTTTTGTGTTTCTTCACTGTTTGTTACTTATACATTGATTGCGGGGGAGCTTTCTCTTTTGTAATTATTTTGTTAAGTGACAACGGGGGAGAAATAAGGATCTAACATCTTTTGAGATAATGCATGCAGGATATGAACAATTTTACTTTACTATTTTTGATTTGATTTCAAGCTTAGATGTTATATCATTCATAGTCTGTCAATTATCAAAATAGGAGAGATTATTGGCCCATTGGTCATATGGTCAAACTGATTTTAATAATTGATCAAACTCTGTCTTGATATATGGAACTAGTCAGGATATCTAGGACTCTTGGACATGATCAAGAACAGCTATCTACACAGTTCAAGACCGAAGCGTTAGGATATCTCGGACTCTTGGACATGATCAAGAACAGCTATCTACACAGTTCAAGACCGAAGCGCTGTTTGCCTATTCGAGTCTGTATTTCTTTGAGCAATGTATTTTTTATTTTATTTGAGTCTAGGAACACTTTGTACACCGAGTCGTACTAGCAAATAGGCTATTCCAAAATAATTTCAAAATATTTTTAAAATATCCTTAGTTTTGAAAAATATTCGTATTTACAAAAGCTCCAAAAAGGTTTTCAAAATTCCCCAAAAACTAATTTTAAAAACCCTAACCTAACCCTGACAGAACTCGGCCAGAGTTCGGCCAGAGTTCGGCCAGAGCTCGGTTAGTGGCCGTTTTGTTTTTGAATTCCTTGGAACTTGGTCCTCCTGCAGTTGCGGATTTGACCGAGATTTTTTCATCGAGTTCTGTCCGAATTCTGCCCGAATTCTGCCAGAATTCTGTCTTTGGAATTCCTATAAATAGAGAAGGGTTTTGATCATTTTAACTCACTCATTCACTTTCAATCTTCTCTCTTCTAAAAAGCTTTCATTCTTCCAAAGAGTTTTTCTCGAGCTTTAATTTTCAGATCCCAAGCCAGTTACAATCCTCTAGTCGATTTGCCAGTACGGTGCGGTCTAGAAGTTTCAGAGTGATTGTAATCAGAAGGCTTGATAGAAGAATACCTCTTCACAATTGAAGTTGGACGAGTTCTTCATATCAAAGCTCGCGTTGTAGAAGTTGCAAGGACTTCGTAAGAAAACTTGCGGTTTTGCCAATAGTGGATTCAACTGGTAGCAAGAGTTCTACCGACTGGACTAGTCCTCAACAGAGGGAAACCAATATACATCGCTGTCTTTGCGTTTGCTTTCTTATCTCTTCCTTTACATTATTTAGTTGTGATTATTATTCTGTGATCTTGCTGCTAATATTTTTTAATTAGCATTATTCCGCTGCCAACTCTATTCACCCCCCCAACAAGTGAAGGCAAAACACCAAAGGCCAGTCGGAGAGCTGCAGAACCTCGTCATTTTCCAGCGGAAGTGGGACAACATCTCGATGGATTTTATTGTGGGATTTTCGAAGACGCTGTGGGGGAATGATGTGATTTGGGTCATTGTTGATAGATTGACCAAGTCGGCTCACTTTATCGCAATTAAAGTATGATGGAGCCTCGATCGGTTAGCGTAAATATATATCGACGAGATTGTTCGACTGCAGGGGTACTGGCCTCAATAATTTCGGACAGAGACGGGCGATTCCTATCTCATATTTGGACGAGCCTGCAAGCGGCGATGGGGACCAAACTAAATTTTAGTTCTTCGTACCACCCCCAGACAGACGGTCAGACGGAGATGGTAAATCAAATCTTAGAGGATATATTGCGTCTGTGTGCGATCAATTTAAAGACTAGTTGGGATACGTATTTGCCGCTTGCGGAGTTTGCGTATAACAACAATTATCAATCGAGCATTCAGATGACTCCATATGAAATGCTCTACGGAAAGAAGTATCGTTCTCCAATATGCTGGGATGAAGTTGGAGAGCGACAAGTGCTTGGACCGAAACTGGTGGAGCAGGCCATCGAAAAGGTCCGCTTGATCCGAGATAGACTCTGTATCGCGCAAAGTCGACAAAAGAGCTACGCAGATCTTCGTCGACGACCGCTGAAATTTTTGGTCGGGGACCATGTGTTTCTGAAAGTAACGCCCATGCGTGGTGTGATGCGGTTCGGCGTTAATGGCAAATTGAGCCCCAGATTTGTAGGCCCCTTCGAGATCATCGAGGGAGTTGCAACGGTTGCTTATCGGATAGTAGTACCTCCTGCCTTGGCCGATGTATACGATGTTTATCACGTTTCACAACTTCGAAAATACGTGCACGATCCAAGTCACGTGGTTAGCTTCGATCAGTTGGAGCTATGTACTGACTTGTCTTACTCGGAGGAGCCTATTCAAATTTTGGACCGTAAGGAGAATGTATTACGAAATCGGTCGATGTCCTTGGTCCGCGTACTTTGGCGGAACCATTCAGTTGAAGAGTCGACGTAGAAAATGAAGACGGAGAAGAAGGAGAAGTACCCTTCGTTGTTTGCCTAATTTAAGGTCAGACCCTTGTTCTTAAGTTTTGTGACGACATTTTTTCTTAGTGGTATATTATGTAGTGTCCCACTATCGATAGGCGACGGACTTCATAATATGCTTGCGCCGAGTCAGATCGGTCAAAAACTTTGATGGCCATCTGATTCGATCGCTGACCTTGGTAAACGATAACACCTTGCGGCATCGATCAAATCGATTTGGACGGATATTACGAGAATCGATCCAACTAATGGAACGACTTCTGTTGGAATAAGTCCTAGATGCAGCGGGCTGCGTCTCGGCGAGTGAGCTCTATATAAGAGTTCCTTCGACTGGACTGTTGTATGGTTTTCTTGGAGCTTTTGCCGCTTGGTTTCGATGAAAGTGCTTTCGTGTCGTTTTCTGAATGCAATCTACGAATTTCGAAGCGAAAGAATAAAGAAAAAATCCTAACTAAGTGTTGGTGCCATTGCAGGAGCTCGCGTAACTAAAGCTTGAATGTTGCGAAGCGCTTCGACGGTCGGCACGATCAAAGTACTTGGTGGGTGATTCGGCCCCTTCTTTTCTACTTTGTCCCGCAAACAAAATTTTTTTGTCTCGAATTCATTCAAATCGACGATACCAAATTAAATGTATGTCAATCCACTAAGGTCAAGAACTCAGAAAAAAATGTATCGATTTAGAGTAATCTACTCTGAAAAATATAAGTTTTGCACCAAAACAAGAAAGTTAAAGGTTCTAGTAAAAAGATAGACTATTTCACGTGCTGCAAAATAATGTGAAACGTCGATCGTGGCGTATGATGCCTCGGGCAATTTGGTGCCTACGGAACGCTAAATCGGAAGTACGGCTTTGGAGGAAATGAATCATTATATGAGTTAGAAGAAATGATAACGCCGTTCAATACTGTCCGCGCTATACAAATCTATTTGCATATATTAAACTGTTCACGTATTGGCATGGTCATGGACAGCTTGTGCACAAGTTTGATTTTCCTCGAATTGGTATTCGGGGCATCGGTATCGAATCGACCTAGGAGGAATGAATAATCATGCTTCGGTACTGGTGTATTACGGGACCGTCAGTCGGGCTTGCAACCTAGACTGAACGGGCCAAAATATCGTTGAGATAGTCCCAAGTGGTGTGTAACACCAGTGACCGTACATATAAGATAGTAGCATGCTCATCTATTGTCTTATGCAGGTAGTAAGTATTATTTTTGTTTTTATGCAGGGACGAGCACGGCCGTGGTAAAAACTGTGATAAATCGCTATATTTTACTGTATTCTTTATTACTTCAAAGACGGCTATCGATATGAACTGAATTCATTTAGTTCTAAATAGAAAGAGAGTGGGTTCGTCTCGTCCACTTAGCAAGTGTGCTAACCCCCTCCCCCAACTCTCCAGGTACGGCAGGAGCTCTAAACTAAAGCTGAAGTACGGAAATGCGTTTTGAAGCTCTTCCTATACTGAAGTAATTTTGAAGCCAACCCAATCGAAGGCTTATGGATAAAGGGGCAAATGTATGGAACGACAAATGTTAGTTCAGGCAGCTTGTCGAGTATATTTCTTTTGTTTCAATCAATGTAGTCGTAACGGCATTCAATGTAATTACGACTTGCACTTCGTTGCAAGCTATGAATGTAAAGCATATTTCTATCTTTCTAAACTGCATCTTATATTCTGATGTAATTTATGAAGTTTCAACTTGGTGTTTCAATATAATAATCAACGTAATGTTCTTGCCTTGTACGAGTGCAATTCCAGACTCGTACGACAGCCTTAGCGCGGACGATCGATTCGGCATAATAACACCGGGGATGAACGGTTTGTCGACTCGGGGCGTGACACACTCAGTCTATAGTAGATCACGATGATGTTGTACGACTTTCAAAGACAATTGCTAAAGATGAGACAAACTCCTGCTCATGCTTCTACTCCAGCTCCTTCTCCGGCTCCGACTGTCTCCTACATTCCTGAAGATATACAGCATATCGTGGCTCCAGTTGTGATGCAATTAATTCATAGCAGACAACTGCCGCTACCACCCCCACCTACGAGTTGGTGTATTTTGAGAAATTTTTGGACAATTTTACTATTGTATATTTGCAATCTTGTATATATGACTCTTGTACTGTTATGGATTTGTATTGGTTAGTTGAACAACGTATTATATCTAGTTTGTTGTATTTTATGATGATTTGATTATATATATTTGGATATGTGTTTGATTATATCAATTTGGGTTGGATATGATGATGTGTGTGTTTATGGATATTTGTGTATATATATTTTGTGTTACAGGTTTGTGTGTATCAGAAAATATTTGATTCTGGAAAAAAAAATCAAGAATAGCAATGGACTAGCGATGGAGTTACAACTAGCTAGCGATGAAAACCCAAAAAATTTGTCTAGCGACGTTGTAGCTACGGACCAACAATGAAAACCTAGAAAAAAATTGTTGCTAACTTTCTGTGTGATAAACAAAATATTATTAGAAACAATCGTTGTTTCGTCACTAAATTAGTCGTTGACTTAGCAACGGATATAGTAGTCACTAGTTAGTCGCTAAATTTTCGTTGTTAGTTCCATCGTTGAGTAGTCGCTTGAGCGACGAATTAGAGACAAAAAATAAGTAGCGACATTCGATCCAGCGATGAAATTTAGGGTCGTTGTTCCGTCACTATTACTATTTAGCGATGGGAAATGACTAAATAGCGAGAGAGAAAATTCGTCGCTATTTTGTTATATTATTGTAGTGCATCACTCATAGAATTTAATTATTTAGCACAAAATATTTCTTCTCATACATACAACGTGTTAGCGTCTTATTCTTACCATGGTGGCCCTAATGACCACAAATATAACATCTACTTTTCTATCACTTGGCAATTACTTGAAATCAAATTGTAACCATTCCACTCGAACAACTTAACTTGTTTCTATTCTTTGAAGTTTAGGAACACTTCCTTCATCATGTCGTGAAATAATAATATTCACAACTTACTATAGTACATCTACTAATATTTGTTGGTGATCATCCAATAGTCAAATTATCATTTTTGATCCAAACATCATGTCTTACTGTCACGACCCGGTCATGCTTTTCGTGATATAAGTACGTGGCCAAGTCCAGCATACATCGCTGCATATACGATGTTTAGACCTTTGTTACAACTTCATTCCAAATAATCATTAATATTTTAATCACAAATAATATTTTGCTCATTCATAACAACTATGCAACTTACAAAATTCAATAATGCAATAGAATATACATTCAGGAACAAACCGCTGAACGTTTGTATTTAAGAGACTAACTAAAGTATCTATGGTCTAGGATCATCCTCCAAAGCATCCAATCTCCACTATAGGATCCATAGTGTGAGGCATTCAATTTCTAATATATATATATATATATATATATATATATATATATATATATATATATATATATATATATATATATATATATATATATATATATGATAGAAACAAGAGAAAAGAAAATAGACAACAAGATGACATGATATAACATATGAGAACATAAACAATACTGTATATACAACAACTCTAGAACTATCATGAGACAATAACAAGAACAACAAATAGTCATGTGTATATTGTGTTTTAGAATACTAGTTTTTCGTATGTGGACGACCTGCATGTGATATAAAAGTCAATCAATGCGTATGATGCATGACTGACAGCGCACATAATGCGTATAAAAATCAATCAATGCGTATTATGCACTTCTCTAAGCCTTTTGAATGCTGCAACTTTTACAAGGTATACTTGTGCAATTCTCTCCTAGTCCTAGAGAAACCAAGAATCTAACAAATATTAATCATAAATTTCAATTAGCTTTCTAAGTATTGTCCATTTATATTGTTTATTTATTTACTTATATATAATTATAAAATTTCTTATAAGTAATTTATTTATAATTTTGTTTATTTTTTATAATATAGGTATACCTGTTTAAAAAACCTACTAAGTATTTAATATATATATATATATATATATATATATATATATATATATATATATATATATATATATATATATATATATAAGATATTCACAAATTTGTTTTATTTAAGATAAAATATACACATTTAAGGTATGTTCTTGATTAATCTATTTACCTATATAATATAGGTGTATATATATATATATATATATAAGATATTCACAAATTTGTTTTATTTAAGATAAAATATACACATTTAAGGTATGTTCTTGATTAATCTATTTACCTATATAATATAGGTGTTCAACATTATATATATATATATATATATATATATATATATATATATATATATATATATATATATACCGTTCTGTCCGTGCCCTAGCCCCCCGTGGCGGCTTGGCCATGGTGCCTCCCCCTCCCTCCCCCATTTCGCCCGGACGGCTCCCCCCTCCCCTTCATCTCCTCCGGCTATCCCTCCTTCCCACCTCTCCTATCGACCCGTCCTCCACCCCTTCTTCATGCGGCTTCTCCAGGAGATTCACACCCCCACCACCCCCCTGCGGCATTTGCAAGACTTCTTCCTCGTCGTCGGACTGGCGCCGGCTCTCCGGTCCGCGGCCACTCAGTTCTCGCCTTCAATTCCGGTGCCTGGTATCTCACTCCACCCTTCTCCCCACCCCCATTCCCCTTCCTCCCCATCCGTCCAGGATCTCCTTTGCGGAGGCGGTTTGGGGAAAGCCGGAGGTGAGCGGGCCGGTCATTCCATATCGCCCCCCTTTTCGCCATGTCGGAGCATCGGCTATCGCTTTCAATGAGCAAGACGAGACGGCTCTGGTGGTTCCCCTGAAGTTTGTACTAGTCGGCAAGTTTTTCCAATCCAGGCTGTCGTTGGCGGAGGTTAGATTGGCATTTGCGGCGTTTGGCTTCAAGGGTGACGTTCAAGTTGGCAAGATTGACTCCAAGCATTTGTTGATTCGTCCGCGGCTGGAAGTCGATTTTCTCCGACTACGGTCCAGAGATATGTGGCATTTGTTCAGCTGGCCTCTCAGGATCTTCAGATAGTCCCCGGACTTCTCTCCATTCGCGGAGTCCCCTATATCTCATGTTTGGGTGTCCTTCCCTGATCTCCCCCCCCCCCCCCCCCCCCCCCCCCGATCTATTCGACAAGTCGGTGCTATTCAATATCGCTGAGTGTATCGGCCTCCCGCTTGCAATTGACAGCGCTTCTTCGACTATGTCCAGACCGAACAAAGCTAGGGTCTTCATAGAGGTGGACGTGACCAAGGTCTTGGCCAACAAAATTTGGATAAAACTTCCCAACAATAGGAGCTACTGGCAGCAGGTAGTATACGAAAACCTCCCACACTATTGCAACATATGTAGACATAGAGGCCATGTTGATGGGCCTTACAGGTTTAGGAAGGAAGAAACTTCGGGGGACTCTGTCCTCCCCCCTCCCTCGGAACCGGAAGTGGCAGCATGGGGAATGGTGAGGAAAGAAGTTCTGAATAGGGTCTGTATGGCTCAGACAGGTGGACAGAAAGCCCTTAAGGAGACTTCTAAGCTCACTATTCTGAAGCGATCGGACAAGGAGCATGGTTCGCAACGGGTTAAGGAGGTGACAGAGGAGGAGGTCAATGCATCTAGTGCTGGCGGGGAAGTGAGGTGATCAAGAGGAAGAAGAAATTGGCATGGAGAAGGAAGGGAATAGTTAGTAGGAGCTGTCTTTCAACGGCTATATAGGGGGGAGTTCCGCATCCTACAGTGGTGGGACAGTTGCAGACGGAGTATCTCCCTTAGGGGTCAAAGAACTCGATAAGGGGGAATAGAGCATACCTAGGGGCATGGAGTTGATTGTGGATTGGGGGGGGGGGGGGGGGGGGGGGGGGGGGGGGGAGTGCATAGAGTGAGTTCTTCAACCCAGGGAGAGGACCCCCCGACGGATAAAAAGCAAAGGAAGACGAAAAAGAAGGGGAAGAAGAAGCATAGACAAAGTGTTGCGGCAACAACGACTTCGATGACTCCCTCTTCCCAACATCTCTGTCAATGAGTAAGGTCCTTATATGGAACGTGCGGGGGTTGGCCAACAAACAGTCGACGAACAGGGTTAAGATGTTATGCAAAATCCACAAGATTTCGGTTTTGGGGATCATTGAGCACAAAATCAGTTCTGGGAGGATGTTCTCCACAAAGTTGAAACCGGGGTTCAAGCAGGGGATTGAGGGAGGCAAGGACATTTGGGTGTTGGCTAGGTTTGGGGTGCAAATCAAGCTGGTGGCGGATCATCCCCAAGCCATCACGGTGCAGGTGGACTACCCTAGTTTGGGTCGTTGCTACTTGATGACTGTGGTTCATGGGGGGCAGTCGAAGGATATGAGGGAGTTATAGGAGGCTCTGATTTCCATGCACGCCAACAGACAGGACTTACCTTGGCTTGTTAGGGGCGACTTCAACGCAGTGCTCAGGTCGGAGGAGAGCGAGAGGTAGACCGCCTATTCCGGCGTCTATGTTTGACTTCTCCCACTTTATCTTCCAAGCCGCTTTCGATCAGGTGTCGTTCACTGGTGGAGAATTTACTTGGTCGAACAAGCAAGAGGCAACAAAAGGCAGAGATCCAGACTTGATAGAGTCCTGGTCGACGCGCAGTGGTCTGGCATGACTCGTAGCACTGTGGTGGAGCACCTTAACGACACGGAGTCGGACCATTGTCCTCTCCTTCTCCATATAGAGGTCGTTAAACCTCACGGCACCAAGCCATTCAGGTTCTTAAACTTCTGGTGTGAGCATCCGGGTTTCATGGAGATTGTTAGAGAGGAATGGAACAAGATGGACTGCGTCAACCCGATTGTGCATACTTCGTTGAAGTTGAAGAGGCTTAGGAAGGCTCTGGAAGGTGGAGCAGAGAGGTTTTTGGAGATATTTTCTAGGAAGTTAGGAAAGTTGAAGACAAGGTAACGAGGCTGGCTCTTGAGGAGGGGGACGGACAGTGTCAGGGAAGGAGGGAGGCTCTCAATGCTGCCAAGGCCTCTCTCAAGCGCCGCATCGCCACCGAGGAGAGCTACTGGAGGCAAAAGGCTCGACACCAATGGCTTGTTGGCGGGGACAAGAACTCCCGGTATTTCCATAATTGTGTTAAGGGGTGCAGGAAGAAGTTGGCGATCCATACCATTTCCACTGAAGATGGTAGGGAGCTATGTTCGCAAGAGGACATCCAAGAGGGGGCGGTTCATCTCTTCTCTAGTCTTTCGACTAGCGAGCGGGTGCAAAAGGACGAGGAGTTGTTGAACCTCATCCAACCGTTGGTGATCGAGGAAGAAAATGCAGCGTTGTTGGCTACCCCGACCATGGAGGAGGTGAAGCAGGTGGTCTGTGATATGAGGGGGGACGGGGCGTCGGGCCCAGATGGGTTCTCAGGTCATTTTTTCCAGAAATTTTGGGATGTGGTCAGCCCCTACGTGCTTGATTCAGTCGTGGCCTTCTTCCAGGGCCTTTGTCTCCCAAAAGTCGTCACTAGTACTCTCCTTGTGCTGGTTCCGAAGAGCCCCAATGCCTTTTCCTTTGCAGATTTCCGTCCCCTTAGCTTGTGCAACGCCCTCAACAAAATCATTTCCAAGGTTTGCTCCAGAAGGATAGTGGAGATCCTTCCGAAGCTCATCTCCAGGGAACAAAGCGCGTTTGTCAGAGGTAGGGAAATCGTTGATAACATCATCCATGCACAGGAGCTCATCAGTTACATGGGATATGACCAAAGGGGGGAATGTGGTGATCAAGCTTGATATGGAGAAGCCCTTCGACCGTGTGGACTGGGCGGTGATGATATGGATTTTTAGGGCACATGGGTTCGTAGAAGAATGGATTGATATCTTGTGGAGGTCGGTGTCGAATTGCCATTTCTCCCCGGTGATCAACGGCGTGGCCTCCGGTTTCTTCAAATCCCATAGAGGTCTCAAGCAGGATGACCCCTTATCCCCGACTATCTTTGTGGTTATGGCTGATATGTTTAGCCGTTGTCTTAACAGGATGGAAGATAGGCGTAGTTTTAGCAGGTACTACTTGACGAGCGGTTGCCCGTTGGTGACACATTTGGCGTATGCGGATGACGTGCTCATTTTCAGTACAAGGGACAAGAAGACTATATCCATGGTGGACAAGTGCATCAATAGGTACAAAAGAGCTTCCGGGCAGAGAGTTAATAAGATGAAAAGTGTCATTTATGTGCATCACCACTTCACGGAGGCGAGGAGGGCCGAATTGAGGCTTCTGGTCGGCATGGAGATTCTTCGTTGTCCCCCCTTCATATACCTCGGGTGCCCTATGGCGTACGGGAGGAGGAGGTCCAACCTATTCATCCCCCTGATTGACAAGATCAATTGTCGGATCAAAGGGTGGCACAATAACACTCTGTCTCCGGGTGGCAGGCTCATACTCCTCCGGCACGTGTTAGGAGCGATTCCGATGTACATTCTAGCGGCGTGCAACCCCCCAAAAAAGGTTCTTAGAGTTATTGAGAAGTTAGTTGTTAGCTTCTTTTGGGGTCATGGTTATGGGAGGATGATCTGGGCTAGTTGGCAGAGCATGGCAAAATCAGTCGTTGAGGGTGGGATGGGGTTGCGCAGGATTCCAGAGGTGATCTACGCATTTTCGGTCAAACTTTGGTGGAGGCTTAGAAGTCAGAGATCGTTGTGGATAGATTTCTTCAAGGGGAGGCACTTTGCTATAAGACATCCGACTACGGTTGAGGCCAACTGCAAGGCGTCTCATGTTTGGCTTAGAATTCTCCGGGGCCGCGAACTTGGGGAGAGGCACATCAAGTTATGTATTGGGAACGGCTCTAGCTCGATATTGTTTGAAAATTGGACGGGAGAGGGGAGATTGGCACCGGTGGAGGATGGTTGTACTCTCGCCCACATTCACCAGGTCTGGATGGAGGTGGAGGGTGGGACCTGGTCCTGATTGAGCGCCGGTTTGGGGCTGCTGCTGCCCGGACGGTCGCGGCTAGTGGGGCTGGGATTTCCTCTGTCGATGATTCTCTGTGCTGGTCGACGGACGTGTCGGGGTGTTTCTCCATCAAGTCGGAGTGGGAGGCTGTGAGAGTTAAGCTTCCGATGTCTAGGCTCTGGGCGGAGGCGTGGAGCAGTCTCTTCCCGCTAAAATGGAGGATTCTACTATGGAGGGCAATGAGAGGCAAGCTCCCGACCGACAACAACATCAAAGCGTTCGGGGTGCGTTGGCCTCTCGGTGCCACTGTTGCTTTCGGCTGGAGGAGGAGAATATTAACCATGTTTTCTCGCAGGGGGAATTGGCGGACGGGGTGTGGGTTTGGCTTGCTTCGGCTTACGCCATGAGAGGGAACATGATGGGTTTCGATGATAGACTGAAGGCTTGGCTAGTGCCAGATCAAGAGATTGATAGTAAAGTCCATGCAGCGGCGGTCACATGGGTCCTATGGAAAAATAGGAACAAATTCAGGTACGAAGGTAAAGGTTATTCGCTCCATGAGCTTATTAGGGAGGTCGGGAGGCAGTTCGGCAAAGCCAAGGCGGGGTTGATAAGGAGGGGCTGACAGTAGGGGGTTAGAGTATACTCTTTGTGCATATGGGTATAGCATTTTGTTGATTGGGTGGTTTTTGTTTGGGTTGTAGCCTTGGCTACTCTTTTTTTTCATATATATAATATAAAATTATTCATAAGTTATTTCAATCATTATCTAGATATATACATATATAAACTTAAATTTCATTCTATTTAAGTATCTTAATTTTAATTGGTAATGTAAGAACAATTTTATTTTCATGAAGATAGATTATATGTTATAAGTTTCAATTTAAAATTACAATAATTTACTCTTATAATGGCAATACAGTTTATCTATATATGTTTTATGTGATTAATTCAAGAAAAACAAACGTCATGTAGATTTATAATAGCTATAATGGCAATACAGTTTATCTATATATGTTTTTTTTTTTTTTTTTGCTTGATTGGAAATTAGGAGAAGATCAAAAGTCATATGAGAAGTAAACTAGGATTTGGTACATTTGGGAAGATTACATAACACACTGATTTAATTGAATTTTTATAGTAATATTTTATTCTCAATTCTAACATGATGGTGCTAATAACAGTCAAGCAATCTTTTTAGTAATATTTTATTCTTGGTAGCCGGGGCCAAATATTGATAGTGATTAAAAATTAGTAAAAAATTTGTGTGTGTGTGTGTGTGTGTGTGTGTGTGTGGTGGGGGGAGGGTGGTTCATGGCCCCCACTACAAGAAAAGAATCTGAATATAACGATTTTAAAGTTAAAGTAAAGTGTCATATGATTTCAAAAGAGCGCATAAATATAACGCTTTTGAGCTATGGAAGACTTTTTATAATACTTCTAGAAATATTTATAACACTGGTATTTATAACACCTAAGCACTTACTAAAAAAATATTTATAACGTCTTTTAGCCATGATTAAAAAAATATTTTTCTAGTAGCGCCCATGTTACCTTATATATATATATATATATATATATATATATATATATATATATATATATATATATATAGAAGCGGGTCAAAAGCCCCCCTTAGAAAGCCTCCCAAAAACTTTTCTCACTCTAATCCGTAATTTAATGTTAATATTAATGTTAATATTAACATTAAATACTAAATTTAACATTAAACTTAACATTAAAATTAATATTAACATTAACGTTAATATTAACATTAATATTAACATTAACATTAACATTAATATATAAAAAAATTAAAAAAAAAATTAATATTAACATTAACATTAATATTACGAATTAGAGTGAGGGGAATTTTTGGGGGACTTTCTAAGGGGGGCTTTTGATCCGCTCCCTATATATATATATATATATATATATATATATATATATATATATATATATATATATTGAGAGAGAGAGAGAGATGAATAACTTTGTTGGTTAACACCCTAGGTGAGCATGTTGCATGCCCCATTATGAATAACTAGTAACGTGTACGTGCATAAAAAAGATTGTTGAGAAAAAATTAAAATGTGTTATAACAATAGTTCCATGGAATTGACCCCAACCAACCAAGCAGAATGACTCCCACATTAACCACATGAGTTAGAAATGTTTGATCATAATTTGATAATATTAGGTAGTTAAATAATTAGTTTATATTATTTAATTTTTAATTTTAATTATGTGAGTACGTACATACGATTTAGATGGCTAGTTATTTTCAAGCCTTTCTATAAAGAGTAGAGATGAGAGTAGAATTAAATGGCTCAAGGAAAACAGAATATGACGGAAAACACGCACACCCCCAATATAAACTGACAGGATTCTTGCTTAGATGATTCAAAGAATATATTTTAGCCATAGAGGATTAGTTTAAAAAGACGATTCGCAGTTAAATTTGGTTGCACTCCAGTATTTGCAAACTATCAGCCAACTGAGACTTTCGAGCTTAGAGTTTTGTTAATCTCAGATTTATCCAAATATCTAGGTTAGCTTTCAAGTTAATATGGAAAATGGCAGGCGAATTAAAAAAAAATTTAAAAACGAAGTCGGAGGTCCATGGGAGAGGTCCTCGTTGTTAATCTCCTTTATGGTAAAGGTCTATATGGCTTAATAAATACAATTAGTTTTGTGAACGTAGCAAGGGGGTGAGAGGTGAGGTGGAACCCATGCGTTGGGAGTGGGAGAGAGGTTGTAAAAAGTCCTAAATATTTGGTTGTAGATTTAGCATTTTCCAAATACAATTGGTTCTGCTTGGGATGTGGAAGCCCAATAAACAATAATCCAAGGGCTTGCAGCACTACTGGCCCGCGGACCGCCGGCGGGTTGGGCTGGGATTTTCAGGCCCGTTCAAATGGTGGGTTGGCCCGCCCCGCCCCGCTAATTAGTGGGTTATGGTGGGTTGCGGGCCGGCCCGCCCCGCCGGCCCGTCCTGACAGCTCTAACTACTGCTTTCATTTAACCGGCGACCTACGTACAAGGAGGAAAGCAAGAGGCACCTTGCTCATCCATGGAAAAACCATGCAAAGATGGGTGTCTTAAAGATGTTTCCTCTCCTATGCATGCATACAACTTATGGCACATCCAGAAACTGACTGCAACTAGGGTTCCACTACCAAAATTCCTAGCTACATTCAACAATTGATGGGCGAATAGTCACCTATGTGTTGCATGCACAGGAAAGGGAACATCTTTAAGACACCTATTTTGGAGACAGCACATATGCTCCTGTCACCAGAGGTTCAAACCTCCTCCTACCCTTGCCTCAATAAAGTCACTTGTCCGGTATACATTATAACCTACTCTGCATCCAGAACCGAAAATCTTTCGACAATTTCCTATATAACAATGGTCCCTTAAGGGCTAGAAAATAACATCATCAATCATAATCAACTAGTTCACGTCATACTGTTAGCTAACAAAATTACTTAACATATGATAATAAAATTACTTACATATGATGACACTGGGAATATTGTAGCTCTGGAAAGTTGATTATCTAACAATCAATAAGATCTATACTAGAAGCATTGAAGCATCCATCCACCACGGCTTTATGTTAGGTTTGCACTTCTCAGACACCGCATACAAACTCCGCAACTCCCATCATTCTGCTGCTGCTGCTTTCCAACCAACTCGCACTTCCTCCACATCACTCACTTGTAAAGAAACCCTGTAGAATGTCTAAATGAATTAAACGGCTTAATCTCTTGTGTTCAGCCAATCATTCATGACCTACCAAGTACCAACCATATGATCCCTGAAGAAGGTTGTTTAAAACCAGTGCAATTTGGCAGCACCAACAACAAAAACCATTTCAAGTTCACCTAGAAATAACAGATATATAACTTTCCCTCAAAGCAGTATTCTACTTGAAAAAAATACACATATCCAAAACTGCTAGAGACAAATCAACTTGTCATCCATCTGGTCAACTAAGATCAATCATGACAAACAATCTTTACATTATAATAACTAATAAATTGGTTATAAACTTTGCCAAATGGAACTGGTGTCACATCACAGCCGTTTGTTTTTTTATTTTTCTACATGGGCAAAATATAAAAATAAACTGGAAGTAGAAGTGAGCACCAACAACAAATAATGGAGAATAATAAGATTAATAAAATACAGCACTGAATTTCAAGTGTCCTGTTTATTTTACCTATAGAGCAATTACTATTAAGATTATAAAGCACATTATTGTGGTAAAATAATAAGCTTACATCACCGATTTGTGTTTTGAAGACAGATTTCTGTTAGAGACACTACTGTGTAGTCCCATATCAGTTGCGAGAGGGGACTCTCAATACCTGACCATTGTGCCTAATAGATTCATAATTCCATTTTCATTAGTTAAACATGGTATCAGAGCAATTCTAATCTCCCAATTTCCAGTTGATCAAATTCTAAAATTCCCCAAATCCCAACAAACCCTAATCCTGCTGTTGTTTTCCTGACTCGCACTTCCTTCTCATCAGTTACTTAATTTTTGGCTATGGAGAACCATTATATAGGACACGAAAAAGGTTAGATAAAGAGTAAAAAAAAAAAGTCATCCAAAACATCATAAATCCAGCTTCCTTGCATCTGATTCAGACTATCCACATATTTCCTCTCTCTTGTTTAAAACTTAGCAAATAACTCTTGAACATAAAATAGCTCTAAGAACAAAAGTATTTGTTGAAAAGAACATTCACATGCTCCAAGGAGTAAGGACCACCCTTTCACCTACAAAGTTATCTTCTTGTCTCCTTCTTGCCCCCTCTGAGTTCATCACTGCAAAGCAACTAGAATTCACCATCCAACAATAAATAACCAAACAACTAACTCAATAATTACAAACAACAATCATAAATACAATGTCATGAGACAGCAAAAATATTTTAATGCCATTGGTAAACCGTTGTAAGAGCATATGTACAGAATTGCACTCTGGTTGTACAGGTTGCAAGTCTGTCAATTATAACCTAAAATACCCATTAGACAGCCTTTTAGTTCAACAAACCCTCTCGGTTTTCTAAATGAATCAAACAGCTCAATCTCTTGTATCCATCAAATCATTACTGAGCTACCAACCATATGATCCAACTATAAGAACTGAAGAACATTATTTAAAACCTCTGCAATTTGGAAGGAACAACAATTAAAACCATTAAGTAAACCGAGTGATAGCAGATATATAACTTCTGTGGAATCAGTACTCCTTCAAAATTCTAGAAAGCAGGTATCAATCAGTTATAATACATATCCAAGTAATGAAGAACAAAACTTCTACTGACAGACAAATCAACTTATCATCAATCTGGTCAACTAAGTTCAACCATCACACAACAATCTCTAATAATTAATAATATGGTTATAAACTTTGCAAAATGGAACTGGTGTTAGAAAGGCGAAAACAACAATTTGGATCATGTTTTTGCTGGTTAGATCAATATCTAAGGAAGCAAGCCAGAGCTGAATCTTTTGATTTTTCTAAATGGACAAAATAATAAAATAAAATGGAAGTAGAAGTGAGCACCGACCTAAATTATCAGCGTATGAATAAGACCAAGGTTCTAAATGGCGGTAGGCGGGTGCGCGGCGGAGAGAGTCCGCCTACCGCCTAGGCGCCGCCTAGGCGGTCGATACATTTTGAACATTTTTTACTATTCTACCATTGTTTGCCTAGGAGCCGCCTACGCGGTCGATACATTTTGAACATTTTTTTTTACTATTCTACCTTTTTTTTTTGCATAATATGCATATTTTAAGGGTGTTCCATGCATAACTAAGTTGTAGAACGAAGATTTATAAAGTTTTAGTTTTGTAAAAGTGAACCATAGTCCATAATACTTACAAAACCTTTTTGGCCAAAATATCTTGTTAGCTATTGCTCCGCCTAGGCGCCCGCCTACGCCGCCTTACCTCTGCCTATGCCACCAACCTCCTTTGGCCGCCTACTCCACCGCCTATTGAAAAGCGGTACGGAGAGAGACCGCCTACCGTCTAGGCGCCGCCTAGGCGGGCTAGGCGGCCGCCATTTAGAACAATGAATAAGACAGAGTATTGTAGGTGACATTCCCTAAATTATACCAAATATTACTCTATAGTCCTAAAATTACAGAGAGATATCCCCTCATGAAAATTGAAAGTTAAAAGGTTGCATAACCCCCTATTCAGCTATTAAATTCACTAAATAGCATGTCTATCATTACATTAACCGTAAGGTTATGATGGTCATTTCCTTTCTCCATACCCACATTATGTTCATTAAATATAAGCAAAGAGGACCATCATTAATGTATTTCTGTAAAGAAAAATGTCAACTACATATAGAAAGCACAAAGTGACAAAAGCCTGAAGCCAAATAACAGAATAGGAAACAAATAAGAGCATCCATTCCTAACAAATGCAGTACCAAGAAGCTGCTAGGTTGCCTGAGTGACATATTTTCTATTATTGGAAAGTGACCAAGAAAATAGGAAATTGGTCCACTTTCCTCACTTCCTAATTTTCTATGTATATTACAATCTCATTATCACTTTTTCATTTTAACAATTTGTACTAACTACTATCTACCATAGTTTCTAACCAGTAAAGGAAGATTTTCTTTCAATTACATTCTTCAAAACAAACATATTCACATTTTGGTAAGTTACTTCTCAAGACCGTCCTACTGGAAAGCATAATTTTCAACTTGGTGTCTTCTTCACTTTGCAACAGTTAAGCATGACCAGAGTGTAAGAGCTCAAGAACCAATAAAATTTTAGTAATAAAAGGAAAGATGATTCCATGTGTAATATTGAACTAATAAGAGGCTGGTGATAAGCAAAGAAAAGGTCCAATTGTCAAGATGGCAGCTGAACAAGAATAATTATTGATGGGCACTCGGGTTTAATTTGGAACAAATTACCAAATCCAAGTTTGGTACTTTGGTTTTGTCGGTTGGCAATAGCTTACATGTGCAGGCCTCTTCAAAAACCTGGGTTCCTGATATCCTACACTGCCCAACTCTAACTAAACTTATCATATCCTCCATATTCATAAAGGGATGTGACAAGTGAACTTATGACCCATACTGGAATTTAATTACAGAACAAGTCCTGAGCAAAAAATAACCACTAGAAAATTACATATATAAAAATATACCAACTTAATGTTATTGAATGAATCACAATAACCAGTCCCAATAAGCGAGATAGAAGCACAAGACGAGATCAATTTATGGAACAATTTCATCAAACAAGATGAAGCCTACGAGTTGCCATAAATAAGAGGCATGCAAATAACACGGATCCATTTTATGCAGCTAGCTAATCTTCCATGTTACAAGGAAAAAGAGCAAAAGAAATTACACCAAGATGGATATAATCAGATTAACACAGAAATAACAGTGATTTCAAAAGTAACCTGTCCCTCCAAACCATCCGAACTATAGTAACCATTATAACTTGAAAACAGCTAAAATGATCAACTAAACCTAAGAATAAATAAAGCTTTCAAACGAAACCTCTCATAATCAGCTCCGGGTGGCCGGCAACGTCCCCCGCAGGCTAGGGCGCCTTGAGCTCCTCCAACTTCGACTTAATCTGGTCCCTCACCAGCTCCACTCTCTTCAGGTACACCTCAAGCTCCAGGATGTGCTGCTTCTTCCATTTCTCATCCCCCTCGACCTCCGACGAATTCACCAAATTCCCCCCTAAGCTCAACACGGGCAGAGGACCAAACCCTAGCCCGCTGCCGATTTCTGGCCTGAGGGGCCCGCTGGCCATGAAAGAATTCAGTAACTCCTTGAAGATTGGCGAGAGGCAGCTCTTCACCGTCTCCTCGACGATGCTCGGTATTGCAGTCGCCGCCGGCGGGGGTGGTGCAGCCTGGGTTAGGGAGGGCGTCGGTGGGATTATTGGAGCCGTATCATCTGCCGTCTGCACCTGCACCATCACGACCCCCTCTGACGGCCCCACCGCCAACGGAGGCACGACAGGGAGCGGCGGGGCCGGCAGCATCGGTATCGTGTCGATCGCCCTCTTCCTCCCGCGCTTCCTCGGCCTAGAGGCCTGCCGATCCGGTCCGGCAGAGGGGTTGAGGTCGTCGTCGCTCTCGCGGGAGGAACGCTTGGCGCCGCCGCTGCCGCCGCCGACGCTCCAGATCCTCCGCGCGATGTCGTACGTGGCCTGCTCGTGAGAGCTCTTGAAGGAGAACTCGGCGCCGTGGGCGGCCATCCGTGCGGCGGTGTTGCGGTACTTCTTCTTGAGGCGGCGGAGCTTCTCTATGAGCTGGCTCTTGTTGAAGTCGAGCTGGAGCTGGTTTTTTATCTGCTCGTAGAAGGGGCCGGTGTCGTACTGGTGCGACGCGAACGTCGTCCCCCTGGAGGAGGTGAACTCGAGGAACCCCTTGAGGATCTTGATCTCGTCGTTGTCGGTCCACAGCCGCTGGAAGAGCTTCCGGGATTCGTCGGCCGACGGGACGGAGGGGGTCGCCGGGGGCGGTGTCCTGTCCTCGGCCTTTGGTTGAGGTATCACCAGAGGGTTATAGTTAGGGTTAGGGTTAGAGTTAGGGTTAGGATTAGGGTTTGAGGAGGGGGAGGGATCGGCGGCGGCGGAGGCGGCGGAGGCGAGAGGTAGGGTTGTAGGAGCGGGCATGGGGACGTCGTCGTCCTCGTAGTCGTCCATGTCGGAGTCCTCGGTATCGTCGAGGTCGTCGTCGTCGTCATCGAAGCCGACGCCGGCGGCGTGGTTCTGCTTCTCCGGAGCAGCGGCCATTGGAGGCGTCTTCGTGATCTGCTCTTTATTCTGATCGATCGATTTGTTGGGTTCGATTTGGGTTTAATTTTAGGGTTAGGGCTTGGGTTTCGACGAGCATAGGGTTCGGGTGCGGCGTGTGTGGAGTTTTATTAGTGGAGGCGATTGGTGGGGAGAATTCTGGGCCGTCGGGTGGGGATTGGACGGCTAGATTTAGGGGGATTTGGTGTTGTTTCGACTCATGTAGTGCATCTCTGGTCCGAAAGGATTTGGAATTGGCTGTGTGCATCAAGGCCCCTAAGGTGTGAAATTTGGGTGATAAATAGTTTTTTTTTTGCTAAATTATAATTTGATACACTCAACTATTACAGTTTTTCAACTTAATATCCTGATTGTCCTTTCCTTCTCCCCCCAACCCCCCCTCCCCCTCTCTCTCCGGCTGTGGGTGGCAGCGGACGGAGGGGGCGGGTAGGGGGTGGCTGCCGGTGGGGGAGAGGAGAGAAAGAGGGGGGGGGGAGGAAGTAGCAGCCGGGAGGGGATGGGAGTGTAGTTTAGGAATAAAAAAATTTGGGGTATCTTGTTAGAAATATAAGTTGAGATAGGGTATTAAGTTAGTACCTATAAAAGTTGAGGGTATTAAGTTGAAAAACAGTGATAGTTGAGGGTATCAAGTTGTAATTTAGCCTCTTTTTAAAAAAAAAATTTGTTGCTCATGATAAAAAAAAAAAATGAGTATCCAAGACAAGAATTAAGATGGTACCTCTTGTTAAAAAATTAAAAAAAAACAAACAAAATCTTATAAAAAAGATACTATATCTTGAACTTATGCTCCTTTACATGAGAGGTGAAATTAAAAAGCAACTTGACTAAGTAGATTATTCTATCAAATTATGTGATACTAATATTGAAAATACTACAAAAAAGTGTGTGTGTGTGTATATATATATATATATATATATATATATATATATATATATATATATATACATATATATATATATATATATATACATATATATATATATATATATATATATATATATATATATATATATTTATTTATTTATTGGAAATGGTAATTAATTTCGGAATCGCTCCCACTAGGATTCGAACTCCGCCCAAAAGGGCCACATGCCTCCACACTAATATATATATATATATATATATATATATATATATATATATATATATATATATATATATAGGGTGTCCACTTCTTAATGGTGCTTGTAGGCATGCCTCGAGGGGAGGGGGGAGGAAGTAGCACCCGGGAGGGGATGGGAGTGTAGTTTAGGAATAAAAAAATTTGGGATATCTTGTTAGAAATATAAGTTGAGATAGGGTATTAAGTTAGTACCTATAAAAGTTGAGGGTATTAAGTTGAAAAACAGTGATAGTTGAAGGTATCAAGTTGCAATTTAGCCTTTTTTTTAAAAAAAAATTTGTTGCTCATGATAAAAAAAAAAAGAGTATCCAAGACAAGAATTAAAATGGTACCTCTTGTTAAAAAATAAAACAAAAACAAACAAAATCTTATAAAAAAGATACTATATCTTGAACTTATGCTCCTTTACATGAGAGGTGAAATTAAAAAGCAACTTGACTAAGTAGATTATTCTATCAAATTATGTGATACTAATATTGAAAATACTAGAAAAAAGTGTATATATATATATATATATATATATATATATATATATATATATATATATATATATATATATATATATATATATAAAGAAAATTTATTGAAAGCTGGAAACACAGAACAACCGAACCGGGCCGTGCCCACTACAGAGAGCAAAACACAAAGGAAATTCAAAAACAGCCCCGTTCCCGGGGGGGAGGGGGCACGTGGCGTGCCCACGCGGATCCCGAGGGGCCAGCTGCGCGCGCGTGGCCCGGAGATGGGCGCGAAACCCGAACGGGCAGGGGCGGGGCCCGAGGGGGCTCGGGCCCTGAGGGGGCGACTCGGGGAGAGGAGCGCCGCACAGAGCCGTTGGGGTCGCGGCGGCCGGAGGGCGAGCCACGGCGACTGGGAGCCAACGACGGTAGGGGGCGAGCCACGGCCGCGGCGATCGGGGGGGGGCTACTCCGGTGGTGGCGCTGCCCGCTGACCAGAGCGAACCGGCGAGGATCTGCCGGGAGGGAGACGCGCATCCCGCAGAGGCGACGGGGGCGCCACGGCAGCCAGAAGGCGAGCCACAGCAGCAGGGGGGCCGACTCCGGGGGGAGGGCAGGGCGAGCGCGCTGGCTACGAACCCCGGCGGAGGGCGGAAGGAGGAGGGCCGGGGGGTAGGGGGCCACGCGCCACCGCGAGGGAACCGGAGGAGGGGCTCGACCAAGGAGAGGTTCGACGGAGGGATAGGATCCGGGAGGCCGGAGGGGGGGGAACCGCCAGGAGAGGGCGGAGAGCCTGGGGGAGAGGTAGGGATGAGGAGGGGATGGCAGGCGGCCGGTCACCGGCGAGGGGCGGCCCAAACGTACTGAGAGAAGGGGAGCGGGCCGTCGACCGGCGAGGGGAAGAGAGCGGCCTGCTCCGTCGACGGAAGACGGAGGGGCGAGGCGGCGGCCGCAGCAGGGGCCGCCGGAGGAGGGGGAGGGAGCGCCTGGGGAAGGGATGGGGCACACGGGAGCGCCGGGGAGGGTGCTACTGGGGACGCCGGGAAGAGAGACACGGCCGAAGAAGGGAGCAGCGCGGCCGCAGAGGCGACGAGATGGAGAGGAGCCGGAGACGGGGGAGGCGCGGCCACCGGGGGTGAGGGCGCTGCGGCGGACACGGCGGCCAGCGGGGGCGACGGGCCGGGTCCGAGGAGAGAGAAGACCATGGCTAACCGGGGTTGCCGAACTCGGCGACGCCAACGACGCCGAGGGCGTCGGCGGCGCCGAGGAGGAGAGAAGAGGGCGGAAGACCCGCCGCACGACGGGCAGACGCCGGACTGGGCTCCACGCGGGAAGATCGGCCGGGGGAAGCCTGGCCAACCGCCGAGTCCGGGGTGGCCGAGAAGGGAGGGGAGCCCTCGGCGCGGCGGGGAGCGCTGGAGATCGGCCTGCCACCAACCGGGCGCGGAAGGGGGGGTTCGAGAAGGGGGGCGCTCCGCCCAGCGGAAGCCTGACCCAGGCTGTCATACTCTTAGTTTTATTATTATTATTATTATTATTATTATTATTATTATTATTATTATTATTATTATTATTATTATTATTATTACTATTATTATTATTATTATTATTATGGTATTTATTTCTATTTCCATGCCATGCCCTAACCCTAACCATAGGTAGGACCAAGTGTCCCTACAACCATAAAACCTAAGGGGCCAAGTGTCCCCCATGTGTCCCATGGACTTGTGTGGAAGGGGGACACCTCACCCCCCTTTCTCTCTATATAAACTCTCCCCCCCCCCAACACACAAACCCACACACACCAACCCCACACATTACCAGCACCCCTTCCCTCTTTATAACCCACACACACACACACAAAGAAAGAAAGAAAAAAAAAACACAAACACACACACCCGACCCCCCCCCCAACCGCCCGCTGCCGCTGCCGCCGCCCACTGCCGCCGCCTGCCGCCGCCCGCCACCGCCAGCAACCGCCAGCCGCCCCCCCCCCCCCCGGCCACCTCCACTTCATCTTCTCCATCTTCTTCCTCTTCCAAAACCCTAGGTAATTTCTTCTTCTTCCCCAAAAAAAATCTATATTTATTTCCTGATTTGAACTTAGGCTAACATTGCTAACAAGAATATTTGTTATTGGATTCAAAATTAGGGTTTGTGGAGAAGTCTAGGTCATTCCCAACCCAAGGCAAGTCCTCCATTCCCTCTTTCCCTCTCTTTCCTTTTCTTCAAGAATACTTTATTCTGATTTTTGGATTAATTTGAACATGTATAGGTTAAATCAAAATTTGAAATTTCATATTTAATGTCAAATTTTTTTTCATAAGAGCATGATTTGGAATATAGGTTAAAGAATTCCTCTAAGTATGGTATAACTTCAAATTTTGAAATTGTTATTATTTAACCTGATTGAGCTCTCACAAAATTTTTGAAATTTTGATTTCTAATAAATTTCAAAAATTTGATAGACATAGGCAAAGGAATTAAAAATTTGTTATACTTAGGCACTGTAATTAATATTTGTGACGTATCACGGATAAGTGTATAAGCATTGGACACAAATAAAGGAACCGATTGTGGACATGAAACTGTCTGGACTTGAATTTGCCATGAACAAATAAACACACATGAACATACGGGACTCTCCAAGGGTAAGTTTGACATACACATTGGAACTGAACAATTGGACCGCACGCCGGAAAGGTAAAAGTACAAGGACCCTGCGCTTCTCTACTTAATATTAAGTACTCAATGTGGTGTGTTCATAGTTAGAAATAAGTCTCGTTTTTTTTTTTTTTTTTTTTTTACATTTTCCTGCTTCATGCACATATTGATATGGAAGAATTATGTTTGATTTGATTTTCTTTATACTATCTACATGATGTATATACATATATAGATATATGTATAAAGTCTTCACATATTAACTAGTATAGTTGGGTAAACATTAAAATATTGCTCTATTTTGATAAACTGCCAACAATTAGCAAGCCGCGACCCGACTAATTGCTAAAGGAAAGGTAACCATTGCTTGCTCAGGTAAAGGTCTCAAGTTCTTTTTGTTCTTTTATACTGTGTGGTTCCGGTGTTGAGAGTTGCTCCACCGAAGGGGTCGGCGAGCCCATTTATTTACCTGCGTGGTTCCGGTGTTGAGAGTTGCTCCACCGAAGGGGTCGGCGAGCCCAGGATTTACTCTTATCATATATATGTTTTTTGTAATTTTCGGGGCTCCTAAATACAAAGGAGACTCTGCCGAAATTTTTAAAAAATTTAGAAGATAGACAAATTTCTGACTTTCAAAAATTTTAGGAAATTCTTATCTAGAAAGCATTTGGGAGGGGAGAGCAACTGAATATCCCTAGATATCCCGTAACATAAATAACAAAAGCTGATCAGTATTTCAGAAATCTCGTGAATCAGTACATCTAGTTTTCAACTAGGGTGTACTAGCCCAAGGGAGGCTCGAAAATCTCGGAAATTAATGCATCTACTTGACAGTAACATCAATAGATGATTTTAGCCCAAGGGAGGCTCGGAATTCACAGCCTGATCCCAGGTTAACGGGATTGTTCACGGGAAATATTTAGAGAATTATTCGGAGTATTGTTCTCAAAACTGCATTTCATTAAATTTCGATCTTACTCCAGAATCAGCGCTGCCTATTATAGGTAGGCAGTTTTTCCTAATTGCTCAAGAAAAGCAATTCCTACTAAAAGCTCAAGGGAAGCTCGGAAATCTCATTATTCATGGAGTAGGACGTTGTTTTCATTCATGTTCTTCTAAAGCAGATATATATATATATATATATATATAGCAGTACAATTGGCATATCCTTGTTTCATTTTCTTTACTACATATTTTAATTTTGTTTAACTTTCACCGTTCTTGGCCGAGGACTTGCTTGTCATTTTCTAAACGACCTAGTATTTGTTCACTAGGTGAAGAAGAAGAAGACGCCTCCGCCGAAGTATCGCCGCACTACAACGAGGAGTAAACTGTCTGGACTACCTACAGTTATGGCCAGTAGTATCGTAGTTATCTTGCAAGTACACTTTTGTAATAATCTGTAATAGTATTGTTGGAAAAGTTCCCTGTATAATAGCTACACTATATTATAATACCATGAAAACTCCTTGTATTTTCTATTTTGCTGATAATTACGGGCGACAATCGCGATTTCGGCGCGTAGCCTGGGGATGTGTTTATGACGTCACCATTCCACTCGGGAAGCGGGACGTGACACGTCTTTTAAGTGGTGGCCCATGCAGGTCAGCAAAAATAGAAAATCTAGGACAAGACATAGGTTCGGATAAAACGTAGGTTCTAGAATTATAAGGAGCACCACGAGTCCCAATCACACTCTAGGAATCTCTGAGAAGGAAGTATCCATAGTTAGTAGATGATTACCTCTTTTCTAACCAACTATTTAATCCTAGTAAATGGATAGTGACTCAAGAAATTCTTGATGTAGATCATGCCCCGATTCGCACCTTTCGCAAGACTAAATAATGACAGCCACAGCATGGACGAATATTATGCATTTGTGAAGAAGATGTGGAAGGTAGCACCAAAAGGAATGATAGAAGCCTATGGGGTACATTACGAGCTGAAATACCCAGTGGTGACTGACATAGTAGATGAAAGAAAAGTATATTATAATACGGTACATTACTATGTACTGATCAAGGCAGAACCCTCTGAAGGTCCAGAAAACGAACGTAACGGTACCTTGGAAGAATGGAAACAGGCGTACCCAGAGGCAAGGATCCTTAACATAAGACGAATGTAGATTTAGACCCCCCAGAATGAAGATAATGTGTAATATAGATGTGTGAATAAGTATTAGATCCTTAGTTATGTAAAGGGTGTGTGTATGTATGTAGTGAGAAGGTAAAATAAGACCCCCAATACGTAGGTGGAATATGAATGTATTTAGTAGAAATGTAATATATGAATGTATGTAGTAGGAACATATTGTGCTATCAATAAATAAATATACTTTTCCTATATTTTTATATTCCTAAGAATATTATGAATGTAGGTATGGACCTATTTATGCCAAGTTTGGAATGGGATGGGAGTGATTACACTTTGTACTTATACCAGCGCTATGCAAGACTAATGTGGAACGCACCCGACTGGTACGACATCCATGTCTACCAAGTATTTTATGCAGTCATGCGTCCCATTATCAGGGACATCGAGGACGGAGCTGAAGTATATTATGAAAATACAACCTACTGCCTGCATGTCCGAGATCCAAACCGCATCTACATCGGACTACATGGATATGAGGGTACACTAGATGACTTTGAAAGACTCCATCCAGAAGTTGATATCCTCACTGAGGAAAGAATCCTCATCGAGGCTATAGTATAAGAAAAAAACCTAACCATGAATGTATAGTGAAGAAGGAATCCTTCTCTTTTTGTCTGCTGTATGGTATTTTGGAAATCAGCAGATATGTATACAACTAGGGATAGATAGAGATAGATACTATGTCACATTTTGGAGAAGTGGAGTGACATGAGTAGGTTAGGTGAAAGGAATATAAACAAATGTAAAGTTGAGAGTAGAAACCACATTTTGTATTACTCTCATTTTAGTGAAATATGTATAAATATATGACTCTGCTCTACACTTTGTTATGAATGAACATTGTGAGTCGATTATTCCCTGAGGAATTGTGTCTTTTATTTCAGGATATGGACAATCATGATCAAACAAACAACCCACCACCTCAAGCATCAACTGAGCCAACCGTGGCTGACATGTTCCGTTTGTTCCAGCAACTATTGGAATCCAATAGTCAACAGGCCCATGCTGCCCATGCAACAAATACCACAATATTGGAACAAATGCAGAATTCTAACAATACCAAGGATAAAACCCTAAAAGAGTTCAGGGATCTTAGGCCGCCCAAGTTTAAAGGAACTGAAAGTGCGATGGAAGCGGGTCAATGGCTGAGAACCATTGAAGGTTTGATGAAGGCTGCCAAAGTTAAACCCGAGGATATGGTACCAGCAATCCGCATCCAGCTGGAAGACATAGCTGGATACTGGTGGAGTGCCGAGTACCCAGAAGATTCTGACCAGGACATGTCATGGGCAGAATTCAAGAAGAAATTTGAAGACAGATTCTATCCTAAGTCAGCACGGATAGAATTAGAACGACAATTCAACTATCTGAAACAAGGGAGATGTACAGTTGATGAGTACGTCGCGGAATTTTCCAGGCTTAGTCGATTTGCCCCCAACATGATAGCGGATGAAGAAACAAAAATATCCAGGTTCGTAGAAGGACTTGGAACCCAATTGAAAAGTAGGGTCGCCTCTTATCGGTGCCAAACATTTTCAGAGGCAACAGAAGCTGCTCGAGATCAAGAAAGGATACTAAAGGAAGAACAACCTTTCCGGTCTTCAAAACCTAAGAGAACTTTTGAGGAGGGGGCATCCTCCAACAAGAATCATTGGCAGGGACCGCCTAAGCGTCCTCAGAACGGCAATCCAGACAGATCCGTTATCTGTAATTACTGCCACAAACCAGGCCACAAAATAAATGTATGTAGGAAGAGATTGGGGCTTTGTTTGAAATGTGGAGCAGGAAATTATCTAACCAATCAACGCCCTCAGTTGCCTGCAACTGGAGCAACCACACAAATTTTCAATCAAGGATACCGACCTCCAGTTCAAGGAATCCAACCTCGACCTATGATGCAGGCACCAATATCACAAGCAGGTGTGGCTTATGGAAATCAGCACAGGCCGCCCTATGCACCTCAAGCATATTAATTTCAACAAGCACAACGGGCGGCTCAAGCCCAAAATAATAACAAGAAGAGAAATAGGCAAGGTCAAGCATTTATAATGGGAGCTGAAGATGCAAATATCCTTGGAGAAGTAATTTCAGGTACTATTTTAATTTCTGCTTATCCAGCATCAGTATTATTTGATTCCGGGGCTACCCATTCATTTATAGCATCTTCTTTTATATCACAACGTGAAATAGAGTCCCAACCGCTGCCTAAATCACTAAAAGTCATCACCGGTAATGGAGTGGTAGAAGTCAGTCGGGATGTAGTAGATGTCCCATAAAATTGGGTGGAGGAGCTTTTCGTACCCGGTTGCTCGTTTTTCCAACAAGCAACTATGATATAATATTGGGTATGGATTGGCTAACTGCAACATTAGCCAACATAGATTGCGGTCAGGGAAAAGTTTCCTTTCAACTTCCTGACGGAGAATTTTATGAATTTGTAAGAGACCAGAATGAATTCAATGCAGAAGAACTAGAGAAATTTGAATTACCAGTACTGCTGCAAGGAGTGGCGGAGCAATCATTTCCAAGGGTAGTGGAAGAATTTAAGGACGTATTCCCAGAAGAATTGCCAGGGCTACCCCCAGATAGAGCTGTAGAATTTTTTATAGACTTAATACCTGGAGCTGCACCCATAGCCAAAAAGATATACCCAATGAACAAGGAGGAGCTGGCTGAGTTAAACAAACAAATAAAGGAATTATTATCCAAGGGATTTATTCAGCCTAGCGCTTCGCCATGGGGTGCACCAGTATTATTTGTGAAAAAGAAGGATGGTACCCTACGCCTAGTAATTGATTATAGGCCTTGAATGAGGTTACCATCAAAAATAAATATCCCTTACCTCGGATCGATCAACTGTTTGATCAGTTAGAAGAGGCAAGGGTATTTTCGAAAATTGATTTGAGATCCGGATATCATCAAGTGAAGGTAAAGAAGGAAGATATTCCAAAAACTGTATTTAGAACTCGGTATGGGCATTACGAATTCTTAGTTATGCCATTCGGGTTGACAAATGCACCAACTATATTTATGGACCTGATGAATCGAGTATTTTATCAATATCTGGATAAATTTGTGATTGTATTCGTTGATGACATTCTTATATACTCCAAAAGTGAAGAGGAGCATGAAAAGCACTTGAGGATAGTACTACAAACTCTGCGGGAGGAACAATTATATGCCAAGCTTAGTAAATGTGAATTTTGGCTGGACCAAATACCATTTCTAGGACATATTGTCAGCGGAAAAGGCATCTCGGTAGACCCGAAGAAAGTGGAAGCAGTTAAGTCTTGGCCGACACCTAAGTCCGTAGCAGAAATCAGAAGTTTCTTAGGACTGGCTGGTTATTACCGAAGATTCGTGGAGAATTTTTCCAGAATTGCAGAACCTTTAACCCGCCTCACTCGAAAGGAAGAAAAGTTTAACTGGACAGAGAAATGTCAAGCAGCATTTGACAAATTAAAGAAAAGATTAATTTCAGCCCTAATACTGGCATTACCATCTGGTTCGGGTGGATATGAGATATATAGCGATGCATCAGGAAAGGGTCTAGGATGTGTACTGATGCAGCACAGAAGAGTCATAGCATATGCGTCCCGGCAATTAAAGACACATGAAAGAAATTATCCAACTCATGATCTCGAACTTGCAGCGGTGGTATTCGCACTTAAGTTATGGAGACACTATTTATACGGAGAAAGAATCAAAATATACACAGACCACAAGAGCTTAAAGTATGTCTTCACACAAAAGGAAATCAATATGAGACAAAGAAGATGGTTGGAGCTATTGAAAGACTTTGATATGGAATTAACATATCACCCAGGCAAGGCTAATAAGGTGGCTGATGCCTTAAGTAGAAGACCCGAAGTTTTCTTTTTGAATACACCCAAGGAAATCCTTAAGGATTTGAGGAAAATGGAAATTGAAGTAATATGTCCGATAACTGAAGGGATATGGCAAAACTGTCACGACCCGCACCCTGTATAGGGGCACGAGAAGTGGTTACGTCCAGCCTACACCGCAGTGTCGGCGGTAGTAAGCTGTTCTAGGTTGCTAACAAGTCTCATGCAGTGAATATAAAAGTACTTGTCCAGATATCAGCTCCGAATGGAGGGCAAGTAAAGGGTATGATCTACTCACACACAGTCTAAGCACGAAAAGATAACACAGAAGTTATACCTAAGGAATTAAAGACAACAACAACTAACTACTAAAATAATATACCAATATCTCAAACCAACTTAATACAGACTCAATATCTTAACTTTAATACAACAAGCCAAAACATGAAAGCTAAAGTAGTGTACTAGCTAATCTCCTGAATCACTCCTGAGAGTCGGGACCAAAGGTAGCTAATCCCTCGCCAGGTCCATGGTAAGCAGGGCATGTGTCCTCAGGATTATCATCTGTAATATTTTCAACAGGTCCAATCAGGACGGGAACGAGTACAACTCATCAAGAAAAACCCAAGTAAATGACAAAGAACTATAAAGCAGTTATAGACAGTTTTATTGATGAGCATGGCAGTTCTATACAGGTAATGATGGCATAGAGAGGCAGTAAGATACAAGAAAAGAAAGGTAACTAAAACAAGAGAAGAATCATGGCAATGAAGACTGTAATAAAAGCTAACTGAACTAGAATATCATGTGTGAGTCCAGACAGTACGATATAAGTCTAATATAATTCCAGTGTGAGTCCAGTCCATATAATCTGATACCAGATAATTTCCAGTACAAGATGAGTCCAACAGTGATCAATGAAACCAGGGTGAGTCCAACTATGATCTAACAGTGTGTTTTAAAATACCGAGATCGACATGCAAACGGCTGTAGGTATCAGGCACATCTCTCACTGATCAGGCAAGAGATGGCTATGCTTCCAGTAGATTCCAGTTTAGAGATTCCAGATTTGGGGTATGTCTACATGTCTTACTCAATATTTCCCCGTCCAGCAAGTGAATCCAGTACAAGACACAAAAATCGAGATGAGTTCGGCCAAATGATGATTCCAGAAATGATTCCAGAATGATTCCAGTGATTCCAGTAATAGAGATCAGTAAGTAAGGTATGTGTCGCATACATGAATCCAGAAATATTCATACGTGTTGATACAGAAAATCACATAGAACTAACTAGAACTGAAATACAGTAATCGACAAATAAATGAGAGAATTATCAGAGAATGTACTCGCCTGTTACTCTGGAAAGAGTAGTATAATATCAGATGTCTGTACCAGGGTCACAATGTCCTAAAATAGAGCAATACAGTTATGACATGTCCAAAATGAAGGTAAATGAAATCTACGATGCAATATATGAATTCTAAGCCAATCTAGGTCAAAGTCAAACTTGGTCAACACTACAGTCAAACTAAGTCAAATCAAGTCATACTAGGTCACAAGAAGTTAAACTAAGTCATACAAGGTTAAACAAAGTTAAACAAGTCTAATCTAGGTTAAAGTCAACCCTTGGTCAAACATTCTAGCAAAACTAGTCCAGTTATCTAGGGTTTAGTCAATAACTGTCAGACTAGTAAAATACTAGTCAATATAGTCAAGCTAAGTCGAGTCTAGGTCAAACTTAGACTAACTAAGGTTTTGGTTAATCATAGACTAGTCAATAAGACAATTAGGTTAATCTTGACTAATGGTCAACATCCAGTCAAACCCTATAAGGCTAACTCAAAACCAAACATAGGCTAACCTGTCTTAGGATACCTAAGATACTATACTACAATAAGGTATTTTACATGAAATATATAGTACAATACCAACCTTAATCCTGTAATCAAGCTAATCCCATTTTCCAACTCAAGTCATGACTCAACTCTAAGTATCTCACTTAACCCTATACATATCTTCATTTACATAGGACTACTCATTTAACTTTAAGTCACAATTTACCCATGAATGGGTCAAACCATAATCAACTAGTCAACAGTCTAGGGTTTAGTCAAACCTAGATCATTAAGTCATTTAGAGTTCATCTAAATCCTTTCTAGGTCAATTAGGTCAAGGTTTGACCTATAGTTGACTTTGGTCAACCTTGGTCAACACTAAAAGTCAAACTAGTCAAACTAGTCCAAGTTAGGTCAAACAATGTTAAACTAGTTAGGGTTAGTCAAACTAGTCATTCTAGGTTAGTTTAAGTCAAAACTAGGTTAAGCTAGTTCAAATTTGACCTAAGGTTGACCTTGGTCAACACTTAGTCAAATTGGGGTCAAACTAGCTAAGTCTTGGTTTACTAGTCAATTAGGGTTAGGCCTAATGGCCATAGGCTAGTATCATAGCCCATAGGTTAGTATTCCTAGGTCAAGGCTATAGGGTTCATAGGTTTACACCTATAATAGGGTCTATACATTATACCTATATATAGGGGTCAATATGTATATACCCATACCCAAATATATATAACTTATATTTATACACACATCTCTATAACATATAGACATATATATGTATATGTGTATATATACCTAATACAATATATATACAATATATATACAATATATATAGAGATATAATGAGAGAGAGAGACTCATATAGAGAGAGAGAATAGGGGAGACTGAATAGAGAGAGGGAGAGAGAGTTAACAGGAATGGGGGGGATTTCCAGCTCCTTGAACAGGATTTGGCCCCAACACACACACACACAAACCTACATTAATACATATGTGTATATACACATCTATACACATGTGTACACCCTAAAAACTCACATACACACACATATATATATATACATATGTATACAATACTGAAATATACATATACATGTATAAATGATAATAAAAATCAAATCAAAACTCATTTCTAAAAACTGGGAATTTATCCAAACTCTGGAAATATGACACTGTGTACAGAGAAAATAGGTAAACCCAAATTGACGACCCAATCCTAGCTAATACCCAAGACTAAGGGTTGGTAAACCTAACCCCACATACATACGTGTCGTGTATGTCGATGGGAGTCCACCACGACACGACACGGCGTGTCCAGGAGTCTAAAACCCAAATCGGGTAAATTACAGTGCACAGTATCGTGCTAAGGTGCACACGCGTGTAGGACACGACACACGTGTCCATGTGTCTCGTGCTCACGCGTGTGGGTTCGCCTAGGGTCAGGCTAGGTGTCTAGGTACCTGATTCGTGTCCAAGTGTCCCCGTGTCCGCGCACGAAGTGCGTATCAGAGGCACTGTGCGCGCGTGTAAGTGACAGTGTGTGTCCAGTGCGAGTGCGATTCCTCACTCGACACGACACGGCTTGATACGAAACTTTGGGGATGTCTTGTCAGACATTGCCCCTAGGTTTGTGTCAAGTTTCCCGTGTCCACGTGTCGTGTACAGTGCACACGAGGGGTCTGGTAGCAGGACAGCGTGCACTGTCTCGTGCACGCGTGTCGAGGGCTTGTGTGCCACGTGTGTGTCACCTAGGGCCTCGTGGTCGTGTCCTAGGATAGGTGAGGTATCAGGGTACGTGTCTAGGTCACTGTATCATGTCCACAACACGTGTGGACACGACACGAAGTGTCAAACACTTGCGTGTTTACAGTGTGCACAGTATAAACAGTGTGTTAAAATCAGTGGGTTCGTGTCCTGTTTTGGACACGAACAGTGTCCAATTCATGCTCAATCCTAGGGAATCGTGTCCTACACATCTAGGGCTACCCAAAAATATATTTTGTTTGGAAAATTTTGAATAAAAAGTCCTATGTGGCATTTCACCAAATACCTATATAAAACCATTGATACGTGTCCGATACGGACACCAAACCAAGTCTAAATCTCACCAAACTTAGCCTACAGTTAGGGTATACCTATATGCATGCATTTATGAAGAGAAATCACAATATTAGCTAGGTTTATAGGTATTTACCTATGAGTGCAAAATCCTCAATATTAGGCCTTTTTGAATAAAAACCCCCTTCAACACCCAATGTCCAAAGCTCCACAAATCCTCGATAGCAGGTCCTAACTAGTACCCTCTAGTGTAGGGGAGTCCAATGCAAGAAACTAGAGGTGATTTAGATCAAAATTGATCAAGTTATCAAGGTTTGTAGAAATGGGATTTTTCTAGGTTTAAATTCATGTAAATTATTCATGAATTAATACAAAGGGGTTATATAGAAGTGTGGGCTGCCAAGGGGGGGTAGGGGGTAGATATTTAGGGTCCCCTCCACCTTGCTAACTTAGCCCCTAAGGCTTGACTAGGTAGATAGATATTTCTAGGTTCTAAAATATCTAAAAAATAAGATATCTAGATATTTATGAAACCTAGATATTACACATAGGTTAACATCTAACATTAGCCTCCTAGGTTAGTGACTAATCTCTAGGTTAGTGCTAAACTAGGTTAGAAGCTAACATGACACTAATCAAATAATTAAATAATAATAAACTACATAAATCCAAATAATTCCAAATAAATCCTAGAAAATTACCAAAATACCCTTTAGGCTAAAAAGCCCTAATTTGATGTTCTAAACCTATGGCTAGGCTCACATGATCATGGCTAGTTTCTAGGTTATGAAATTTCTAGGGTTTACACTAGGGTTACACTAGTAAAATCACAAAGTCATACGCCATGACTTAAAAATAGTTTTAATCTAACTAAAAATCACCAAAATTCATAACATGACTAAATCACCATTAATAAATAATAAAAATAATAAATTTTCAAAAATACCCTAATTTCAGAAAACTGGGTCTTACAAGTCTACCCTCCTTAGAGAAATTTCGTCCTCGAAATTAAGATAGTCGTACTCCTTCTAGGTCAAACCCCCAGTCAATCAGAGTCAAAAGATAACATGCAATCATAGACCTACTGGTCATGATTCTACAGTCTCAAAAAAGGGTAACTACACTATCTAGCATATCACAAGCATATCCTGACTGGTACTAATGGAATCATACAACAAGATGGGAAAGGAAGGATAGGAAAGACAAACCTGCTAACCCGTCACCTGCAGCGTTGGTCTCCTCGGCCGTCATCGCAAAAGCTCCACCCCTCTGGTGCTGAGCTACAGGTGGCCTAGCACCCTCAAAAGGAGGTACAAAGGGACAGTCTACCATCCTATATGAAACTGGTAAAGACAACTAGGAATTAATTATGAAGGATTACCATTCCAAAGATGATCAAATCGAAGGTTTAAGGTACGAGTGTCAACTGCATTGAAATCCAATAACACAGTATATAAAAGAAGATTTAGTCCTGGCACGATCTAAGTTGATCAATTTCAGGATATATCAAAGTTTGGACAAGATGGAGAACGATACCATTGAAGTCTGAGCACGAGTATCCAGGATTTGATATCCATATCACAATTGAATTAATTCAATTGAATAAGACCCCAAACACTGGATGATAAGGAGGATGACCCGGTCAACTGGTCACGATCAAAGAATTAGAATTTAAAGGATGATGCAAGGGTATAGAAATAAGGCAATTTCTTCTTTGGATAGGGAAACTAAACATGATACCTTGGGTTAATCTATCAAGTACAATGCCTTTTCCATCTGAAATATGTGAAAGGCAAAACAATAATGAGTTCAAAGGCGATGTTATTAAGCACAATACGTGGTTCATAGGCGATGGAAATAATTCAGAAGAGAATTGCCAAAGCTGTCGTGGATGAGACTCTAGGGCAAATTTAACTATGTCTCCCTCCATGTCGAATAATATATGAGAAGCGAACCAAAATGCAATAGGTTGATCAGACCATCATGCACCTGTTCTGATTAGACAATATGTTAGTGGGTACCGGCCCCTAATAAAATATGTCATGATCAAGCTCGAAAAGATCAGCTTGCAAAATTGGTGCTAAATTAGCAACATAATATAGACAAAATATAAGTAGGGATAATGATGAAGGAAGTTAACAGTACAAGATTCTTTAAACATCAAGGAGTGAGGGTGAATAAAAACAAGAGGGAAAGGATTTTCAATTTGAAGTTCATAATGAGATTCTCAAGGGTCGTCCAGGAATCTCTCAAGTAGTCCTAACTGTGACTGAGTAACCTCTCCGTTAAAGCCTATCTCTTAATCCTATCGCAGGCTCACAGCAGTACAACTAAGTCGCCGTACTACCACGATATCGTACTAATGCGACTCTCGACCTGCATGGGCCACCACTAAAAACGTGTCACGACCCGCACCCTGTATAGGGGCACGAGAAGTGGTTACGTCCAGCCTACACCGCAGTGTCGGCGGTAGTAAGCTGTTCTAGGTTGCTAACAAGTCTCATGCAGTGAATATAAAAAGTACTTGTCCAGATATCAGCTCCGAATGGAGGGCAAGTAAAGGGTATGATCTACTCACACACAGTCTAAGCACGAAAAGATAACACAGAAGTTATACCTAAGGAATTAAAGACAACAACAACTAACTACTAAAATAATATACCAATATCTCAAACCAACTTAATACAGACTCAATATCTTAACTTTAATACAACAAGCCAAAACATGAAAGCTAAAGTAGTGTACTAGCTAATCTCCTGAATCACTCCTGAGAGTCGGGACCAAAGGTAGCTAATCCCTCGCCAGGTCCATGGTAAGCAGGGCATGTGTCCTCAGGATTATCATCTGTAATATTTTCAACAGGTCCAATCAGGACGGGAACGAGTACAACTCATCAAGAAAAACCCAAGTAAATGACAAAGAACTATAAAGCAGTTATAGACAGTTTTATTGATGAGCATGGCAGTTCTATACAGGTAATGATGGCATAGAGAGGCAGTAAGATACAAGAAAAGAAAGGTAACTAAAACAAGAGAAGAATCATGGCAATGAAGACTGTAATAAAAGCTAACTGAACTAGAATATCATGTGTGAGTCCAGACAGTACGATATAAGTCTAATATAATTCCAGTGTGAGTCCAGTCCATATAATCTGATACCAGATAATTTCCAGTACAAGATGAGTCCAACAGTGATCAATAAAACCAGGGTGAGTCCAACTATGATCTAACAGTGTGTTTTAAAATACCGAGATCGACATACAAACGGCTGTAGGTATCAGGCACATCTCTCACTGATCAGGCAAGAGATGGCTATGCTTCCAGTAGATTCCAGTTTGGAGATTCCAGATTTGGGGTATGTCTACATGTCTTACTCAATATTTCCCCGCCCAGCAAGTGAATCCAGTATAAGACACAAAAATCGAGATGAGTCCGGGCAAATGATGATTCCAGAAATGATTCCAGTGATTCCAGTAATAGAGATCAGTAAGTAAGGTATGTGTCGCATACATGAATCCAGAAATATCCATACGTGTTGATACAGAGAATCACATAGAACTAACTAGAACGGAAATACAGTAATCGACAAATAAATGAGAGAATTATCAGAGAATGTACTCGCCTGTTACTCTGGAAAGAGTAGTATAATATCAGATGTCTGTACCAGGGTCACAATGTCCTAAAATAGAGCAATACAGTTATGACATGTCCAAAATGAAGGTAAATGAAATCTACGATGCAATCTATATGAATTCTAAGCCAATCTAGGTCAAAGTCAAACTTGGTCAACACTACAGTCAAACTAAGTCAAATCAAGTCATACTAGATCACAAGAAGTTAAACTAAGTCATACAAGGTCAAACGAAGTTAAACAAGTCTAATCTAGGTTAAAGTCAACCCTTGGTCAAACATTCTAGCCAAACTAGTCCAGTTATCTAGGGTTTAGTCAATAACTGTCAGACTAGTAAAATACTAGTCAATATAGTCAAGCTAAGTCGAGTCTAGGTCAAACTTAGACTAACTAAGGTTTATGTTAATCATAGACTAGTCAATAAGATAATTAGGTTAATCTTGACTAATGGTCAACATCCAGTCAAACCCTATAAGGCTAACTCAAAACCAAACATAGGCTAACCTGTCTTAGGATACCTAAGATACTATACTACAATAAGGTATTTCACATGAAATATATATAGTACAATACCAACCTTAATCCTGTAATCAAGCTAATCCCATTTTCCAACTCAAGTCATGACTCAACTCTAAGTATCTCACTTAACCCTATACATATCTTCATTTACATAGGACTACTCATTTAACTTTAAGTCACAATTTACCCATGAATGGGTCAAACCATAATCAACTAGTCAACAGTCTAGGGTTTAGTCAAACCTAGATCATTAAGTCATTTAGAGTTCATCTAAATCCTTTCTAGGTCAATTAGGTCAAGGTTTGACCTATAGTTGACTTTGGTCAACCTTGGTCAACACTAAAAGTCAAACTGGTCAAACTAGTCCAAGTTAGGTCAAACAATGTTAAACTAGTTAGGGTTAGTCAAACTAGTCATTCTAGGTTAGTTTAAGTCAAAACTAGGTTAAGCTAGTTCAAATTTGACCTAAGGTTGACCTTGGTCAACACTTAGTCAAATTGGGGTCAAACTAGCTAAGTCTTGGTTTACTAGTCAATTAGGGTTAGGCCTAATGGCCATAGGCTAGTATCATAGCCCATAGGTTAGTATTCCTAGGTCAAGGCTATAGGGTTCATAGGTTTACACCTATAATAGGGTCTATACATTATACCTATATATAGGGGTCAATATGTATATACCCATACCCAAATATATATAACTTATATTTATACACACATCTCTATAACATATAGACATATATATGTATATGTATATATATACCTAATACAATATATATACAATATATATACAATATATATAGAGAGATATAATGAGAGAGAGAGACTCATATATAGAGAGAGAATAGGGGAGACTGAATAGAGAGAGGGAGAGAGAGTTAACAGGAATGGGGGGGGGATTTCCAGCTCCTGGAACAGGATTTGGCCCCAACACACACACACAAACCTACATTAATACATATGTGTATATACACATCTATACACATGTGTACACCCTAAAAACTCACATACACACACATATATATACATATGTATACAATACTGAAATATACATATACATGTATAAATGATAATAAAAATCAAATCAAAACTCATTTCTAAAAACTGGGAATTTATCCAAACTCTGGAAATATGACACTGTGTACAGAGAAAATAGATAAACCCAAATTGACGACCCAACCCTAGCTAATACCCAAGACTAAGGGTTGGTAAACCTAACCCCACATACATACGTGTCGTGTGTGTCGATGGGAGTCCACCACGACACGACACGGCGTGTCCAGGAGTCTAAAACCCAAATCGGGTAAATTACAGTGCACAGTATCGTGCTAAGGTGCACACGCGTGTACGACACGACACACGTGTCCATGTGTCTCGTGCTCACGCGTGTGGGTTCGCCTAGGGTCAGGCTAGGTGTCTAGGTACCTGATTCGTGTCCAAGTGTCCCCGTGTCCGCGCACGAAGTGCGTATCAGAGGCACTGTGCGCGCGTGTAAGTGACAGTGTGTGTCCAGTGCGAGTGCGATTCCTCACTCGACACGACACGGCTTGATACGAAACTTTAGGGATGTCTTGTCAGACATTGCCCCTAGGTTTGTGTCAAGTTTCCCGTGTCCACGTGTCGTGTACAGTGCACACGAGGGGTCTGGTAGCAGGACAGCATGCACTGTCTCGTGCACGCGTGTCGAGGGCTTGTGTGCCACGTGTGTGTCACCTAGGGCCTCGCGGTCGTGTCCTAGGATAGGTGAGGTGTCAGGGTACGTGTCTAGGTCACTGTATCGTGTCCACAACACGTGTGGACACGACACGAAGTGTCAAACACTTGCGTGTTTACAGTGTGCACAGTATAAACAGTGTGTTAAAATCAGTGGGTTCGTGTCCTGTTTTGGACACGAACAGTGTCCAATTCATGCTCAGTCCTAGGGAATCGTGTCCTACACATCTAGGGCTACCCAAAAATATATTTTGTTTGGAAAATTTTGAATAAAAAGTCCTATGTGGCATTTCACCAAACACCTATATAAAACCATTGATACGTGTCCGATACGGACACCAAACCAAGTCTAAATCTCACCAAACTTAGCCTACAGTTAGGGTATACCTATATGCATGCATTTATGAAGAGAAATCACAATATTAGCTAGGTTTATATGTATTTACCTATGAGTGCAAAATCCTCAATATTAGGCCTTTTTGAATGAAAACCCCCTTCAACACCCAATGTCCAAAGCTCCACAAATCCTCGATAGCAGGCCCTAACTAGTACCCTCTAGTGTAGGGGAGTCCAATGCAAGAAACTAGAGGTGATTTAGATCAAAATTGATCAAGTTATCAAGGTTTGTAGAAATAGGATTTTTCTAGGTTTAAATTCATGTAAATTATTCATGAATTAATACAAAGGGGTTATATAGAAGTGTGGGCTGCCAAGGGGGGTAGAGGGTAGATATTTAGGGTCCCCTCCACCTTGCTAACTTAGCCCCTAAGGCTTGACTAGGTAGATAGATATTTCTAGGTTCTAAAATATCTAAAAAATAAGATATCTAGATATTTATGAAACCTAGATATTACACATAGGTTAACATCTAACATTAGCCTCCTAGGTTAGTGACTAATCTCTAGGTTAGTGCTAAACTAGGTTAGAAGCTAACATGACACTAATCAAATAATTAAATAATAATAAACTACATAAATCCAAATAATTCCAAATAAATCCTAGAAAATTACCAAAATACCCTTTAGGCTAAAAAGCCCTAATTTGATGTTCTAAACCTATGGCTAGGCTCACATGATCATGGCTAGTTTCTAGGTTATGAAATTTCTAGGGTTTACACTAGGGTTACACTAGTAAAATCACAAAGTCATACGCCATGACTTAAAAATAGTTTTAATCTAACTAAAAATCACCAAAATTCATAACATGACTAAATCACCATTAATAAATAATAAAAATAATAAATTTTCAAAAATACCCCAATTTCAGAAAACTGGGTCTTACAAAAACTTACAAGTGCAATCCTCCTTAATAGATAGAATTAAGGAAGCCCAACAAAGTGATTCAAAACTTCAGAAAATTTGGAAACAAATAGAAGCAGGGCTCCAGACCGGGATAAGAAAGCATCCGGACGGATCGCTAAGATTCGGGGATCGATTATGTGTGCCCAGTGGAGATTTAAGAACGGAGGTCATGACAGAAGCCCATAACTCACAATATTTTATTCATCCGGGCAGCACTAAAATGTATAAAGATTTGAAACAGACGTTTTGGTGGCACGGAATGAAAAGAGAAGTCGCCAGATTCGTATCCAGATGTCTCGTCTGTCAACAAATGAAGGCAGAACATCAAAGGATGGCAGGACTTCTTCAGTCCTTGCCCATACCCGAATGGAAGTGGGAGCATCTCACAATAGATTTTGTGACAGGACTGCCTAGGACCCAAAGGGGTAATAACGCTATTTGGGTCATTGTGGATAGACTTACAAAGTCCGCTCGATTTCTTTCCTTTCGAGTTGGACAGTCAACAGAGGTACTGGCAGAAATGTACATGAAACAGATTGTCAGTCAGCATGGAGTACCAGTGAGTATAGTATCGGATAGAGATACCCGATTCACTTCACACTTCTGGAAAAGCTTGCAAGAAAATCTTGGCACTCAATTAAAATTTAGCTCCGCATATCACCCCCAAACAGACGGCCAGTCTGAAAGAACCATTCAGACACTAGAAGACATGCTGAGAGCTTGTACCTTAGATTTTGGGGGAGCATGGGATGATCATCTACATCTGGTAGAATTTTCATATAACAACAGTTATCACGATAGTATCAAAATGGCTCCATTTGAAGCACTGTATGGTAGAAAGTGCAGATCGCCGGTATGCTGGACCGACGTAGGAGAAAGATAATTGTTAGGGCCAGAACTAGTGACACAAACTGTGGACATAGTCAAGACAATAAGAAGTCACCTGCAAGCAGCCCAGGATAGACAGAAGATGTGGGCTGATAAGCATCGAAGAATACTAGAATTTCAACCTGGAGATCACATTTTTCTGAAAATTTCACCAACTAAGGGAACCATCAGATTTGGGACCAGAGGAAAACTGAGTCCGAGATACATTGGACCCTTCGACATATTGGAGAAAGTAGGGAATGTATCATATCGGCTTGCTTTACCCCCAACACTAGAGGGAGTTCACAATGTATTCCATGTTTTCCAATTACGAAGATATGTGTCGGATCCAAGCCATATACTCGACCATTCAGAAATCACCGTTGGGCCCACACTACGGATAGAACAGAAACCCGTTGGGATCTTGGATCGAAGAGAGAAGGTACTCCGCAATCGGATCATTCCATTAGTACGAGTCGCATGGAACAAGGATTCGCCTGGAGATTCAACTTGGAAGAAGGAAGAAGATATGCAAAAACAATATTCGTATCTATTTTCCAAGTCAGGTCAGTAATCATACCGCTACTCTAGTTATTTCAAATTCCGAGGACGGAATTTTTCTAAGGGGAGTAGACTTGTCATACTCTTAGTTTTATTATTATTATTATTATTATTATTATTATTATTATTATTATTATTATTATTACTATTATTATTATTATTATTATTATTATTATTATTATTATTATTATTATTATTATTATGGTATTTATTTCTATTTCCATGTCATGCCCTAACCCTAACCCTAGGTAGGACTAAGTGTCCCTACAACCATAAAACCTAAGGGGCCAAGTGTCCCCCATGTGTCCTATGGACTTGTGTGGAAGGGGGACACCTCACCCCCCTTTCTCTCTATATAAACTCTCCCGCCCCCCCCCCCCCAACACACAAACCCACACACACCAACCCCACACATTACCAGCACCCCTTCCCTCTTTATAACCCACACACACACACACAAAGAAAGAAAGAAAAAAAAAACACAAACACACACACCCGACCCCCCCCCCCCAACCGCCCGCTGCCGTTGCCGCCGCCAGCCGCCTGCCGCCGCCCGCCTGCCGCCAGCAACCGCCGGCCGCCCCCCCCCCCCGGCCACCTCCATTTCATCTTCTCCATCTTCTTCCTCTTCTTCCACTTCCAAAATCCTAGGTAATTTTTTCTTCTTCCCCCAAAAAAATCTATATTTATTTCCTGATTTGAACTTAGACTAACATTGCTAACAAGAATATTTGTTATTGGATTCAAAATTAGGGTTTGTGGAGAAGTCTAGGTCATTCCCAACCCAAGGCAAGTCCTCCATTCCCTCTTTCCCTCTCTTTCCTTTTCTTCAAGAATACTTTATTCTGATTTTTGGATTAATTTGAACATGTATAGGTTAAATCAAAATTTGAAATTTTATATTTAATGTCAAATTTTTTTTCATAAGAGCATGATTTGGAATATAGGTTAAAGAATTCCTCTAAGTATGATATAACTTCAAATTCTGAAATTGTTATTATTTAACCTGATTGAGCTCTCACAAAATTTTTGAAATTTTGATTTCTAATAAATTTCAAAAATTTGATAGACATAGGCAAAGGAATTAAAAATTTGTTATACTTAGGCACTGTAATTAATATTTGTGACGTATCACGGATAAGTGTATAAGCATTGGACACAAATAAAGGAACCGATTGTGGACATGAAACTGTCTGGACTTGAAATTGCCATGAACAAATAAACACACATGAACATACGGGACTCTCCAAGGGTAAGTTTGACATACACATTGGAACTGAACAATTGGACCGCACGCCGGAAAGGTAAAAGTACAAGGACCCTGCGCTTCTCTACTTAATATTAAGTACTCAATGTGGTGTGTTCATAGTTAGAAATAAGTCTCGTTTTTTTTTTTTTTTTTACATTTTCTTGCTTCATGCACATATTGATATGGAAGAATTATGTTTGATTTGATTTTCTTTATACTATCTACATGATGTATATACATATATAGATATATGTATAAAGTCTTCACATATTAACTAGTATAGTTGGATAAACATTAAAATATTGCTCTATTTTGATAAACTGCCAACAATTAGCAAGCCGCGACCCGACTAATTGCTAAAGGAAAGGTAACCATTGCTTGCTCAGGTAAAGGTCTCAAGTTCTTTTTGTTCTTTTATACTGTGTGGTTCCGGTGTTGAGAGTTGCTCCACCGAATGGGTCGGCGAGCCCATTTATTTACCTGCGTGGTTCCGGTGTTGAGAGTTGCTCCACCGAAGGGGTCAGCGAGCCCGGGATTTACTCTTATCATATATATGTTTTTTGTAATTTTCGGGGCTCCTAAATACAAAGAAGACTCTGCCGAAATTTTTAAAAAATTTAGAAGATAGACAAATTTCTGACTTTCAAAAATTTTAGGAAATTCTTATCTAGAAAGCATTTGGGAGGGGAGAACAACTGAATTTCCCTAGATATCCCGTAACATAAATAACAAAAGCTGATCAGTATTTCGGAAATCTCGTGAATCAGTACATCTAGTTTTCAACTAGGGTGTACTAGCCCAAGGGAGGCTCGAAAATCTCGGAAATCAATGCATCTACTTGACAGTAACATCAATAGATAATTTTAGCCCAAGGGAGGCTCGGAATTCACAGCCTGATCCCAGGTTAACGGGATTGTTCACGGGAAATATTTAGAGGATTATTCGGAGTATTGTTCTCAAAACTGCATTTCATTAAATTTCGATCTTACTCCAGAATCAGCGCTGCCTATTATAGGTAGGCAGTTTTTCCTAATTGCTCAAGAAAAGCAATTCCTACTAAAAGCTCAAGGGAAGCTCGGAAATCTCATTATTCATGGAGTAGGACGTTGTTTTCATTCATGTTCTTCTAAAGCAGATATATATATATATATAGCAGTACAATTGGCATATCCCTGTTTCATTTTCTTTACTACATATTTTAATTTTGTTTAACTTTCACCGTTCTTGGCCGAAGACTTGCTTGTCATTTTCTAAACGACCTAGTATTTGTTCACTAGGTGAAGAAGAAGAAGATGCCTCCGCCGAAGTATCGCCGCACTACAACGAGGAGTAAACTGTCTGGACTACCTACAGTTATGGCCAGTAGTATCGTAGTTATCTTGCAAGTACACTTTTGTAATAATCTGTAATAGTATTGTTGGAAAAGTTCCCTATATAATAGCTACACTATATTATAATACCATGAAAACTCCTTGTATTTTCCATTTTGCTGATAATTACGGGGCGACAATCGCGATTTCGGCGCGTAGCCTGGGGATGTGTTTATGACGTCACCATTCCACTCGGGAAGCGGGACGTGACACAGGCCATCTTATCATATATATATATATATATATATATATATATATATATATATATATATATATATATATATATATATATATATATTTTTTTTTTTTTTTTTTTTTTTTTTTTTTTTTTTTTTGGAACCAGGTAAATTGTTTCTTGAATCGCTCCCACTGGGATTCGAACTCCTGACCACTCGGGCCGCATGCATCTTTCTTAACCACTAGGCTAGAGGTCATTTGCAATATATATATATATATATATATATATATATATATATATATATATATATATATATATATATATATATATATATATATATATATATTATTTATTTATTTATTGGAAATGGTAATTAATTTCGGAATCGCTCCTACTAGGATTCGAACTCCGCCCAAAAGGGCCACATGCCTCCACACTAATATATATATATATATATATATATATATATATATATATATATATATATATATATATATATTTATTTATTTATTTATTTATTTTATTTTAGGGTGTCCACTTCTTAATGGTGCTTGTAGGCATGCCTCCAAGGGGGCTCGAACCCGTGCCACTGCGCCGGGGTGCTCCACCGTTCCCAACGGACTACGACCACTGGGACTATATATATATATATATATATATATATATATATATATATATATATATATATATATATATATATATATAAGGAATCTAAATATTATTTTGGTGTCTCTCAAAATTTTGGACCATGGACTATTGTTCTGCCCATGTCTCTCTCTCTCTCTATATATATATATATATATATATATATATATATATATATATATATATATATATATATATATATATATATATGGGAGGGATATTGCACCAAACTTATTGCATCAATTGTTGCACCAAACAATCTCAACCACACATTTATTTCTATCATGTGGTTATAAAGCATGCTGACATGGCAACTCTCGAAAATGCGATAATTTCGTTCTCTCCAAACATGCCAAACCATCATCCCAAAGCTAAGACAAATAGGACGGTATTCACTTGCACCATTCCCTTTTTATTTTTGACATCTTCATTAACTTGGAAAAAAAGTCTCTGCTCTGCACGACAGTGAGCCCAAGCCTAGCTCTCTATTTGCGCCATATCTCCCAAACAAGGTCACAAGCAAAAAACAAATGGTCCCTAGACCCATCTGCTTTACTACATAAGCAGCACTTCGTATCCTCACAGTAGATCCCGAACCTGGCAAGCACGTCCCTAGTAAGCAGTATGTTCCTAATCATTTTGTACAGGCATAGGGAGGTTCTAACCGTTACCCCTTTCATCCAAACCAACTCAGCCCAATCGACCTCCTCATGGTAGGAGCTAGTCTGGTTCACTGCAGTCTTAAACTTAAAGTATCTTTCTCCATGTCCTTCCAAACCCAGTAATCCTCCGTCCCCTGCCTCATGAATATCTTATGCATGAGCCGCCTCGATGAATCGACCCTGAAGCTTCCGCTCTCCTTCTTGGATAAGACTACTCACCGTGTATGTAGATCCCATCAGCTCATACATATGTCAGTCTTCTCTAATCTCTCTCAATCAAGCTAGAGTAATTAATCCACTTGTCATGCTAAATGTTGGTTTGGACCCCTGAGCTTATCACCCTAGTAAGCTTGTCCTTAGTCCTACTCCTCGTAGCATATATATATATATATATATATATATATATATATATATATATATATATATATATATATATATATATATATATATATATACACTAGCATTTATGCCATCCAATAGATGATATCGAAGGATATATGACTCCGGCTCGAAAATTGCTAAATTTACTATCAAATATTTGTAACTTTTTACAATCTACATCCACTTTCTGCTGATATGGTCCCACACGGTCCTACTCGACTCATCTCCCCCAATCAATGAATGCCACGTATGCGGTTTTAAAGCTTAGCATTTTTCGGCTCGAAAAATAATTTTTCAATGATGCTATTTGGCTCCCAAAATATTTGGGTGATGCCATCTCACATTATGTGCCATCTGATATGGCAGATGACATAACAGCTGACATGACAAATTTTAATTCAAAAAATTAATTACCAATTTTTTTTAATATTAATGTGAATATTAATGTTAATGTTAATATTAATTTTAATTTTAATTTTAATTTTAATTTTAATGTTAAGGTTAAGGTTAATTATCATGTTAATTTATTAATTTACTATTAATTTTAATTTAATATTAATTTTATTGTTAAATTTTGTTATGTCAGTAACCATATCATCTTCCACATAATAGAAGATGGTATCAACTAAATTTTTTGGGAGCCAAATAGTATTTTTGATAATTTTTTCGTACTTTGGGTCAGTTGTGGTCATTCCCAACAAACGCACATACCCCCCATTACTTTCCTCTGGTGGTTCACAAACACAAGCTTCTCCTTGCCTTATCCACCTAGCATTTGTCAGAGGCATATACTCCCGACGGATTCCTTCCCTCCCTCTCCTTCCTCCTCCCATCCCATCCGCCTCTAGAAAAATCCAGAGAAAATAAGTGAGCTCCATCAAGCTCGGTCCCAGCAATGGCTTCAGCCACAGCAAGACCCACCTTCTCCTTCCACCACCTCCCCAGAGCCAGAGCTACTCCTCTCCACCCCCCCTCCAAACCCTCCAAGCTCCGGCACCTCCCCATTAGTAGTAGTCCCCTCCACCCCATCACCATCAGTACCAAACACTTCCCCATCGCCACCTCCTCCCTCGACGTAAGCAAAGACGACAAGCCCCTCTCACAACCCACTGCCAACGAAGAAGAAGGAGAAGAACAACAAGAAGTAGACGAGGAGGAGGAGGAGGAGTTGGAGGACGTCGACGTGGTGCCACGTAGGCCGGAGGAGAAGTTCGCGGTGCTGGACACGGGGGTGCACGAGTGCCGGTCGTGCGGGTACCTGTACAAGGAGTCGGCCGGGGACCCGTCGTACCCGGTGCCCCCGGGCCTGCAGTTCGCGAAGCTCCCCGAGGACTGGCGGTGCCCGACGTGCGGGGCGGCGCGGTCCTTCTTCGTGAGCAAGAGCGTGGAGGTGGCCGGGTTCGCGGAGAACCAGCAGTTCGGGCTCGGGGCCAACACCCTCACGTCGGGCCAGAAGGCGCTGCTCATATACGGCAGCCTCCTCTTCTTCTTCGTGCTCTTCTTGTCCGGCTACTTCTTGCAATAGCTAGCTAGCTATATATACTTAATATTCCAAAGTGTGCAATGCTAGCTTCATGTTCAGTTGCTCCTGATCCTCTTGTGTAGCTTCAAAGGAGATTTGTTAGTGGCTGTTAATTGCGAATTGTATAATTGTGTAGAAAGATTTCTATACGAGTTTGCTCTTCCTTAGTCGTTACCTATGAGTTTCATCTTCTTTATGAGGATACAATCAATACTTGGAGTGGCCAAGCCAAGTAAAGCCATTGTTGAATTGTATCTCGTTTTCGGTTGAGCGCTCAGATGGGGGTAACAATGGAGTTGGTAATTTAGTCCCATATCGGTTAGGAGGTGGGATCATGTGATATAGATAATTGGGATTGGTTCAAATCTTACATGAGAATTATCTTTTAAGGTATATGAGCTCAACTCAATATCGCATCTCATGGGCCAACTCCGGTTCGGATCACACCGCATTTCCAACAAGTAGTATTAGAGCCCATGGTTACGGGGTAACGTGCATTCGGTTAAGCTCATGCAATCGAGGATCACACTCCAAGTTCAAATGGAAGTCTGAACGAAAAGGTAAGATGATCAAATTTGTTGTAAAAATTTGCATTGAAAGGTACATTAAGCCAAAGAGTTATTTAAAGAGTATTTGGAACAACTAATTCTTCAAAACGAAAATAAATCGAATACCAAACTATTGTTCTTAGTAATATGAACCCGATCACTGCATCTGCTTGCAGCATGGAGTTTCCTCCATCAAGCACCATATCTTACTTTGACATATTCCTTATAGAATAAAAGGTTAAGGTCCTATAACGAGCTTCCATTGATCAATCACCAGTTATCATGCCTCTATATCAATATACTTTTGGCTTTAGCAAGTAAGCAATATGCCGAGCTTTTAACCTTGTTTTCTATCTAGTGTACCCAGTTCTTCGTGTTATGTTTGGTGCATGTATTCCCAGCAACCCTCCAATGCCTATTGGTCTTGATTTTCTTACTACAATCACATGTGATCTTTTAGAATCTTGAATCTCTACCCAGGGCCGATCCGGAGGGTTGGGTTGTTCTATCCTGGAACTAATTTTGGTTGCCCCCTGACCCTTATTATCAGCTGGTCCTGGTGATCATCCGTGACCCTGACCTTTGGTAGGATAATGCTTAACCTTGGAGGTTGTCCTAGCAGAGGGGGTTGTCCAAGTCCCAAGTCTTGTCCGACTTACCCCAGGGCCGACCCTGTCTCTACCTATACTCGTCTTCTTGTCAAATGTCAGTTTGATACAAAGTGGCCCTAGCCTCATTGAGCACGAGAGAATTATATTCAACCTTTGGTATATGATACCTCACAAAGTATGTTTTTTACTACATTTTTTTACCAAACATATTAGGTGCAGTTTATAATTAGTGCTTATAAGGTCTCAGTCGTGTATTGATTCATAAGCAAAACATTATGCAACCAACTGTACAACTGCTTATTCTTGTGTACATCTAAGATTGTTCTGCAGCTGGACTAATTGGTCATCTGCGGATACATTATAACTTTGAAACTTTTTTCTAGTTACTGCCTAGATATGTAGGTTGAACATAGCTTCATTGTAGCTCCCAAATATTGCATATTCTCCTAGTAACGTCGTCGTGGTGGAATTATCGATACAGAACACACACACAAAAAAGGACAATGCTAGAATACAACCAAATGGAATTGTAATCATTTACAACTGTCACGTAACTGTCATCAATTGATCCCCTCTCCCCATGTGGGCTAGGGAGGGGGGAGGGTCAATCGACAACCATCACATGGCGGCTGTAAAAATTTACAACCACATTTAGTTGTAAATTTGACATTTACAACCACATTTAGTTGTAAATTTGACATTATTGAATAAAAACAGTGCATAAAAGAATTTAACATTTATATGCAATTGGACCTTCTCTTTTTTACTGAGAAGGTAACAAGAAAGTGCATATATCTGCAGAAATCAAAAAGTGCCATATGATAAAATAAAAGGTATCAGGCATTGTATGTATACCTCTCTTTGTCTACTAATATGCATCACTCTTGTTTTCGTGGTTATCACACAAAGTTCTTGTTTTCGTGGTTATCCCACAAAGTCGAGTACATTCATAGGATACTTTTTTATAATACATTCACACGTCAACTTCTTTATTCATACATATATATTACATTGCTACACACACTGCCAATATACGTATTGGAGGCGAGGCAAAAAAACTTCCTCTTTATGCAGCCAACGCAAATCCTATCTGATTGTTGCCGAAGTCGAACACTGTATGATAGACACCCATAAAAACATCTCCAAGAATCCTGCATCAACCAAGACTTCCGCATCAGAAAATGAAACTTTGGCCGTTAAATGACTTTGTGCGAGCATAAGATTAAATACAAGTATTCAGTCCGAAGAATGGAACAAGCAAGTTACCAAAGGGGGCCTCGTGGGGGAGGCAAATCAAACGCCATGAACCCACTCAAACAAATAGCAGTTCCTTGTTCTTCCATCTTCAGGACATACTGTTACAGATAGGGGGGTCAGGACAGTTTTAAATAGCAGAAGCCAACAATGTATTTATTATACGAAGTAGTGGCCGGCCACAAAAATTTGGGATTAAGGCTCTGTTATTGTTGTTGTTGGCCATGCAAGAGGTCTAATCCTAAATTGCTATGACAACTATTTATCCACTATCCCCATTTAATATGAATATAATAGATGAGAAACAACAAGCAACATTATCACACAATAATTTGGAAAATTGTATTTAAAATGGGGACGCACACGTGCAGTATAGAGTCCACAAGTGTCCTATCCAGTAGAACATGATGTATTTTAGTGAACAATACTTAAATACTCTTATCAAGAATTCAATGTTTAAATTGGAGTTATGCTATGTGGCATGGACACGAATACCCGTGTCTGTATCATGCAACAAAAAGTAACTACCTTTGTACCTATTTGAAAAATTATGTATCCCATATCCATATCTTGTCCGTACCCGTACCAGTCTACCTATTATAAGTAGACTGGGGAAGAAAAAAGGTCAATAGTGATTCATTCACCGCCAAAGAACGGTTATTGAACTCACTGTACTATGCTAATACCTGTTCAGGGGTAAGGCTAAAAGGTATATTGCCGATTGTGAACGAAACATTTGGCATGCTTGCAAGCTGGTCGCAATCTACAGCTGATTCCCCTGCAGGGCTTGGCAGACGTTCACACACCTACAGACAAAAAAGTTCAAAACTGATTACCTAACAATCCATAGTACTTCTTATAAAATACAAAAAAATGAGCAATAGGTTTGGATGACCTCATTGGCATATTGCAATATCAATTCCTTAGTTTGATTTGCTCTAAGTTGATTTGCAATCCAAACTACAGCCATTTCACATGCAGCACAAAAAGCATCTTCCTTGACAGATGAGTATTCTCTGTTTTGCTTCTCCACCACTGTCTCTATGCCAGTGCTGAAGAGATATTTGAGTCCAAAATAAAGGAGAGAAAAAGAAACTAAAAAAAGTAGACATAATTTTCATAGAGCTTACGACAGCAGGGATCCGCTTACCTAATATCTCGAGTTCCATCAAATACACACAGACCAATCTGACTGCATATTTTGCCTGGTCTAATCTGTCATTATTCAAATCACAATTAGTAAATAGAGAAAGCCTTGTAGAGAAAGTAACATCTGCTTCTATCTTGAAAAAGAGCGAAGAAAATATGAAAGTACAAACTTGTGCCATTAGAAGTTCCAGTATCAACTCCCCATATTCCTTGACAACTGTTTTGCATTCCATGCTGACGATTCCTTCTGCACCGATGGCATGATTTACTTGGGCCACAATAGTCTAAACCAATGACAAAAGCATGATAGAAAAGTTTAATAGGGATCATTCGCAAGTAGAGCCTATGGTTCTACAGCAAGAGAAAAATAAATCAGAAATTTACAAGGACAGGACTGCATTTGTGCAATAACATTAACATATGCAAACAACCTACAATAATCCTGTCGTAATAGATGAACAAAAAAGCATAGGAGCTCCATGTTGCATTATGCAATTTATGATTCAAAGTTTAGACTTTAGACAAATACAGCTATCTCATATAAACAAAAACTACATAGGTGGAGAAATCTTCATTCTCACAACTAACAGGAATGAGGACCCTTTAAAAGACAATCTTGAGGCACTTTTCTTAGATATAAAATTTGATTGTTTCCAAACTTCAGTTGCAAGAAGCCTAAGAAAGCACAATGCTTCTTTTTTGGTAAATTTGTATCAGCTTCTGTATCGAAAGAGGATAAACAATCAAATAATTGACAATTCAGAATCTATATAGACTAATTTCTGTAGGTGTTCACCAAAAGACCAGAAGAACATAACATTATGTGAGAGACATGGGTGTAGGCAAAAACAAAGTGATTGAGTTTTAGTTTGGATCCAAAAACCTAAAAAGTACTAAAACAAAACCAGAAATAAAGGATGACCGTCCAATGAGGATCATATTCCCAACTTGGAAGAAAATGCTAACAGAAATTTATGAAATGTGAAAGAAAGTAGTATGATCAAGGGTACCTATATGGGAGAGAAAGCAAGGGAGCAATGATACTAGGTAAAGTAATAAATCTTTTAACTAGATTGATATATCACCGATTGCAATAGATTAACTTTAACATGTGAAAAATGACAATAATAGGGCACATACTGTTGGTGCAGCAATCAAGGAAGTTCCAGAATCCACAATAGCACCACAGCCTCCAGAACAATATCCTGCAGAACACAAGGAAACCTGAGAATTAACCATGACTTGATGTTTCAACAAAACAATTCAGTCGAAAGAGAGACAATTACCTGTTGACTGGCCGCCTACGAGGAAATCACCCATGTCGAACTGCATATTAGGTAAAGGACAAACCACATTACGCCATGAAAAGTATAAAAGAGTTCCATCTTACTGACTGCATCATGTAATTGTTTCATAGCTTATAGTACCTGCCAGTACCCCTTGCGACTGACTGGGACATAGGTATGTTTGCCTTTATAATGTTTCTTGTCAACACCACCAAAGACAATCTCTCCTCCATTCGTGTCATCTGAATCTCTATTGAGCCAGAAGGAGAAAACTTCTTTGTCAATCAAACCCTGGTTTGCCATTTCGGACCTGTGAAAAGGAAAGAACAAAGCTCAGATAGTCATCCTCAAAAAAGGAGGAGAGAGAGAAAGTCCTACTACATCGATCAAAATACAACCACCAAGTTGTGTTAAACTATACCAAATGGGTGGAATGTGCCCAACAGAAATTTCCTGAAAACCAAGCCCAAGTATTCCATCAAACTTTCCTATTACAAACGTGAGACTCAACTCTCGTGTTGCCTCAATGAAAACCTGAAATGTATATCAACTTCCTTTTATTGCAGCTGAGATTAAAGTTAAAATTTTCAAGCATCAAATGCACAATAACAAATCTGACACCAATTATTTTGAAACAAATATCCTGCCTGATCTTTAACAACAAGGTCTCCAAGTAGCACATTATCTTGGCTGAAAAAGCCCGAAACTGCACCCGAACCATAAGCTATGCTGCATGATTTTCCTGGAAAGGAGAGAAAAGAATGAGGGACATAAGTCACATAAACTATCTCAAACTCACAGATTGGACCAGCAAGTGTACTATCTCAAAAGGGCTTTCCAGTGCCACCAGGCTCCCGCTTATGGAGGGTACGGGTAGGGTCAAGGTACACAGTGTAATATCTCAACAAGGAACAGAATCAAACAGTAAACCGTTAAGCTTATATATAACACTTCTACAGAAGAAAAAATGAAGTTCTTGAGATGAAGCAATAAACATGGTCTATACTGATCCGCATGCCAAGTTGAAGCAATAACAGTCTATAGTGATCAAGATGCCAAATGCTAGAACTTGGAAATTTGATGTTTAGATTAATTCAAAGAAGAGCGTTCAGGGATGCACAGAAATTGAATAATAATCTCTGATCCTCGACGCATTTCGGGGAGAACCAGGTAGATCTACATTGGAGAGGTGGAGTAATGCTCTTCAAAAGTGAATATCATTCCAGGCAATATATACCCAAGTACATAAACAAATCGGTAGAAAGTAAATGACCAAAAGACCTATAGCAACGTCAAGAGTAGGGAAACAAGTGTTTGAATAGATTGACATACCATTCTTGGTGTAAGTGCTTGATTTTCCTGATTTATACCTTGGATGGAGCCAACAAGCAATCTGCAAGGCTCTAACAATTCAGATTAATGAATACTAAAGGAAAAGCCTGGAATAATAGCATGTAAACATTCAAAGAACTCACGGAGAAGTAGCACTTTGATGATGGAACCCAAAGATTGGAACTTCCAGTATCAAATATGACAGTAAAATTTTGGGGAGGCGAGCCAATGCCAATCTCTCCAAAGTATTGAGCATCCATATAGTTCTTCAAAGAAACTATATCTACTTCAGAACTATCCAAATTATTTAGCAAATCATTTCTCATAAGCCTTGCCATTTTTGCTTTTTTTAGACTATCAACATCCAAGTTTTTCTTCTTAAGTCCAATTCTAAGTAGGCCATCAGATGAAGCATGGAGGAACACAGAGGACAGTAAAATCCAACCGAAGATGCAAAAAAGATGGAGTTTCCGCCCCATATTTCACAGCAAAATCTGCAGCAAGAAATCAAAGAAGATGAAGAGTTGCATCAAACAAATATCAAATTTGATATAATTTAACGGCAACTAATAATAAATACTAAGTTTACACGCTAGTATAAAGGGATTAAAACTTAAAATGGTTAAATTACATATAAATAGAGGTCTTGAAGTTGAGTAATCGCTTCCATATAAAATCAAGAGTGGGAGCTAGACATGAAAACTTATAATCTACAAATTTGTTTTAAGTCTTGAATGAAAGTAGTATGACTTTGAGTGAGGTGTCCCACAGTCCAAGAGATTTCATCAACGAACCTAAAAAATATGTAGAACAAACATATACATGCAGTTTGTACGAATAAAAACTTTGCATGTGAGTATGCTAACAATTACATGAGAAGCTGCCAAAAGATTTAACAAAAAATTCATGACTAAATCTTTCGTAAAATTTTATAGAAGGAAAAAAATGGCATGGACGAACGATCAATAGGATGTTAAGGATAGTGGTAGTCAACAAGTAAATGAAAATCCTAAAAAAATGACCATTCATTAAGTTTAACTCACATGAAGCATAATCAGGATATACTCTTCGTAATACTAGAAAAAATCAACATTAACATGACCAGACTAGTATAATCTTGACTGGGAACTGAATGAAGACTGCACTAATGTGTTGACCAGGAAGCAGGGCCACTCCGAGTTCAGACACGTATCGACCACGACCCGGTCACTCCCAAAATACACACAGTAGGGCACACCAAAATATGTGCCGTGTCCGTGCTGCCGTGTCCTTGATACACGTGTCGAGCCGCATCCGTGCCCTTGCAACATAGTGTGTCGGATGACGGGTTATTAGTATCCAAGTTCCAACATCCATCACGAGAGACTAAACCATGTGCTATTGTATCTTAAAAGGTTTTTAAGGTTCTAACTAACTAAGAATAACCTTCCTAATTCCAGTTATATAGGCATATATATATGATTTCTCACAAGTCATAAGCATGAGAAATGAATAACCAAACTGATAATTTTTGCAGCAGAATAAAATTATCCACATGGGTCCGTAATAGAATCATGTGAATTTTGTAACAAGTATATTCTTGATTCAGTAGATCCCCCACAACCCAACAAAAAAAAAAAAGTGATCCATTAAAATCAAGAAGCAGACAAAAGTATTTGACACTCACAGAGGATTTCTTAGCTACAGGAAATCAGTAGATGGTGCTTGATGAAATCTCAAACAAATATGATTAGGAAAAAAGAATGATCATATAAGCAGAGAAATTTTAGTGAAGATGTGAGGGTCAGCTATGTACCTTTTCTTTTTAGAGATGTGGGGAAGAGGAAGAGAGGAAGAATAATATCACTGGTTGAGAGTCTTGAGACTTCAGAGTGGTGCCGAAACCTACTACCCAAGAAAGTTGAGATAAAAAAATTGGTTGGCGTTTTCCACGCATGGTTGGTCTAGAATGTACATCATTACGAATTCACCCTTACAGATTTCACAAATTGCTTTCCCTATGCTTTGAACGACAAAAGTAGCCCTGTTGCAAAACAATTTTGGGGATCTTCTCTACCCAAAGACCAAAGGTTCCATCCTAGTCCAGAGGTCTCGCGTAGCCGAAACTGTACCGTACCGCATCAGGCACCTGTACTGCCATCCACCACATAATAGTTTCCGGAATCCCTCCCACTGGGATTCGAACTCCTGACTAGGGGTGGGCACGGGTCGGACCGGACCCAAATTTGTTGGACTCGGACCGGACCCGTTACTTGGCGGGACGGGAGGACGGGTCTAAAAAATATTGGACCTGGACTGGACCCGACCCGTTTGAAACGGGTCCAAAACGAATCGACCCGCGGGTCCAAACGAGTCCAAAAAAAAGTTTAAAAAATTCTATAATAGTAAACATTTACATATATTATATTGTCTATAAGAACAAAATAAGTCTAATGTCTTCCCAAACTTCTAGAATTTATTTAGTAAACAATAAGATATTCTATTATGTACAGACTATAATAAAAAAAATGCTAAAAATTGATATAAAAAAATATATACTCCTAGAAACGGGTCAGTCCGGGGTCCCGTTTATTTTGAAAATAGGACCCGTCCCGACCCGTTAATGTCACACGATCCGTCCCGGCCCGTCCCGTTTAAATTTTAAAATTTAGGAACCGACTTGTTTAGACATTTTACGGTTCGGGCCGGGTCGGAACCGCGGGTCCTAGAATCGTATGCCCACCCCTACTCCTGACCACTCAGGCCGCATGCATCTCTCTTAACCATTAGGCTAGAGGTCATTTGCTATATATATATATATATATATATATATATATATATATATATGCCAATGATCACTAGCCCAAGTGGTTAATGTGGAGGCATGTGGCCTTTGTGGACGGAGTTCAAATCCCTGTGGAAGCGATTCCAGAAACTAATTACCTTTCTTTCAAAAAAAATAATTTTTTTTTTCAAAAAAAATTAATATATATATATATATATATATATATATATATATATATATATATATATATATATATATATATATATATATATATATATATAGAGAGAGAGAGAGAGAGAGATATAGATAGAGAGGATCTACATCCCCAATATTTTGCATCCCTATGGTTGAAATCAACGGTTAAAATTAGATGACTTAAACGAGATTCAACGGTTTATAACATGAAGATATTTGGGGATGCAAAAAGTAAGAAAATACGTGTATATATATATATATATATATATATATATATATATATATATATATATATATATATATATATATATATATATATATATATATGAGATAAAATTGACTCAACACTTCTAACTACCCCATCCTGCACTACTCACTTAGTACAATGCAATCGTCTAACCCTTAGGCCTGATTTGGTTCGCGAAATTCAACGCCTTAATGAGTTCTCAGGCAGAGTGAATGCCTGGTGTGCTTTACAGGAAGCACGGTAGAGCAGCACTACAAGGAGTGAAACTCCATGCTACAGTAGGGTAACTCCACCATGAGGTTCCCAGGTAGGGTTAATGCCTCGGCTTTGCAAGCCAAGTCACAGCGGCGTAGCACCGCAAATAGGCAGGTAGCCTAATGCTGTATGACGTAATTAAAGAGTTGTAGACAGCACTACAAAGGGGAGGATGGTCCCATGTTACAGTGGCACGACACCACGATGAGGTACCCAGGTAGGGGTAAAGCCTCGGCATTGCAAGCCATGTCGTTGCGGCGTAACACCGCAAGGAAGCCTTAAGCTTCATGCTGGGTAGTTTGGCACTACAAAGAGGCTTGTGACCTCATGCTACAGTAGTATGACACTACGATGAGGTTCCCAGGTAGGGGTAATGCCTCGGCTTCAGGCCATGTCATAGCGGCGTAGCACCGCAAGGAAGCGCAAGGCTTCATGCCATATCTCTTTAATAAAGAACTCACCTATAGTGTATGGAAAGAGATATCAGGCCGTCTCTTGAGGGTAAGCTTGTAGACGCCCAAAATTATACACTGAAACCAGGCTGGCACAAGGCCTTCAATGTGCAGCCAGAAGCACAGTTGATGTCATTATGTGAGCAGGAAGAATTGCAGTTATGGTGCAGAATTCAAGACTTAGTCCATTCTTGTATCATGCTGTTATTTAACCTATGCGGGAAGATTCAAGTCGCAGCGACATCTCTCCTAATGCATGATGGGCAGTCACTGTGGGGAACGCTCAACCCATATATTGAGATATGTGGGGGATTGTTGGTGTTTTTGCCTTTGGACTAGAAAAGATAGTCCCACATTGGCTACACCAAATGGTGAGTATCTCAATATAATGCATTGCTTGTGTTGAGGTGTGCACATGAGGTGTAGTAGAGCACAAGTTTGTGCCATGTGGGAGTATTTTCCTAGAAAGAAAAATGACTAAATCCAACAAGGATGCAAGTTAATTTTTGTTGTGCGGACTCGGACTCGGACGCGGACTCCAAGATGTCTCGTGCATGCACGGGAGGGTTCGGGGGTTAGGCGTGGACTGGCACACTTCTATGCTGATTGTGGGATGATCTAAAATATCAAACTCTATTTTTGAGTATTGGTATTTTAGTCCCACATCGGATAGGAGAAGAGGTGAAGTCTCAACTCCACTATATAAATAGAGCCCCTTGGCCTCCTTTGAAAGATGCACCAAGAAAAGAGTTGAGGGAGTCTGTTAAGTCCAGGAAGCCCGTTCAAGTCTCAAATATTGACTTACGAGCGTTCCAGAAGTTCTTCGTGAACTTGCTGGTTCCTGGAAGCTGTTCGTGCTCGTGTGGGACGAATAAAGCTTTGAGCAACGGTGGTTCATTCACCCCAGCATCTCATTCTCGACTGTCATCGCTGCTGTTGCCTTTTACAGTAACTTCTTTTTAGAAGCTCTACTGCCGATAGTTGCTTACACAAAGTCTCTTTAGATTTTTTGTGTATTACGTAGAATTTTTTTAGATCCTCGTAATTCAGAATCCTCTAGGATCTCTGTTGCACATCTTCTTTAAGGTGCTGCATTTGAAACGTTGTGTGTACAATTGTTTCAGTTTCAGAATTTTCCATCGAAAATTGTGCCTCGGCACTAACAGAAAATTTATGGGAGAGAGTGATTTCATCCATCCAAATAAGGAATCACTTTCCCACATTGAAGTATTTACTTACCTTTTCAATTTCTTTGGCATTTCCAAACATCGAAAAGGAAAATCAATGAGAATTATAATTTTCCAAAGGAAAGAAAATGCTAAGGAATTGATTTCCTTTCCCTTCCATTCCGCGAACCAAACGAGGCCTTAAGGTGTCGTTTGGTTCAAGTTTTGGAGGCTTGAGAATAGATTTTGAATTTCTTACCCATGTTTAATATGTCTATGATTGAGAATTAGGGAGAAATACGAGGGACTTCATATTCCAATTAACGTGAGAAAGCTATTCCCAAGCCCCCCTCCCCCGGAATAGTTTTGCATTCATAGGAATGTTGTTTGGACGCTAATATCCTTCATTTACTTTCGAAACTACAACTATTATACCAAACATGTGAATGGTAATAGTAGCATCATGAAATTAATGAAAATGTATTTATAAAAATTTAAACAAATCAAGATTCCTATTCATGTATGAACCAAACATGGAAATAAAATAATTGTATTTTTTGGACTACATATTTTCAACCTAACCAAATCCGGATACGAGAATGTTGAATTATTTTTCCATGGAAAAGGAATAGAAAATGAATTTATATAAATATAAAAACTTCATCCAAACGAGTCCTAAGTACATATATATATATATATATATATATATATATATATATATATATATATATATATATATATTCGCAGGGCATTGTTCGATTTTGGACTGAAAACCGAACCAAGCCGAAACCGAATAAGAGATTCGACTCAGTTTTAAAACAAATCGGTTCGGGTTTGAAAATACTAAATTTTCGTATTCGCTTTCGATTTCGGTTTTGGGTTTCGTTCAAAACTGAAAACTGAATAAAAAAATTTAGTTTATATATATATATATATATATATATATATATATATATATATATATATAACAAAAAAATACAAATAACCGAAAAATCGAACCAATTTAATTTGGTTTGATTTGATTCGGTTATGAGTCATTTCGGTTCGATTTCAGTGTTACTTTTTCGATTTCAGTCGAATTCGATTTTTGATTATTTAGTTCAGTTGGAACCGAATTAACTAAATGCTTACGCCTAGTAGACAAATAGGCTCTCTTTTTATGCTCTCTATTGGCACCAGTTGACACAAAGACACGGTTAGAGAAAACAAATAGGCTCTCTATTTATGCTTTTTTTGTTGATTTCTCCACCCCTGGACTTCCTTCCCCCCCTTGCATAGCGGCAATCGCTTCCTGAGACTTCTCGTGTCCTTTCCCATAGAGACGAGGGTTTGGTTTACTTACTTTCAACCGAAGTGAAATAGTCAAAATCGAATAAGCTAAACTTCTAAAACTCAAAAATCGAAATTGAACTAAACTTAGTCATAACTGAAATCGAAACAAACAGATAATCGATTTGGTTTATTTGGTTTGCTCGATCTATTTTTATTGTATAATCGATTGGACCCGAAGTTGAAATTGTGGTTAAATTGCTAGAGAAATATTTTTTTATACGTGTTTTAGTTGTATTTCAAAGTGGAGTACAAAGTTGAACTATTTGTTAAAATATCAAAATTAGACTTTAAAACACATACATAGAATTACTGTATAAACATATTTAATCATAAAATATGCATAAAGTTGACGATATTTACATAATTGTATAATTCTTATTTTGTTTTCGATTTTGGACCGAAATCGAAATTTTTTAGTATTTTCAAAACCTAAACCGAACATATATTTTTCTCATACCGGACTTAATCTCTTATTCGGTTAGGATCGATTCGATTCGGTTCCCGATCCAAAATCGAATAATGCTCACTACTTTTCCATCTTCATCTGACCAACTGTAACTAGGAACAACCGCCTAAGATGTCCCTTCATTTCCTCCCCTAGGACCCGCAACTTCTCCTTTGGCTTGGACAACCCAGTTGACCATGTGCCCTCAAGTCTTGCACTTTGTAGCTCCTCGAGAGTGTGAAAGCGTCACTTTCGACATGTTGTAATACAATGCACTTGCAATAAAAACGTGAATGTATCACTTTCAAATATATATTTTGGTACATAGTTTTTGTCCCTCACAAGTGAGGAGTTTCAAACTATTTTATTTGGATGACAACATAAAAGTATAAGTGGGAATTAAAAATAGTAAAGAGCATACACACTTGCAATGGAGTTATAATCTATTTGTTCATCTGACCAACTGTAACTAGGAACAACTGCCTAAGATGTCCCTTCATTTCCTCCCCTAGGACACGCAACTTCTCCTTTGGATTGGACAACCCAGTTGACCATGTGCCCTCAAGTCTTGCACTTTGTAGCTCCTCGAAAGTGTGAAAGCGTCACTTTCGACATGTTGTAATACAATACACTTGCAATAAAAACGTGAATGTATCACTTTCAAAAATATATTTTGGTACATAGTTTTTGTCTCTCACAAGTGAGAAGTTTCAAACTATTTTATTTGGATGACAACATAAAAGTGTAAGTGAGAATTAAAAATAGTAAAGAGCATACCCATTTGTAATAGAGTTACAATCTATTTGTCCTACAACTGAAAAATAAAAAAAAATAACACTTTCAGTTGCAATAAAATATCATAACACATCCGCTTGCAATGAAATTATAATGTCTATCCAAACACACAAAAATTGTCTTCACATGGAAGCAGTTGCATATATGGTTACGATTGTGACACCGATGATCATTTTGTTGTTACATTAATGAACATATGTTATATTTTCATTAGTCCACGTCAATTTTAGTATGGATTCGTATCTCCCTCTAGTCAATTTTCTAGCGACATAAAGTTGTGAAGATCATATGCACCCTTTCTGTCATTTATGTGGGTTAATAAGAATCATCAAACGGGCTGGGACTCCTATTAACTAAGGTCATGTCCTTATCAGTGCCTTAATGTTAGCGGTGAACATTGAACTCCGTAGGCCATGGCAGAGAGAGGGACCGCAAGGACTGAAGGAGAAACCACTCCAAGTAAAAGAGGTCCTCTTCCTAATATTTATAGATTTTATGTGCAGAATTAACTCTGAACAAATCAAACCAACGAAAAACCGATGTGTAAACCTACATCACGTGTCTGTCTTCTATTGATTGGTTCGTTTTCACCAACGTCAGCATCTTCTGCTAACGTCTACCATACAGATTCGATTAATGTGAGGTCGACACGTGGCACACGATTTGTCCATCAGTTTTTTCCGACTGTTTGTGTAGAAGCACTATTTTATGTTTTGGGTTGAGGTACTCTAGCTTAATATACAAGCAAGGAATGATGGTGATGATTATAAACTGATTACTTTGGTAAACTATCTTCATATTAGAATATATTGATCAAACAATAGTATATAGTTCAGTTGACAAGAATATGCTTCTAGAGGTTAGACTTTGTTGCATCTCGGAAGAGAGAGGCCTTGGTGATTCCATTTTGATATTTGAGTGTTTGAAGTTTATGTGGTTGCACCAAAATTTTAAGCGTTAGGTTGAGAATACATTTTATAGATGAAGAGCTGGATTCACGCACCATATATATTTTTTTTAAATTCTATAAATCTGTTTATAATGTCCGTCGAAATCAGGGACGAATCTAGAAATTATAACTGGAATAAAATATAAAAAATTTGGAGGGAATAAAGTGGACTAATCCATATAAAAAAAAATCAAAAAAATTATATGGTGAAAAAAAGTAAAAAGAAAATTTTGGAGCCCACCCCATACAACACTTAGATCCGCCCCTGGTCGAAATGATTGAATCTTGTAATTATGATACCATGCTAAACTCCATGTCATATTGTACATGAACTTAGAATGTTAGCAACGGATGCGGCTTCTATATTTAACTTATTGATCAAATATCTTGTCTTGATAGTTGATACGATGTACAGTCAATTTTTTCGCTTTTTTTTTTCTTTCCATTTTATGGTTGTTTCTTGTTCTTTCAATGTGAAGTGGATGACTCCTAATGAGCTGGGCTTTAACTACTATACAGGACCGGTCCAAGGATAAGTCAGACAAGGCTTCAGACTTGGACGACTTCTCTCTGTTTAGGACAATCCCAGGCTTAGCGTGGTCCCACAAATGTCGGAATCATGGATGACCCTCTAAGATTAGCCCACGATAAAGTCAAATGGCAACCAAAATTAATTCTGAATAGGACAAACCAACTCTTTAACCGGTCCGCTCCTACATCGACCTTGGACTAAAAAAAATGCACTTTAATCAGCTACAAGAGGCGATGTGACCCCTGCCATCTGCCCAAAGAAAACGACTAAGGTGGGAGAATTCTCAATAAAAATTCCTTGGACGATCAAGTTAAAAATGGAAGGCAATAGACTATGTATATATAATTGAAACTAGTCTAAAGACTAGAATGAATACCTTGATTTGTGTCTAATTAAGCACTATTAATAGGCGTAGGAGAATGGTATACTTGTAAAGTTGTAAGTAAGTTGTCTTTTATTACCCTCTTTACTATTATGGGTTATAAGGTTATACTTTATACCAGGGTGAGCATCGGTTCGATTCGGGTCAAATCGAACCGAATATTTCAAAACCGACAGAACCGAAAACCGGTTTCTAAAACCGAAAACCGAACACCGTCAGTAAAAACCGAACCAAACCGAACCGAACTAAAAAAGTTCGGTTTTCGATCGGTTCGATTTTTTGACCCATGTGGGCCGGGCAGGTTTTGGAGCCCTTGTGGGCCGGCCGGCAGGCTTAAAAATGCAGAAAAAATTAAATTTTGGTGGCCCAAAAATATTACAGCTTAAATTTTGTTGACCCAATAAATTGCAAGCCCAAAGCTTCCCAAATTTAAAATTTGAAGGCCCAAAATTTTGCAACACAAAAAAATTTGCTTCAGCTTCCAACCTTCCAACATGAATATACAACATGGTCAACACAACTCCAGCTTTCGACTTTACAACATGAATATATAACATGAACACCACAAAATTTAACAAAAAAATTGCAGGCCAACATGAATTATGAATATACAACATTTGTAACACAAAATTTGCAGGCCAAAAAGTTTAGCTTCAGCTTCCAACTTTCCAAGTTCCTTGCCTAGGCACTGAAAGAAATAGCAATAAAAAAATATAAAAGGAAAGAAATATAACAGCAGTAACCAGTAAGGAAGTAGTATTAATAACATATAACCAGTAAGGAAGTAGTATATGCATTTACCTATCTACCTATTTACCCCCTCCCTCCAATATTGAAATATATACACTGAAAGAAATAGCAACAAAAAAATATAAATAGAAAGAAATATAACAGTAGTAACCGTTAAAGAAGTATGTGCATGTAGATATGAAAATCCTCATATTGTAATTTAAGCATTTGTGCATCCAATGGGTATCTAAAGCATGTGTATCCATTGCTATTATAACATTTGACACTTAATCTAAAGCATGTATCCACTGGGGAAAAAATTATATACACAACCCAAGAACAGAGATTATAGATACATGTTCTAACATGAGATAAACTTAGCAACAAAAAGTTACATATAATAAGTACTTCCAGGTTGATTCTAATGGTGGCTAAGATCAGACCAGATAGTAAACTCTAAATTGAATCAGTAAATTTAGAAGCCAATCAAGATCAAGACCATATATTGTTATCTTAATTTATATACATACTATCTATCAGGTTGATTTTATATGGAGAAGAATTTTCTACAAAAATCGATATTTTGAGAGCAGTTTTAATCTAGACTTTTGAAAAATTCAAAGTCCTACATATTGCATCTAGAGACCAGACCTAGTTGCCCAAGTATCAAACGCCATCCAACTTTGGCACGGTCAATACTCACACCTGTATTACTGTCACGACCCGATCCCAAATTATTGGGTCGAACCGGATCATGCCCAGCCTGCACCGTTGTGAGACGGCGGCAGTAAGCTGTTTTATATGCAGGTATTCATAACAACATCTATACATTTGTCACAACTTAATATACGAAAATTTTAAAATTTTTATTCAACAATTGAAAAGTACAACTGGAAATGAAAGAACTGAAATAAAGTGCTGAATTCAAAATTAACAAAACTCCAAAACAATGAAACTAGAAAAACTGGAAACGACTAGCTAAGCGGTCGGCTCGTCGGCCTCAGGTCCTGCGTCCTCCAAGGGGGACTCCGGCAACACCACGGGGTACAAAACCGGGTCATAGTAGCTATTGTACAATAGCTCAGTATCCTCAATGTCACCTAAAAATGTTGTCTCCAGTCAGGAGGGAGCAAGTACGAATATGCATCTCATATTTCAAGTAATAATGGAAAAGTGCAGTCTAAACAGTTGAAACAATATTTTTCAGCATTTTAACAATTAAAAACAATATGATTTGAAAGTGTAATCGTCTATGACCGGCTTGGGTTATACAATAGCGTCCTAGCGACGGGATACGGCTTATCCCCGTGTGTAAGAGGGGTAAGCTTGCACAATCATGCAATATGGGGGGTATTGGTCATAAACGTTACACATTTCCCCCAATCCCCACAATCAATATCCATCAATATTTGAACCCTAGGAGAGGGTTCCGTGTAGCAATGTGGTTTAAACATGCAGCTTGACAATTACTAAATAAAATACAAGAAAATATAACCGTAATTTGCCTCTGTTAATTGACTGGATCGGGAAAGTCGGTACCGAGGAGGATGTCAAGTTCGTCTCCGAGATCCTACAGTTGAGAACCTTGACTTAGAACCATAATAAAACCATTCTAGGTGTGCTAGTTACAATCTCTAGAAGCAGACCCTAGTCAGGTTTTAAGTTATTAATTAATCTACCGAAAATCTAGCGTCGAAATCTACGTTCGTTATCATTTTAATTAAATAAATCGGTTACTGATTAATTGGGAAAAATAGCAATTACCGGTTAATTTGGCAAAACTTTGTATTTGTCGTAAGGCAAAAGCTAAAACACACGGAGACGAAGCTTTCTCGTATATTATCAACCACACAAGTGCATATTACAAGCTATCCCAACCTCTCTTTATATAGGGAGAGAGGTTGGGGGTTATGAAGAAACGAAAGGCCAAAGGATTTTTGTATGTTACAAGGAGATGAAATGAAGGGCCATATGAGTTACAACACTCCCCCTTGGCTCTCCAGAAATTCTGTTTGTAAACATCTCTGAGTTTCTTCGTCTGTCTGTAGCTTGCATCTTCAAGTTTGACCATCTACTTGTGCCTCGTCAAAACCTTGCCAAAGAAAACCCAGTAGAAAAAAAAAAACTTTGGTCGAAGGACAAAAGAGTACACACAAGTCAGTGTGATGGGGGTAAACTAACCATTGCAAAGGTGCCTCGTCAAAAACCTTGTCAGGAAAAACCCAGTGGGAAAAAACTGCTGATCGAAGGACAAAAGAGTACACGATGGATTAGAAGTATACACTGGATACTCCCCCTGATTATAATAGTCTTTAGTGAATAAGAGATTTGAACTGTGTCTCGTTAAAAACCTTGCCAAAGAAAATCCAGTGGGAAAAACTTTGGTCGAAGGTAAAAAGAGTACACAAGCATACATCAGGATGCTTCCCTTTTCACTCGCACTCGACAGGGTACGGGATATACGCACAACAGAGCGTTTGGAGGCGCTCGTTGGGGCGCTCCCCCTCACATGCTGTCACGTCCCAGAACCAGAATACTGGAGAGCGGGGGCGAACATAGCCAGCTACGTATATTGAAATGGAATCCACCTCGCTATACGGTCACGGCTGTCTAGATATGAGGGTTTACTACAAGCCAACAGTCTCTTAAGGTCAAGTCTATTGTCTCAATCTCAAGCAAGTAATGTAATTACAAGATGTTAGACCACCAAATATACAATAAAAGGCGTCCCAAATATTACATATTCAGCTGATCATGAAGCTAGTCGTACAAAATGCAAGGACTAGCAAGAGTTTAGTCATACATGATCAACCCTAGGATTTGTTAATCATGTTTACAGCCCGTAGGCAGACAATAAGTAAAGGTGCATCGAGCTAACAGGTGCTCGTCGGCTAAACGCCTCAAAAGAATAAATTTACAATAGAGTGAGCGAAACAAAATAGAAAACCCACTCGTAGCCCGGGTTCCTTCTAGTCGCCACCATCGGGCTGGAGGTTCGGTAGATCCTCGGGTGCTGCTCCGAAATCTGGCCACACAAAACCAGCTGGGTCAAACCCCAGAAAGAGCAAGTGCCACAAAGGAGGCCACGAAATAAGAACAAAACCAGCATATCAGAACATAAGAAAATGGAAGAAAAGCACAGGTAATAAAAGTACAGCAGGACAATAAGCGACTAGGGACATGGAACCATTCCGGGAGCCAGATTACAACTCGTAACCAAACAAGGACCGGGGTTGTAACCCTTCGCCTGAATAGCACTTGTCTCTATCCATTTATTGTTTAAGATAAGTAAAACAAACGTATTCGAGAGGAACCAGGTACTGGGATTAGACAAGACTTAGACAGGGCTAGACACCATCCATTCACAAGCGGCCAAGCAATTATTACGGCTTACTACTTAAACTAACTAGGGTTATCACAGGCCTAATTACTAACAAGATGCAGTGAGAATTTCCCAGTCCCAAGCCCTGCAGACTATCTAGTTATCCTTCCGCGGGTTGAGAGCATGGTTGGGTACATCGCCCAGGAGACGATATACCCTTAGGTGACTTAGAGGTGCAACTGTCACGACCCGCTCCCGAATAATCGGACACGAGTCGGACACGCCCAGCCTTCGTCGTTCGACACGACGAAGTAAGCTGTACCAAGCTAGGGAAAACTAACCAGATAAACATGAAAGTACAGAATCACAGCATCTAAAAACGTATCCCAGAATGATCACCATAATCCACAATTCTATGTATATAAATGTACGAGTCATCAAGAATGAAATGTACATGAATTCTAAAGACAATATCTAAGAGTAAAGCTAACAGTCTAAACCTGAAACCTCAAGCTAAGCCTCATCCTGTTCAGCTAAATCCTGGGCTCTGGCCCATAGAGTAGAACAATGTCCTGCAAGCATACCTGCAACATATCCTATTCAGGAGCGGAGCAAAGTACAGTTCTAGGTAATGAACAATAACATCATGATATGAAAAATAATGCTGAAAGAACAAGAAAAGAGCAAGGTATGTAAAGAATAGGAAGAACGAGAACTACTGCTATAAAGATACATGAAAGATCATGACTATGTAAATATGCAGGAAAGATCACGACTATAGCTAAAATCAAGATCAGGATCATGGAAAACTAATGTAAGAACAAAATCCTGAACATGTGTGTTATAAATTTGAAATACTTCTATGATATGTGATCGGCTATGGATAAGATCATGAAAGAACATGAAAGATCCTGAAAGATCATGTAATGGTACGGCTTAGGACCCACGTGCACTGTGCGAGGCCTAAGCTAAAGATCATGAATAAGTATCCGGGTTTGGTCACATATCTAGAGTATTTCTCCCACCCAAGATACAAGTAAGATCATGAAAGAACAAGCCAGAAAAGATCATGAACGTGTCGCAGTGTGTCAGCAATAAAGAACAAGAAAATGTACTGATCAAAACCATAGAATGTACTTGCCTTGCTCCAGGAAAGTACAAGTAGGCAAAAGAGCTAGGTATCCTCCTGTATGTAATAATGATGTGTACAAGTTGGTTAATAACTAGACAAGCTTAAATTGGTATGTTGTAGTTCTACAATCAATATTGATTTAACCCAAATATTAACTACTCCTTAACAACTATCTTTAAACCATTATTTAGAAAATAAAATAGCTAGGTTTCTAACCCATTTTCCAGTTCGTCATTTAGTTATGACAATGCATAAACCTAAGCTCAAGTTAATAGGAACTCATTTCCAGCCTGGGTGAATTTCAGATTAACTATTCCGACAGTGAACACAGTTCTAGTTTACATTGAAATAATATCTCAGGCTACCTTGAGTATTAATTCAGGTTTATTGAAAATGCATTTCCATACTCACTGAATTTGCACTAAAGATAAACTGAGATTGCATCTCAATTTGTACACTGAGACTGCATCCCATGTTCAATAGGTAAGTCGACTGCCCCACAGGTGCCACAGCATAAAGGAATGAAGTTTGAAATTCCAGGTTACAAATGAACTTCAATAAGAGCTACAAATGGCTCTCTGTTAAACCTTGGACTTCATTTCAAGTTTAAACATAAACTTCATTCAAGTTTAAATATAAACTTCAAATCTCAGGTCTAAACATAAACTTCAATCTCAGAATTAAGCATAAACTTCAATCTCAGATTTAAGCATAAACTTCAATAATGAGAACCCTTATACAAACCCGGCCCCAACACTGCATACAGCCCAGTTTAAAACATCAACTTAAGACCCAAAATAATGTACATATGATCAATCACAACACAAAATTAATTATAGAAATTGATAAAAATCAAAGAGTTAAAACTAGCTATCAGCCTTCACGCCTGTATTCAGATCACAACCACATAGAATCTGGACACGAGCTACTGGTCTGTAATGCACGAACACTGCTACTCCCCAATTTCCTACTCCAAGAACAGCAACACACGCACACAGTCTGGACACGAGCAACAATTGGACTCGATCAAAACTCGGACACGAACATCACGCACATAGACACGAACCACGAACAAGAATCACGAACTCACGAACAATGAACACGAACCCATGCCTCCCTCGGACACAATTCGATTCATCAGCAATTAGAAGTAGACACGAATGCTCGATTAAACACGACACATGAAACAACACCAAAACACAAGATTTCATTCCTAAAATTTCCAGCGAAAATTCTAAAGAATTTTGGATTAGAAAATACCTGATGATTGCTGTTGATAGCTACGAACACAACAACCTAACACAAGTCCTTCCCGAGAGTGGCCTGTATTCAGAACAGTACGAAGAATTGCAAGAACAATTTAGCTATTCTTCCAGGAAAATGAAAAGGATCACATACTCAACAAGGATTAATCAAAACCTACTTGATTCGATCTCGATTCTCCTCACAGATTCTTAATTCGAAATTAGGTCAGCAAGAGCTAAAGAAAAATATAGATCGGAAATCGGTCAGCCAGACAATTCATTCAGAGAAATCGATCCATATTCTGGATCTAGAAGGAAATCAAAGATCAACTCACCAAGAACTAGGTTAAGTGCTCCAACAGGTCGATGCTCCTGTTTGCTTGAGAACTGGATCGATCAGTTCAGATCTGGAAAGAATTTCATCAATCAAAGTTTTGAAGGACCAAGAACTAGCTAGGGAAAGAGGTTGATTCACCTACGATTTGCCGCGAGGTGAACGATCAGTTCACCGGAATTAGTGAGTCGTCGAGATCCCGCTGCTGAGTCGAAGTGAAGAGGTGCCGCCTCTAGATCACCGAAAAAGAACCTCGCGCTCGTGTGTCGACGGCCTCGACGAAGCATCGTCGCTGAGACTGCTGCGGTAGAGCCGTGCCTTCACTCTCCGCCGAGAAGCTCGGTCACCGTCATCATCAGAGCCATCGTCGGAGTCGTCGGTCGCCGCCGACGAAGATCGGTTGGGGTTAGGGTTAGGGTTAGGGTTAGGGTTAGGGTCGCCGAGATTGGGGAAGAATCTCGAGAGCTCTGGAATTTAATCAGTAGAGAATACTCTCTCTCCCCACTATTCGGTTGTTAAATAAAAGGACATGTGCAATTTTGCACAAATCCCCTTCCTCCAAAACTATTTGCAAAGAAACCCCCCCCCCCCGCTTAAGAATTTATTCAGTAAAATCCTCTGCCTTTTCAGTATTATAAAAATTTATTAAAAAAACAGTTAAAAATCACATGGTGGCCCAAAGTTGTTATAACAACTTTTTCAAAAATAAATTTTAGCTCCAAAATTTATTCCCTCCAAAATAGATCATCCAAATTTATAAATGAAAACTAATTAATTATTTTAAAACTTAATAATACAATTTAGTTATTTGAAATCAATTTTATTTTTATTAAAAACCGGGAAGTGGAGTTACAAATCTCCCCTCCTAAAAAAAATTGTCCTCGAAATTCAAAGAACCCAAAAAAATCTCAGCAATCACAAAGGTCCAAACACCAGTCGTTTATTGAAAATAGAAATCCACAAAACAGGGTACAATCAAATCAATCAAACAGAGTGGGATAGCGCTTCCGCATCTCGTCCTCGCGCTCCCATGTGGACTCTTCCGGAGAGTGGTGTCTCTATATGACGCGAACGAGAGGAATAGTCTGGTTCCGCAAGCGCTTCTCCCTCCGATCGAGGATCTCTACTGGCTGCTCCTCGTAAATCAATCTCGGGCTCACCTCCAGCTCAGAATAGTCCACCACATGACTCGGATCTGGAATGTAGCATCGAAGCTGGAACACGTGGAAAATGTCGTGCACTCCTTCCAAGCTAGCTGGAAGCGCTAATCGATATGCCACCTCGCCAATCCGTGCCGTCACGTCGAAAGGTCCGATGAATCTCGGACTGAGCTTTCCGCCTCTGCCGAATCTGATGACGCCCCTAGTCGGTGAAATCTTCAGGAATACTCTGTCTTCAACCTCGAACTCAAGTGTCCGTCTGCTGCTGTCCGTCCAGTGCTTCTGTCGATCCTGTGCAACTCTGAGACGCCCTGAGCCTTTGAGATCAAATACGATAATTACACACAAGAAGTTGAAATAACACGATCTACCAATGATCAAAATCAAATAGGCACGAGATGGAATGAAGTTCAATTACATCTTAGAGGAGCAAAATCATGAAGACACAATTATAAGGTACGATCAAGAATCGATAGTTTAACACAGGTAGACTAGAACAAGATAGAAAATCATGGTCAGATAGACATGACTTAAGATTGAAGTTTAGACAAGACACAACGAAATATTGAATCACAATCTGGTAATATACAATTTTGAGGAATTCAATGATATAACAATAAAGTGCTAGAAGGAAAATTTAGCAAGGATTGATTGAGGAGACGTACGCAATACTCAGAAGATACAGTATCAAATCAGAATGAACTTGTATGGATCTGTGATTTTCAAAAACCAATAATCATATAAAAAGGAATATAGTCTCCAGAATATCCAAGAACATGTTGGTATCTGAAATCACTTTGCTTAGAATCCCTACCCCGCCAGTATGTATCTGACTGCAGTGGACTTTCGGCTCCGTGACTCAAATAACAATATGTCTCTAAATACTCTATCAACCTTATCCATTTTCCAACAATCATTGACGAAACAACCCAAGAGATCAAGATATGAAGAATATGATAAGTCTCGACAATACTCGAAAACCTATGGGTGTCTGAAATCACTTCAACTTAGAGTTCCTGCCTCGCCAGTGCGCTACTGGCTGCAGTGAACCCTCAGTCTCCATAATTCAGCTAATGGCTGCAGCGCGCAACTGTCATTCCATAGTAGGTCATCGAATAGCCTCTCGACTTTATCCCTAGAAATTTCAAAAGAGTTTCAAGGAGTTCAAAATGAGTTTCAATAGTCCAAGTCACGGAATGGTGAAGTTACCTGACTGTTAGAATACATGAGTTTATTAGGTACTAAAAATGACAAGGGATCCAATCAGTGAGTACAAAAGGCAGCCAGGGAGATTTAAAATTTCAGACAGGACGAAGTTTCAAATTATGACAGAATATCAACTGATATCTGGAATGGTAACAAGTTTCCACATATGGAACGTTATTCTGAAAGGATAACAGAGTTTCGAAGAACGAACTGAGGCAAGGTATCAGATAGAAGACAAGTTTCAAAATAAGAAATAAAATTCTGCACTAGAAACAAGTTTCAATAAAATCTCGAATAAAAATAAAATCTCGAGCAAAGCTTGAATTGAAACGAATTCCCCAATAAGGTATACAGTGAAAAATAGAAAATCAAGTATCAGCAAGGTCGTGATTAGGAAATAAAATCTCGAATAGAAAATCTTGACGAGGAAACAAGGTTTAGAATAGTGACTAGAAAACATGTTCTAATAGGAGACAAGGTATTGGATTGTAAACGTGAAACAAGCGAATCTCAACAACAACAAAATCGTAAATAGAGAACAAGTTCCGAATAAAGTCAAGAATGGGAAATAGAATCTCAAAACAAGCATCAATAGAGGCGAAGGTTCAAACAAGGTTTCAGAATGATATTTCAAGTAGGAATAATTCTGAATGGTACAAGTTCGATTAGCAAACAGAATATCAATAAACGAGTAGGAACAAGTATCCATAAAACAAGCAAAATCTTGGATAGGAGACAAGATCGAAACAAAAATAGTGGACCAACAACTCTCGACTAGAAAATCAAAGTCATGAATGAGGAAACAAGTCTCAAATAGGAAACAAAATCTTCAAAACCCTCAAAGGTATCCTCAACAATGTCCTAAATAGGACGAAGCACAAATAATGCTTCGAATGAGGAACAGAGTTTCGAAATAAGTCTCGAGTAGGAATTAATCTTAATTAACACGAAGTTTGATAAAAAGAACAAAATTTACAATTAGGAGCCATCACTAGGAAACAAGGTCATGAATGAATGTACAAACGGTATCGAATAATGGATTTCAAACAAATATCGAATTGTGGGTCTGAAACAAGTTTGTCGAATATGAAACAATATCTTGAAATAAGTTTCGAACATCAATCAAGGTTCCAAAATAGAAATAAGAAGTTTTAAGAAATGATCAATGTGTTAGGAGGAATTTAAGGAAATACTGGATTATTAATCAAGATACATGGTTTTTCCAACCATGCAAAAGAGTCTTCTGTCTTCAGTCTATCTTCAGTATTCTTCCGGGACTGGAATTTCTTCAACCTTCTTCAACTGTCCTGTCGTAGGCCGGTCCTTGCGGTAGTGCTCCATGTGGTTGCTGATTCTGAAAAGGTGGTTCCCTTTTGCTGTAGTCTGATGCTCCTTGCGCTTGTTCTCGGGCAGTGTGATCAACGTTCTCTAGCAGTCCTTGACTTGGTGGGCAGGCGATCCGTAGTATAGTATAGCCTCCGTCTTTTGCGGCACTCTTCATAGTGGCATCCTGAGAGGTGGCAGACATTGTAAATGATCGTCGGCTGGATCTGAATCTGGATCTTCCGCTGGGGCTGAAGTGCAGAGCTCTGGCAGGAATATATGGCTGCTGGCGTGCTGGCTGCTGAGATCTGCTCCTGATGATACGACTGGTGATGTGACCGAAGAAACGCTGACTGAATGTTGTGACGCTTTGCGGGTCCAGGGTAGTTGATATCTTCATTATAAGTCTTCATGTCTTTCATAAGCTTCAGCTTCCGGTTTCGTTCCATTGTCTGCGCTACATTCTGGATCTCCAGGCTGGTGGCTCTAATCTTCAGAGAAGTCGGATCCTCACATGCTGAGATGATCTTCAGTGACGGCTTCAGGTTCTCGATCGGCTCCCTGGTGCAAGATATGTGCTCGGTGTCGGAAAAGTCCAAGTGTCTGAGCGTCTGGAAATCAGAAGTCCTTTCTAATTCGAAAAATGCATTTGCAAGTCTGGATTGGAAAAGGACGACCTGCTCTCTCTGGGTATCAAGGAACTCTTCAATCATCTCCGTCAACCACGTACTACCCATGGGGATAGTAGGGACGACCTTCGGGGTGGAAGCTTGGAGACCTCAAGTATAGGTGGATCAACCGTTTCGGTGTCGCGTGCTTGAATTATCTGAAAAACAGAAAACTGTTAAAATAACCTAGACCTAAATACAACAAGTGTTTATAAAATATCAAAATACCTGATATACCTGATATACCCTTATTTTCCGATTTTCCTATGCTGTGATCAAGTTTCCCTAGTGTAAATCAAGTCCCCCAATAGTACTCTAATGCCTAGGTACCATTAGGATAGACCTGCATGGGCTACCACTAAAAACATGTCACGACCCGCTCCCGAATAATCGGACACGAGTCGGACACGCCCAGCCTTCGTCGTTCGATACGACGAAGTAAGCTGTACCAAGCTAGGGAAAACTAACCAGATAAACATGAAAGTACAGAATCACAGCATCTAAAAACGTATTCCAGAATGATCACCATAATCCACAATTCTATGTATATAAATGTACGAGTCATCAAGAATGAAATGTACATGAATTCTAAAGACAATATATCTAAGAGTAAAGCTAACAGTCTAAACCTGAAACATCAAGCTAAGCCTCATCCTGCTCAGCTAAATCCTGGGCTCTGGCCCATAGAGTAGAACAATGTCCTGCAAGCATACCTGCAACATATCCTATTCAGGAGCGGAGCAAAGTACAGTTCTAGGTAATGAACAATAACATCATGATATGGAAAGTAATGCTGAAAGAACAAGAAAAGAGCAAGGTATGTAAAGAATAGGAAGAACGAGAACTACTGCTATAAAGATACATGAAAGATCATGACAATGTAAAGATGCAGGAAAGATCACGACTATAGCTAAAATCAAGATCAGGATCATGGGAAACTAATGTAAGAACAAAATCCTGAACATGTATGTTATAAATTTGAAATACTTCTATGATATGTGACCGGCTATGGGTAAGATCATGAAAGAACGTGAAAGATCCTGAAAGATCATGTAATGGTACTGCTTAGGACCCGCGTGCACTGTGCGAGGCCTAAGCTAAAGATCATGAATAAGTATCCGGGTTTGGTCACATATCTAGAGTATTTCCCCCACCCCAAGATACAAGTAAGATCATGAAAGAACAAGCCAGAAAAGATCATGAACGTGTCGCAGTGTGTCAGCAATAAAGAACAAGAAAATGTACTGATCAAAACCATAGAATGTACTTGCCTTGCTCCAGGAAAGTACAAGTAGGCAAAAGAGCTAGGTATCCTCCTGTATGTAATAATGATGTGTACAAGTTGGTTAATAACTAGACAAGCTTAAATTGGTATGTTGTAGTTCTACAATCAATATTGATTTAACCCAAATATTAACTACTCCTTAACAACTATCTTTAAACCATTATTTAGAAAATAAAATAGCTAGGTTTAAATCTAACCCATTTCCCAGTTCGTCATTTAGTCATGACAATGCATAAACCTAAGCTCAAGTTAATAGGAACTCATTTCCAGCCTGGGTGAATTTCAGATTAACTATTCCGACAGTGAACACAGTTCTAGTTTACATTGAAATAATATCTCAGGCTACCTTGAGTATTAATTCAGGTTTATTGAAAATGTATTTCCATACTCACTGAATTTGCACTAAAGATAAACTGAGATTGCATCTCAATTTGTACACTGAGACTGCATCCCATGTTCAATAGGTAAGTCGACTGCCCCACAGGTGCCACAGCATAAAGGAATGAAGTTTGAAATTCCAGGTTACAAATGAACTTCAATAAGAGCTACAAATGGCTCTCTGTTAAACCTTGGACTTCATTTCAAGTTTAAACATAAACTTCATTCAAGTTTAAATATAAACTTCAAATCTCAGGTCTAAACATAAACCTCAAATCTCAGAATTAAGCATAAACTTCAATCTCAGAATTAAGCATAAACATCAATCTCAGATTTAAGCATAAACTTCAATAATGAGAACCCTTATACAAACCCGGCCCCAACACTGCATACAGCCCAGTTTAAAACATCAACTTAAGACCCAAAATAATGTACATATGATCAATCACAACACAAAATTAATTATAGAAATTGATAAAAATCAAAGAGTTAAAACTAGCTATCAGCCTTCACGCCTGTATTCAGATCACAACCACATGGAATCTGGACACGAGCTACTGGTCTGTAATGCACGAACACTGCTACTCCCCAATTTCCTACTCCAAGAACAGCAACACACGCACACAGTCTGGACACGAGCAACAATTGGACTCGATCAAAACTCGGACACGAACATCACGCACATAGACACGAACCACGAACAAGAATCACGAACTCACGAACAATGAACACGAACCCACGCCTCCCTCGGACACAATTCGATTCATCAGCAATTAGAAGTAGACACGAATGCTCGATTAAACACGACACATGAAACAACACCAAAACACAAGATTTCATTCCTAAAATTCCCAGCAAAAATTCTAAAGAAGTTTGGAATAGAAAATACCTGATGATTGCTGTTGATAGCTACGAACACAACAACCTAACACAAGTCCTTCCCGAGAGTGGCCTGTATTCAGAACAGTACGAAGAATTGCAAGAACAATTTAGCTATTCTTCCAGGAAAATAAAAAGGATCACACACTCAACAAGGATCAATCAAAACCTACTTGATTCGATCTCGATTCTCCTCACAGATTCTTAATTCGAAATTAGGTCAGCAAGAGCTAAAGAAAAATATAGATCGGAAAATTATTCGGTCAGCCAAACAATTCATTCAGAGAAATCGATCCATATTCTGGATCTAGAAGGAAATCAAAGATCAACTCACCAAGAACTAGGTCAAGTGCTCCAACAGGTCGATGCTCCTGTTTGCTTGAGAACTGGATCGATCAGTTCGGATCTGGAAAGAATTTCATCAATCAAAGTTTTGAAGGACCAAGAACTAGCTAGGGAAAGAGGTTGATTCACCTACGATTTGCCGCGAGGTGAACGATCAGTTCACCGGAATTAGTGAGTCGTCGAGATCCCGCTGCTGAGTCGAAGTGAAGAGGTGCCGCCTCTAGATCACCGAAAAAGAACCTCGCGCTCGTGTGTCGACGGCCTCGACGAAGCGTCGTCGCTGAGACTGCTGCGGTAGAGCCGTGCCTTCACTCTCCGCCGAGAAGCTCGATCACCGTCATCATCAGAGCCATCGCCGGAGTCGTCGGTCGCCGCCGACGAAGATCGGTTGGGGTTAGGGTTAGGGTTAGGGTTAGGGTTAGGGTCGCCGAGATTGGGGAAGAATCTCGAGAGCTCTGGAATTTAATCAGTAGAGAATACTCTCTCTCCCCACTATTCGGTTGTTAAATAAAAGGAAATGTGCAATTTTGCACAAATCCTCTTCCTTCAAAACTATTTGCAAAGAACCCCCCCCCCCCCCCCCGCCCCGCTTAAGAATTTATTCAGTAAAATCCTCTGCCTTTTCAGTATTATAAAAATTTATTAAAAAACAGTTAAAAATCATATGGTGGCCCAAAGTTGTTATAACAACTTTTTCAAAAATAAATTTTAGCTCCAAAATTTATTCCCTCCAAAATAGATCATCCAAATTTATAAATGAAAACTAATTAATTATTTTAAAACTTAATAATACAATTTAGTTATTTGAAATCAATTTTATTTTCCTTAAAAACCGGAAAGTGGAGTTACAGCAACACATGACAGTGTGCTGGAAATGTGCTCTACTCGTCGGCAAGCTACAAGTCCAATTAAGACGCCCAGATAACGAGATTGCCTGTGACTGGAAATTCTCCATGTTCTAGTTTGATCTAATCATTAGCCTAATCCATATTAGCACGAATCCCTGGCCGTGGTACCCAGGAAGTCACGTCCTAGACATGATGCAAGACAAGACAAGTAGATTGCACAAGCAAGCAAGCAGGAACACCCACGGTGTCAGAGTTAGTTACAAGAGTCAAGTTAGCCATCGCAACGGCATCAAGTCAAGTCAAATTACGAGTCAAGAGTGCACCGCCATGGGCCACTATCAAGTTATCTGGTTACTGAGATAAATCATAAATCACAGGTTACAAGTCAAGTGTGTACCCCATCGTAGGGGTGTGCAGATTGCGGTTTTTCAACCGAAACCGACCCGGACCGACCCGAAAAAAGAATTCGGGTCAGTTTTTAAGCAAACGGGTCGGATTTCGGTTTTGGTTTTTTAAAAAAATGGATTTTCGGTTCGGGTAACGGGTTTGAGCTTCGGTTCCCGACCCGAACCGAAAATCGATTGTGTGTAAGTACAATTTTACCCTCCTTACTATATAATCCTTTTCCATTTTTACAACAGGAGTAACCCTAATGTTTTGTTCAGCCGCATCTCTCTTTCTCTCTCCTCTTCCTCTCTCACTCTTTTCTCTCTCGATTTTTAAACAAATCGATCGGACAGTCGGCACCAACCTCGAGCTCCTCCACCTCTTCTCCCCCCTTCGAGTCTTGAAACATGCAAGAGGCAACGGTGGTGAACTCTCATGGGAAGAGGAAGGGGGAGGAAGAAGGAGCCGCGCGGGAACATGAAGAAGGGCGAGACGTGCACAGAAAGAGGCGACGTGGTGAACTCTCATGGGAAGATGCTGGGAGCTACGAGGAAAGAAAGCCAGGTTTTATCAAGTTTTTTTTTGTTTTGTTTACAATCTAATACTCTCCATAGATGCGAATGTTCCACAGGACGTCTCCGCATATGGCAAGTCTCCTCATATGTGAATGTTCTATAGTTTTTTTTACTGAACTCTTTTCCTAGTTACTGAAACAGGCACACATTTTCTTATCAAATTATTGATAGAAGATATATATATATATATTTTTTTTTGTTGCTTCCATATGTGCTCATCTTGTTGTGTATAAATTTTTTTATCTGGTAGATTTGTTTCATGAGAGTGTTTTTTTTTGCTGATCAACAAAGATGTTTTATGAGAGTGTTTTTTTTTGCTGATCAACAAAGGGGTTTTTTTTGCTCCTCCCAGACAACCGAAGGAACCGAAAACCGAACCTTTCTATGTCGGTTCGGTTCTGCTCGGTTTTGTCACAGACGGTTCGGTTGTCGGTTTTATAGTTACGGTTTACGGTTTACGTCGGTTTTCTGAAATACGGTTCGGTTCAAACCGAACCGGACCGATGCTCACCCCTACCCCATCGGGTCACTATTAAGAAGATCAGAGGTACTAAAATCATACTTCACAGAATCAGGAAAACCGCATTAGTCATAAGCAAAATCATCGAAAACCGTGCCAGGTCGTGTTGGGTCAAGATAGTCGTGCTGTGTGGAACAAGATCTCAAAACCCAATGCACAAAAGAGAAACCAAGCTTAAAGAAAATAAAACCAAATCTCCATGGCCAAATAGACTGCGCAAGAGATCAGGTTGTGCAAGGGAATGGACTGCACAAGAGATCAGGTAGTGCTGAAGCCAAGTGAGCTGGGAGCAAATTGCGCAGGGGTGAACTGCGCAGAGGTCGGCTTGCGCTGGGTCGGGTTGCACAGAGGGTGGATGGTGCAGGGGTCAAGTGCGCCGGGGGCAGATGGCGCAGGAGGCCAAGTGCGTCGGGGATGGATGGCGCAGGGGTCAAGTGCGCCGGGGATGGATGGCGCACGGCCAACGGCGCATGGGTCGAAGGCGCATGGGCCGATGGCGCATGGCCGAAGGCGCACGAAGAGGGGTCCGCAGTTCGCCAAGGGGCAAGCTGCGCTGGTCAGCACTGCGATAAAGAGCGCTGGCCGAGGGGGATGCACGGTTCAGCACTGTGCTAAAGAGCGCAGGCTGAAGTCTTCTTCTCCAGGCCGAGAAGAAGCCGTAAGAACACCAAAAGTTTAATTCTTCATATCTTGGCCAAATCAAAATGAAATCTGGATTTTCAAAGTTCTAACTTGTGTAAAATTGAATTCTCTTCCACATGGAAGCATCAAAACAAGCAAAAATCAAAGTTTGATAGATCAAAACCAAGAATTTCCGAAAATATTTAAAACTTAGATCTAGAACAATGGAGACTCCAAATCACAAAATGCCAAGTTCTAATGTTGCTCCAAATCATCTAATTAAGCTAATTTGACAAATAAAAATAGGTCCTCATGTGGTGGCAAGATGCACTTGCCTATGGGTGGGGATGTTGTGTGGAAGAAGGAAGAAGAGGATGGAGAAATTAATGGAGAGTAAAGAAGAGAGAGAAAAGTTAGGTGGGATTTAATGGGGGTGGGTTGTGGTAGAATGAGGGTGGAGTATAGGTTAGAGTGTTCCATTGGGCTTAAAATCAAACCAACTCAAACCAAACCAATTAAAACCGAGCCGAACCGAAACCCAAAATACGAGAAAACCCAAAATTCCACAAGTCGAGAAAAATAAAAATACATGCCAAAATCCGATTACGAGTATTAATACGAAATACAGGAAACGGGGGTGACACATACACACAACAGGGTACAGGAAACATGTTTCACTTAGGCTAGCTCTGAAAGTTTCCTAAGTCCATTTGCTCTGACATGTTTCTGGAACGAGTGTTTCGGCAGTGACTTGGTGAACAAGTCTGCATGGTTATTCTCCGATCCAATGTGTTGCACTTCAATCTTCTGAAGCGCTTGTTGTTCATGTGTAAAGAACAACTTGGGCGATATGTGCTTGGAAGCATCCCCTTTGATGTAACCATGTTTCGCTTGATCAATAACAGCGATATTGTCCTCATAGACGACAACAGGTTCATCTGGGTCATGTGGAAGATCACATGTACTTTGAATATGGCCAATAACAGCTCGAAGCCATACACACTCTCTAGTCGCCTCATAGAGTGCGAGTAGCTCAGAGTGGTTCGTTGAAGTAGCCACTAAGGTCTGTTTGCGAGACCTCCAAGAAATCGCCGTGTTCCCAATGGTAAAGACGTAACCAGATTGGGAACGCCCCTTGTGCGGATCAGATAAGTATCCTGCATCGACGTAGCCAACAAGGGTCATCTTGTTTCGAGTGCCAAGAGCGTTGGACTCACTCAAAACCGCGTAGGGATAGAACAAGCCCAAGTTCGTAGTACCCTTAAGGTAGCGAAAAATATCTTTTATGCCATTCCAAAGGCGGCGTGTTGGCGCGGTGCTGTGTCGAGCTAGACAATTTGCAGCAAACGAGATGTCCGATCTAGTACATTGGGCCAAGTACAATAAAGCGTCTATTGTACCCAGATAAGAGCACTCAGGACTCAATATCTCTTCGTCATCCTCCTTTGGACGGAATGGGTCCTTAGTAATGTCTAGAGAGCGGACGATCATGGGAGTAGCGGACGGCTTAACGTCAAAATGACTAAAGCGTCTCAACACCTTTTGGGTGTAGTTCACTTGATGGACAAGAATTCCATCTTTATGGTGCTCGATCTGCAGGCCGAGGCAAAACCGTGTCTTCCCAAGATCCTTCATCTCGAATTCCCTCTTCAGGATATCAGCAGTTTCTGACAAGTCTTTTTCGGTTCCTATGAGATTCATGTCATCTACATAGACCGCGATGATTGCGTATCCTGAAGTAGATTTCTTTATGAACACGCATGGGCAAAGTTCGTTATTAACGTATCCCAAACCGATCAAGTATTCGCTTAGGCAGTTATACCACATTCGTCTGGATTGTTTCAATCCATATAGCGAACGCCTCAGTCTAATTGAGAACGTGTTCCGTGGTCGGGAATGTCACCCTCATTTCCTGTATTTCGTATTTGTACTCGTAATTTAATTTTGGCACGTATTTTATTTTCTCGACTTGCGGATTTTGGTTTCTCGTAAATGGATTTTGGACCATGGCTTGGTTTTATTTTGTGAAAGTTGGTTTAGTTTGGTTCATCATGAATGGAACACCTTAACCTACACTCCTCCCTCAACACACCACAACTCCCCCACTTTATAACACCACCTACTTTTCTCTCTCCTCTTTATTCTCTGATTTATTTCTTACAAACTTCTTCTTCTTCCTTCTTCCACACAACTCTCCAACCAATAGGCAAGTGCACCTTGCCAACAAATAAGCACCCAATTTTATTTATCCATTTGATAGATTAGGATATGTAGATCAACATTAGAACTTGGAATTTTGTGATTTGGAGCTTTCATTCTTCTAGATCTAGGTTTTAACCATTTTCGAAAATCCTTGGTTTTGATCTATTAAACTTTGATTTTTGCTTGTTTTGATGCTTCCATGTGGGAGAGAATTCAATTTTACTCAAGTTAGAACTTTAAAAATCTAGATTTGGTTTTGATTTGACAAAAATATGAAGAATTGAAGTTCTTGGTGTTTTTGGACTTGCTCTCGGCCAGGAAGAACAGCCCCCTGCCTTGCGCTTTTTAGCGCATGGCCGATTGCGCACCCCTGGCCTGTGCTCTTTAGCGCATGGCCGTTTGCGCAGTCACTTGGCCAGCGCTTTGCGCTGCGCTGGACTGCGCTGGCGCAAGCTAGCCATGCGCAATCCAGCCATGCGCAAAGTAACCCCTGCGCAATTCACTTCTGCGCAACCCGCTCCTGCGCAATTCACTTCTGCGCAACCCACCCTTGCGTAAACCACCCTTGCGCAAGGTAACCCCTGCGCAGTCTACCCTTGCGCAAGGTAACCCTTGCGCAAGACAACTCTTGCGCAGCTCTTCCATGCGCAGTACACACCCTGCGCAGACCTACCCCTGACCCCCTTGTACAACCTACTTGTCTATGATGAATTTGTTATTTCTTGATCTTGGCTCTTCTATAGTCATATATATATTGATATTTTATTAGATGTCTTACGTCCATTTTATATATCCTTACGCCTTTTGTCGTGAACTTGATTTTACTTAATATGTTTGAATGACTATTGTACATGGCATAGTATGACAAGGAACTAGTATAACATGACAGTGACCCGTAGTGGTGCACTCCTGACACGACCAACCTGACTTGATAGTGGCCCGTCGTGGCGCACCCCTGACAAGTACCCTGACATGATTTATCTTGATAACTTGATAGTGGCCCGTGGCGGCGCACTCCTGACTTGACTTGTAACTTGTAACTTGACTTGACTTGCCTTGACACCGTGGGTGTTCCTGCTCGCTTGTTTGCACAATCCACTTGTCTTGTCTTGCATCATGTCTAGGACGTGACTTCCTGGGTACCACGGCCAGCGACTCGCGCTAAATTGGATTAGGCTAATTATTAGATCAAACTAGAACATGGAGAATTCCCAGTCACAGGCAATCTCGTTATCTGGGCACTTTAATGGACTTATAGCTTGCCGACGAGTAGAGCACATTTCCAGCACACTGTCATGTGTTGCACCCTCTAAGTCACCTAAGGGTACATTTGTCTCCCGGGCGATGTACCCAACTATAACTCTCAACCCGCGGAAGGATAACTGGATGGTCTGCAGGGCTTGGGACTGGGAGTTTCTCACTTGCATCTTGTTAGTAATTAGGCTTGTGATAACCCTAGTTAGTTAAAGTAGTAAGCCGTAGTACTTGCTTGGCCGATTGTGAATGAATGGTGTCCAGCCCTATCTAAGTCTTGTCTAGCCTTGTACCTGGAACTCTTGATCATGATTGTTTTACTTATCTCTAACGATAAATGGGTAGAGGCAGTGAGCTATTCAGGCGAAGGGTTACAATCCCGGTCCTTGTTTGGTTTAAGGATTGTAACCTGGCTCCCGGAATGGTTCCACGTCCCTAGTCGTTTATCGCCCTGTGTACTTTTATTACTTGTACTTTCTTTTATTCTTTATGTTCTGATATGCTGGCTTTTGTTCTTATTTGTGGCCTCCTTTGTGGCACTTGCTCTTTCTGGGGTTTGACCCAGCTGGTTTTGTGTGGCCAGATTTCGGAGCAGCTCCCGAGGATCTACCAAGCTTCCAGCCCAATGGTGACAACTAGACGGAACCCGGGCCAAGAGTAGGTTTTCCTTTTTGTTTCACCCACTTATATGTAAATTTATTCTTTTGAGGCATTTAGCCGACGAGCACCTGTTAGCTCGATGCACATTTACTTACTGTCTGTCTACGGGCTGTAAACATGATTAACAAATCCTAGGGTTGATCATGTATGACTGAACTCTTGCTAGTCCTATCATTTTGTACGACTAGCTTCATGATCATCCAATATGTAATATTTGGGACGCCTTATATATATATATTTGATGCTCTAACATCTTGTAACTCTGTTAATTGCTTGAGATTGAGACAATAGGCTTGACCTTAAGAGACTGCTGGCTTGTAGTAAACCCTCATATCTAGACAGCCGTGACCGTATAGTTGAGATGTATTCTATTTCAATATACGTAGCTGGCTGTGTCTGCCCCCGCTCTCCAGTATTCTGGTTCTGGGGCGTGACACGGTTTAAGTGGTGGCCCATGCAGGTCTTGGCATTCAAGAAATGTGAGGGTTTACCGAATAGATGTCTCAATCAATATTTCGTCCTTGATCTCTGCTCATATCTTCAAATCCCTGAGATTCTTGACCTGATCACATGCTTGTATCATTGATCTGTCCTGGTCCTTTCCTTAGTGTTCCCTATGTCGTCTTCTTCAGCGGTATTACTCCCGGACCTGCCAGCCAGCCAGAGGGAGCTCGGCAAGCACCCCAGCGCCAGGAAGATCAAGCTCAGCACTCTGGAGTAGCCTTCCGAGTTATGCTTTCCAGAGGCTCAGAACTTCCAGTTCAGGCAGCTCCGCCCATTCAACCAGCTAGACAGGATGAGGGACCTTTGGTAGGGCTTATCAGAGAACTGCTTGCATCCCAAGATCGTCGAGGCGACGCCTTGCACCAGGAAGTTCATGATGCACTAAACCGAGGAGGTCCCCAAGGGAATCAGGCGGCCAACAGTTTCAAGCGCTTGAACCCTCCCTTCTTTGACGGTAGTGAAGATGCGATTGCCGCAGACGCTTGGCTTCAGGATACCGAGGTGGTTCTAGAAGCAGCTAGGACACCTGAGAATGAGAAGGTGGCCGTGGTACGGCTACAGTTGTTAGACTTGGCTCGCGATTGGTGGGCGGCTCAGGCCATGGGATTAGCAACACCAGTCACTTGGGCGATGTTCAGAGAGAGATTCCAGATAAAGTACTTCGATGCGGTGGCACGGTACGACCTGCAGACCCGGTTCACCAACTTGAAGCAAGGAGGCAGGACGGTCGATGGCTATGCGACCGAGTTTTCCAGGCTGAGTAGGTTCGCCCCCACCTTGGTGGCAACCGAATTCGATAGGGCCCAGCGGTTCCAGCAGGGGCTGCATTTAGAGATATTATTGGCTGTCGAGCAGTTCGAGCACCAGACGTTCGATGCAGTATTGAAGGCAGCGAGGAGGCATGAGTATACCTCCCGGAGAATTGTGGACAGGACCGGAGGCAGGAAGCGGTCCCACAACCAGATGCACCAATCTTCAGCTCCAGTCCCGGCAGCTAGGGGTATAACCATTGGAACTCCGAGGCGGGCGGTCTCAGTGACGTCGGTTCAACATTCGACCCCGACGTACCCGCAGCAGCAGAAGCAGAAGCAGTCTTCCGCGGTGGGATGTTCTTATTACGGGAAGCCGGGCCATGTAGTGGCAGAGTGTCGCAGGGCACAGAGATTGTGCCTGGCTTGTGGAGGAGCAGACCACCAGATAGGGACCTGCCCGAATAGGGGAGGTCCATCATCATCCAACCTTTCTAGTTCTTCGGTGAGAGGACCAGCCCCAGTTCCAGTCTAGCAGCAGCAGCAGTACCCGAGGCCATTGGCGCCCCAGGCCCAGGCCTTCCAGCAGCAGTTCACCCAGGCTCCAGCACAGAACCGACAGAGGGGTTTCCAGCAGAGGGGACCCGCAGCTAGAGGTCAGGCTATGATGATGACCATGGAAGAAGAAGTTGCACCAGGTGAGGTAGTGGCAGGTACTATTCTCGTCAACACCTTTCCAGCATCTGTATTATTTGATTCTGGTGCATCGCATTCATTCATGTCTGCACGATTCGCGACACGGATAGGGTTGGAGCCCGAGTCATTATCAGTGAGGCTCAATATACTTACTGGTAATGGTCTTGTGGGAGTAGATCGAGTATTTTCTTCGTGTCGGATCGTAGTTAGCGGTAGAGAGTTCCCCGCTAGACTCATAGAGTTCCCTATGGCAGACTATGATGTAGTCCTAGGCATGGATTGGTTGAGGAACCATTATGCTAGGATAGACTGCCATGTTGGCAGAGTTGTCTTTAGTATTCCCGGAGGGCCAGAGTTTTTATTTTCCAGAGGCGCCGTGGAGCCTTCTCCCCCAGTATTGCAGATGGCAGTAGCAGCAGCGCAGTTGCCCCGGATAGTTGAAGAGTTTCCAGATGTCTTCCCAGAGGAACTTCCAGGGATGCCACCAGAACGGGAGATCGAGTTCACCATCGACTTGATTCCCGGGACAGCACCAGTATCAGAGCGAGTCTACAGAATGGCGTCTTCAGAGTTGGAGATTTTGTACAAGATGATTGAAGAACTCAGGACCAAGGGATTCATTCGTGCTAGTGGATCGCCTTGGGGAGCCCCGATGCTTCTTGTGAAAAAGAAGGATGGTACGTCCAGGCTATGTGTTGATTATCGAACCTTGAACTTAGTGACAATCAAGAACAGATACCCTCTTCCAAGGATAGATGACTTGTTTGATCAACTCAAAGGGGCTTCAGTTTTCTCGAAGATAGACTTGCGGTCAGGATATCACCAGATCAGAGTCAGAGAGCAGGACATCCCGAAGACGGCGTTCAGATCTAGGTACGGGCACTGGGAGTTTCTAGTTATGCCCTTTGGAGCGACCAATGCGCCGGCAGTGTTCATGGACCTCATGAACCGTGTTTTCATGCCTTACTTGGATCAGTTTGTGATAGTGTTCCTTGATGACATCCTGGTCTATAGCAAGAGTGAAGCAGAGCATGAGCAGCATCTCAGAGTTGTCCTCCAGATTCTCAGAGAGCACCAGTTGTACGCCAAGTTCAGTAAATGCGAGTTCTGGCTCGATCGTATTTCTTACTTAGGTCACATCATTACCAGAGGAGGAGTGGAAGTGGATTCCCAGAAGATTGTGGCTATCGAGGCATGGCCAGTACCCAGCTCAGTGGCAGAAGTTCGCAGCTTTCTTGGATTGGCCGGCTACTACCGGCGGTTCGTCTCTGATTTTGCAAGGATTTCAGCGCCGATGACCCAGTTGACCCGCAAGGATGTGCCATTCGTTTGGACAGCAGAATGTCAGGAATCATTTGAGAAGTTAAAGCGAGGTTTGATAACGGCTCCCATTCTCACCCTTCCAGATGGGACCGGAGGATTCACAGTTTATTGCGACGCTTCAGGCAGAGGATTGGGATGTGTTTTGATGCAGCATGGGAAGGTAATTGCTTATGCGTCACGTCAACTCCGTGATCATGAGAAGAATTACCCGACCCACGACTTGGAGCTAGCAGCAGTAGTGTTTGCACTTAAGTTGTGGAGGCACTACTTGTACGGAGACAGAGTGGAGATATTCACTGATCATAAGAGCCTGAAGTATGTTTTCACCCAGAAGGATCTTAATATGCGGCAGAGAAGATGGCTCGAGCTACTGGTGGACTACGATGTGGATTTGCAGTATCATCCAGGGAAGGCCAACGTTGTAGCAGATGCGTTGAGCCGGAGAGCCGGAGTTTATTTCCTGATGGCGCAACCAGAGCTATTGGCGGATCTTCAGAAGATGGGAATTGAAGTGGTTCTTCCTTCCAATGTGGCCTTGATGGCCAGCCTACAGATTCAGTCCACCATAGTTGAGAGGATCCGGACAGCACAGTTAGCAGATTCCAAGATTCAGCGGCTCAGAGCAGAGTGCGAGGCAGGAAGAAAAGTCATGGCAGAGGCTCACAGTTCGCAGTACTCCATTCACCCAGGCAGCACGAAGATGTACAGAGATATTCGTCAACACTTTTGGTGGAATGGTATGAAGAGGGAGATAGCCCGGTATGTCTCTCGATGTTTGGTTTGCCAACAAGTCAAGGCTGAACATCAGAGGCCAGCTGGACTTCTTCAACCTTTACCGATCCCAGAATGGAAATGGGAGCACCTTACCATGGATTTCGTGACTGGGTTACCCAGATCTCCGGCAGGCAGAGATGCTATTTGGGTCATTGTGGACAGGCTTACCAAGGTGGCACACTTTCTTCCATTTAGAGTTGGACAGTCGACGGCCCAGCTAGCAGAGATGTATCTCAGGCAGATCGTCAGACTTCACGGAGTGCCAGTCAGCATAGTATCAGACAGGGATACGAGATTCACATCGCACTTCTGGTGCAGTCTTCATCAAAGTTTGGGGACTCGTCTCAAGTTCAGCTCAGCATATCATCCGCAGACAGATGGGCAGTCAGAGCGTACTATACAAACTCTCGAAGATATATTGCGGTCGTGTACCCTTGACTTTGGTGGTTCGTGGGAGGATCACCTGCACCTGGTGGAATTCTCGTACAACAATAGTTTCCAGGCCAGTATCCAGATGGCACCCTTCGAGGCTCTGTATGGCAGGAAGTGCAGATCCCCGTTAGCATGGGACGATGTCGGAGAGAAGCAGATGCTCGGTCCAGAACTGATTTCTCAGACGGTTGAAGTGGTCAGAAAAGTCAGAGATCACCTCCGAGTTGCTCAGGATCGCCAGCGCCATTGGGCCGATGCTCATCGGCGTCCCTTAGAATTTGCCGTCGGCGACCATGTATTTCTTAGGATCTCGCCCACCCGCGGCGTCATTCGTTTTGGCGTGCGGGGAAAGCTTAGTCCTAGGTATATAGGGCCGTTCGATATTCTGGAGCGAGTAGGCGATGTGTCCTATCGTCTCGCTCTTCCGCCGTCGCTAAGTGAGGTACATGATGTATTCCATGTATAACAATTAAGACGGTACATCCCGAACCCGAGCCATATCCTAGATCATTCAGAATTGGTTGTTGGTACCAACCTTTCGTATGAGGAGAGGCCCGTGTCTATTTTGGACCGGAGGGAAAAGACGCTCAAGAACAAGACTATTAACTTAGTCCGTGTTGCTTGGGGTCATCACTCTCTAGGTGAGTCAACGTGGGAGCGTGAGGACGACATCCGATCGCGATATCCCTACCTGTTTGACTCGTGAGGTATAATGTCTTTCTTATGCCTTACGCTTTCCCTTCCTTGCTTGCATTGTATGATTGTATGATTGAACTGCTTAGTGTAGCATGTCTGTGCTTAGTATAGCTTGTCGTGGCAATCTCTAGCTCCTTGATTAAATTCCGAGGACGGAATTCTTTGAAGGTGGGTAGAGTTGTCACCCTCATTTCCTGTATTTCGTATTTGTACTCGTAATTTGATTTTGGCACGTATTTTATTTTCTCGACTTGCGGATTTTGGTTTCTCGTAAATGGATTTTGGACCATGGCTTGGTTTTATTTTGTGAAAGTTGGTTTAGTTTGGTTCATCATGAATGGAACACCTTAACCTACACTCCTCCCTCAACATACCACAACTCCCCCACTTTATAACACCACCTACTTTTCTCTCTCCTCTTTATTCTCTGATTTATTTCTTACAAACTTCTTCTTCTTCCTTCTTCCACACAACTCTCCAACCAATAGGCAAGTGCACCTTGCCAACAAATAAGCACCCAATTTTATTTATCCATTTGATAGATTAGGACATGTAGATCAACATTAGAACTTGGAATTTTGTGATTTGGAGCTTTCATTCTTCTAGATCTAGGTTTTAACCATTTTCGAAAATCCTTGGTTTTGATCTATTAAACTTTGATTTTTGCTTGTTTTGATGCTTCCATGTGGGAGAGAATTCAATTTTACTCAAGTTAGAACTTTAAAAATCTAGATTTGGTTTTGATTTGACAAAAATATGAAGAATTGAAGTTCTTGGTGTTTTTGGACTTGCTCTCGGCCAGGAAGAACAGCCCCCTGCCTTGCGCTTTTTAGCGCATGGCCGATTGCGCACCCCTGGCCTGTGCTCTTTAGCGCATGGCCGTTTGCGCAGTCACTTGGCCAGCGCTTTGCGCTGCGCTGGACTGCGCTGGCGCAAGCTAGCCATGCGCAATCCAGCCATGCACAAAGTAACCCCTGCGCAATTTACTTCTGCGCAACCCGCTCCTGTGCAATTCACTTCTGCGCAACCCACCCTTGCGCAAACCACCCTTGCGCAAGGTAACCCCTGCGCAGTCTACCCTTGCGCAAGGTAACCCTTGCGCAAGACAACTCTTGCGCAGCTCTTCCATGCGCAGTACACACCCTGCGCAGACCTACCCCTGACCCCCTTGTACAACCTACTTGTCTATGATGAATTTGTTATTTCTTGATCTTGGCTCTTCTATAGTCATATATATATTGATATTTTATTAGATGTCTTACGTCCATTTTATATATCCTTACGCCTTTTGTCGTGAACTTGATTTTACTTAATATGTTTGAATGACTATTGTACATGGCATAGTATGACAAGGAACTAGTATAACATGACAGTGACCCGTAGTGGTGCACTCCTGACACGACCAACCTGACTTGATAGTGGCCCGTCGTGGCGCACCCCTGACAAGTACCCTGACATGATTTATCTTGATAACTTGATAGTGGCCCGTGGCGGCGCACTCCTGACTTGACTTGTAACTTGTAACTTGACTTGACTTGCCTTGACACCGTGGGTGTTCCTGCTCGCTTGTTTGCACAATCCACTTGTCTTGTCTTGCATCATGTCTAGGACGTGACTTCCTGGGTACCACGGCCAGCGACTCGCGCTAAATTGGATTAGGCTAATTATTAGATCAAACTAGAACATGGAGAATTCCCAGTCACAGGCAATCTCGTTATCTGGGCACTTTAATGGACTTGTAGCTTGCCGACGAGTAGAGCACATTTCCAGCACACTGTCATGTGTTGCACCCTCTAAGTCACCTAAGGGTACATTTGTCTCCCGGGCGATGTACCCAACTATAACTCTCAACCCGCGGAAGGATAACTGGATGGTCTGCAGGGCTTGGGACTGGGAGTTTCTCACTTGCATCTTGTTAGTAATTAGGCTTGTGATAACCCTAGTTAGTTAAAGTAGTAAGCCGTAGTACTTGCTTGGCCGATTGTGAATGAATGGTGTCCAGCCCTATCTAAGTCTTGTCTAGCCTTGTACCTGGAACTCTTGATCATGATTGTTTTACTTATCTCTAACGATAAATGGGTAGGGGCAGTGAGCTATTCAGGCGAAGGGTTACAATCCCGGTCCTTGTTTGGTTTAAGGATTGTAACCTGGCTTCCGGAATGGTTCCACGTCCCTAGTCGTTTATCGCCCTGTGTACTTTTATTACTTGTACTTTCTTTTATTCTTTATGTTCTGATATGCTGGCTTTTGTTCTTATTTGTGGCCTCCTTTGTGGCACTTGCTCTTTCTGGGGTTTGACCCAGCTGGTTTTGTGTGGCCAGATTTCGGAGCAGCTCCCGAGGATCTACCAAGCTTCCAGCCCAATGGTGACAACTAGACGGAACCCGGGCCAAGAGTGGGTTTTCCTTTTTGTTTCACCCACTTATATGTAAATTTATTCTTTTGAGGCGTTTAGCCGACGAGCACCTGTTAGCTCGATGCACATTTACTTACTGTCTGCCTACGGGCTGTAAACATGATTAACAAATCCTAGGGTTGATCATGTATGACTGAACTCTTGCTAGTCCTATCATTTTGTACGACTAGCTTCATGATCATCCAATATGTAATATTTGGGACGCCTTATATATATATATTTGATGCTCTAACATCTTGTAACTCTGTTAATTGCTTGAGATTGAGACAATAGGCTTGACCTTAAGAGACTGCTGGCTTGTAGTAAACCCTCATATCTAGACAGCCGTGACCGTATAGTTGAGATGTATTCTATTTCAATATACGTAGCTGGCTGTGTCTGCCCCCGCTCTCCAGTATTCTGGTTCTGGGACGTGACAGGGAACTACTTGATTCAGGCATCTTTAGTCCTTCAGGGACTCTCTTGTATATCTCTGTATCCAGATCCCCATAGAGATAGGCTGTGACCACATCCATGAGCTGCATATTCAGTTTTTCGGAAACTACTAAACTGATTAAGTAGCGAAACGTTATGACGTCCATTACGGGGGAATACGTCTCATCGTAATCAATTTTAGGGCGTTGTGAGAAGCCTTGCGCCACAAGACGAGCCTTGTATCGCACAATCTCATTTCTCTCATTACGCTTCCTTAGGAAAACCTATTTGTGACCAACTGGTTTAACATTGGGTGGTGTTGGAGCAACAGGTCCAAACACGCTTCTTTTCGCTAAGAAGTCTAGTTCAGCCTGGATTGCTTGTTTCCATTGTGACCAGTCCGTTGGTCGTTGACACTCGGCAACACTACGAGGTTCCATGTCATCATTGTTCATAATGTCAGTGGCCACTGAGTATATGAACACATCATCGATGACAGTTTCATTTTGCTTCAAAATATCGTCTAAGCTAGCATATTCGACGGATATTTCGAGGTTATCGGCATGATTAGGAATAGGCGTTTCATCTGGAACGCGCTCTTCTAATACATCGCCGTGATCCTTAATGATCTCATGTGGCAAAACGCTTTTAACAAGATTTCTCCGCTTCCGGGGTAGAACATCTTTGGAACCAACCGGTCTTCCCTTCTTCTTAGGAATAGCGACGGACTGGACGGCCGATGGTAGCGTCCTTTGCTCGACGGGTTCGACCGGAGCAACATGTTTCACAGGAACATGGCGTCTCTTAGGGACGTCTATCCTTGCAGGCACATTTGCAGCAGGTATAATTGATCTCGTGACTTTTGCTAGGTCGCTAAATGCGTCTGACATTTGATTTACAATATCTTGCAAACCTAGAATCCTCTGTACTTCCTTATCACTATGTGCAAAGGGGGGATCATGATGAGCAACAGCGGACACATGCTACGCTAATTCACGTCGTTCCTCATCAACGTTAGCGTGCATTTCTTCCCCTAACGACGGGAAGATTGCCTCATCAAAGTCACAATCTGCGTGTCTCGCGGTAAAGAGATCGCCTGTCAAGGGCTCTAAATAGCGAATAATGGACGGTGAGTTATAACCGACATATATTCCCCGTCGTTTCTTAGGTCCAAATTTTGAACGCCTTATTGGCTCAATTGGAACATTGACTAGGCACCCAAACACGCATAAATGTGAGATGTCAGGCTCACATCCAGTAACCAGCTGGTACGCAGAAAGTGGTTGGGTGGTCATGGGCCTCAGACGGACCAAATTTACAGCGTACAAAATTGTGTAGCCCCATGCAGATAGTGGGAGTTTGATGCGCATAACCAAGGTCCGCGCTATCACTTGCAGTCGCTTTATAAAAGCTTCCGCTAGGCTATTTTAGGTATGAACATACGCAACAGGATGTTCAAGATTTATTCCAAATTCATGCAATAGTCATCGAAAGTCTTCGATGTAAACTCCGCGGCATTATCAAGTCTAATAGACTTTATCGGATAATCCGGATGGTGAGCCCTTAACTTAATGATCTGGGCGATGAGTTTAGGAAACACTGTATTTCGGGTGGACAACAACACTACGTGTGACCATCTAGTCGATGCATCAACCAAAACCATGAAGTATTTAAATGGTCTGCATGTTGGTTGGATTGGTCCACAAATATCTCCATGAATTCTTTCAAGGAATTGAGAAACCAATCTCGTAGGTTTCATATGGAGTGGCTTGAGATTCGTCTTCCCAATCGAGCAAGCTTGGCATAGGCTTTTCGGATTTATAACAAAATTCTTTCCTCCAAGAGGATGCCCATGTGATGCATTCATAGTGCGAAGCATCGTATTTTGACCCGGATGACCCAGCCGGTCATGCCATAGCATAAAAGTCCTCTCATCAACTGGCGCTCGGCGAATTATGAGATTACTCTCGATGTGTTGTATCGTAGTGAGATACAAACCACTTGAAAGACTTTTCAACTTCTCCATGATACGCTTTTGGCCGTACTGAGTGGAGGTAATGAAAAGATACTCGAAGCCATGTTCTCGAGCAGTTTCAACATGAAATCCGTTTTCTCGAATATCCTTAAAACTCAGTAAGGTACGACTGGACCTTGGAGAATATAAGGCCTCTGATACTTCAACGGGAGTACCATTGGACAATGAAAAACGGGCTTTGCCAAAATCTTGAACAAGGGTTGAGGGTCCCGAAATGGTTGTCACTGAGGTTACTTTAGGCGTATAGGAGATAAAGTATGATTTATCTCTCAAGATAGTGTGAGTCGTTCCACTATCAACCAGCCCCGTGGTCCATGCCTATAAGTAAAGAAAATTAAAGTTTGTCACACGTTTGAGGAAAGTGCTCGAAATAGAACTTTAATTTATCAAAAAAACAGAAAATATAAACCACCAAAAGTTTCATGACTTAAATCAAATTTAGAGAGAAAATGGAGATTCATTCTTCCATTTCAGCTACAAAATCGGGGGTCTCAAGATTTAGATTTTCGCACTCGTTGACCATATTTGCTTCGGCCCGGCGCCCCTTGTGATAGTTATCAACTTCTTGGGGGTTGCCCTGCAAGTCCATTTCATATGACCATAAGCACCACATTTGTAGCAGAGAGTAGGCGCTTGGCCTTCCACTCTCGCTTTGGGACGACTGGCCCATTGGTTCTTACCATGAGACTGTCTAGGAGTCAAAGGTCCTTGGTTCTTGTTAGAACCTCGCTTTGGGTGGCGAGACTTAAACTCGCCTCTGTTCCTTGGCTGGGACGACTGGCCCTTGTCTCGTTTCCATCGTGGATTTGGTCCACGGAGAGCGTTTGCATCAGGCATTGGAATTGCCTTTGTTCCAGCAGGACGAGAATTGTTGTTTCTCATTAAAATGAGACTGTTCTTCTCGTCTAGTAAAAGCTGGGTGATGAGCTCGGGAAACTTGGTAAACTTAGACTGACGGTATTGCTTTTGGAGCAAGTTGTCAGTGGAAGAAAATGTGGTGTATGTTTTCTCCAATAGATCACTGTCGGTTAAAATCTCACCGCAGTATTGGAGAAGTGATCGAATCCTGCAGACTTCATTGTTGTAATCAGTTACACTCTTGAAGTCTTGGAAGCGCAGGTTCAACCAGTCATGGCGTGCTTCAAGTAGCCATATGGTCTTCTGGTGGTCGAAGCGCTCTTTCAGAGAGTCCCATAGCGTCTTCGGCGAGGAGATTTCAATGAACTCCGCCTTCATGGCGTCAGATAAATGCCTGCGGAATAGAATCATCGCTTTGGCGTTCATTGAGCGAGTGACTTCCACTTCACGCTCTTCCTCGTTATAGATGACGTCCAAGAGGCCCTGCGCATCTAGATGGTTCTGGATGTCTTGCGTCCAGTCCAAGTAGTTCTTGCCAGAGGCTTCAAGGATGGGAAAATCAATCTTGATCGACATTTTTCTACAACATGAAAAAAATCTTGATCAGTCAACATATATCGAAAGTAGCATGAAGTAGCATAAATAATTATCGAAAGCAGTTTTCTAATTATTTTAAAAAGTTCTCAATTTTTTTTAACTAAATTGTCAAGAATATCTTAATAAGTTGTTGTTGTCCTATAGCTTTTGGATTGCTTTTTAAAATAAATAAGAAGAGCAATCCAAAAACGAGCCCAAGTAGCATCAATCCCAATAAAATGCTGGTAAATTTATTTTATTAAACAAAAAGAAATAGTATTTTTTTATGAATAATAATAATAATAATAATAATAATAATAATAATAATAATAATAATAGTGTTGGTATTAAGTTTAGGACTAATTAGCGTTTAGACCTTGAATTTTATATCAACTTATAATTTAAGTGCTGACATGCCAATTGAAAAGTTTACATCCTAGAATTTTGTTTTTGATTTTTTTTATTATTATACTCTCATTTTTATCATATGTGTTGGTCATTGTTATTATACTCATTTTCATGATATAATAAATAAATAAACAAGAAAAATAATAATCTAGGGTATAAATTTTTCAATTGAACATGTCGGGACTTAGACTCTAGGCCTCGTTTGGTTAGCGAAATTATGGGGTTGAAAAAGAAAAAACATTCATTTCCTATATTTGAATGTCAAAGTAATGTACGAGAAAAGTAAAATAATTTCCATAAGAAAGAAAAATAAAGAAAAAAAAAATTCCCCATCAAATCAAGTTTGCTTTTCCACTATAAAAATTTTACTCTAATTTTTTTGTCCTCTCAAAAAACACCAGAAAAAAAAGAAAAACGAAAATTGCAATTTTTCAAAAGAGTAAAAACAACAAGGACTTGATTTCCTCCTTTCCTTTTATTTTTGCGAACCAAGCGAGGCCTAAGGTACTACAAAATCGGAGGTCTAAACACTAATTAATATGCTTTAACAGAGAAAGATAAAAAGAACATGTATTAACTTGGTTAAGACCATCTCCAATGGTGATTTCTAAAATTGAGTTCTTATCCTACTTGGCATTGTATTTTAAGGAAATTTATATTCTAATTGGAAGAGTTTCTACATAGAAATTGTAGACATACAAAAATACTCTCCAATGCTTCTCCATTTCTATACTATGTGTCACATAGTAAAATGATCAATTTAATGGTGTGGGACCCAATAATAATTGTCATGAGAGATAGGATAATTTCTATGAGAGTTTCTGTCACGCCCCGAGTCGGCAACGTTCGTCCCCGATGTTAATTTTGCCGATTTCGATCGTCCTCGCTAAGGCGTGATGTCGCACGAGCCTGGAGTTGCGCTCGTGCAAGGCAAGATGACAAGTTCTCAAACGGTTATCTTTTGATATAAATACGCCATGTTGAAACTTCACAAATCACATCAGAATTTAAGACGCAGTATAGGAAGATAGAAATGCTTTTCATTCATAGCTTGCAACGAAGTGCAAGTCGTAATTACATTGGATGCCGTTGCGGCTACATTGATTGAAAACATAAAGAGAATACATTCGACAAGTTACCTGAACTACGCTTGCCGTCCCATACATTCGCCCCTTTATACATAAGCCGTCGACTTGAATTGGCTTCAAAATACTTCAGTATAGGAAGAGCTTCAAAATGCCTCTCCGCACTTCAGCTTCGTTTTAGGTTGGAGCGCCCGCCGCACCTGGGGAAATTGGGGGAGGGGATTAGCACACTTGCTAAGTGGACGAGACGAACCAACTCGTCTAAACCGACTCTGATTGTTAGGATAGGCATGCTTTAGAGTTGTCTTTCTATTAGAACTAAATGAATTCAGTTCATATTCGATAGCCGTCTTTGAGTATTAAGCATACAACATAACATCGCAGTTTATCATATTTCTTACCACGGCCGTGCTCGTCCCTGCATGAAAACATAGATAATATTTACCCTGCATAAGACAATAGATGAGCATGAAACTATCTTATATGCGGTCATTGGTGCTACGCACCACGAGGGACTTAATCGAAGTTGGCATGCGACGCTACCCTTTCAGCCTAGGTTGCAAGCCTTACTGAAGGTCCCGCATGCATCGTGCCGAAACACGATAAATTATTCCCCCTAGGTCGAATCGGTTCCGATGTCCCGGATACCGTTTCGAGGAATCGAACTTGTGCACAAGCTGTCCATGACCATGCCTATGTGCGAACAGTTTAATGCATGCAAACCGTTTTGTATAGCGCGGACAGTATTCAACGACATTATCATTTATGACAACTTATGCATCGATTCATTTTCTCCGAAGCCATACACTCGATTTAGCGTCCCGTAGGCACCAAATTGTCCGAGGCATCAAAACCCATGTTCAACGTTTAATAATATTTTGCAGCACTTGAAATAGTCTATCTTTTTCTGTAAACCTTAAACTTTTTGGTTTATGTGAAAAACTTGTATTTGTAAATCGATACATTTTTCCCGAGTTCTTGACTTAGTGGATTGGCATGCAATTAACTTGGCATCGTTCGATTTGAATGGATTCGAAGCAAGGAATAAGTTTACGGGACAGAATAGAAAAGAAGGCCGAATCACCCACCGATTACTTGGCTTCGTGCAGGTCGTCGAAGCGCTACGCAACGTCAATCCTTAGTTACGCGAGCTCCTGCAATGCATCAACACTTTGTTAGATTTCCTTCTTTTCCCCTTGCATCGAAATTTGTAATTGCATCCTTGAAAACGACGCGAAAGCACTTCAATCAAGTCCAGCGGCAAAGCTCCAAGAAAACCATACAGCGGTCCGGTCCCGTCGAAGGGACTCTTATAGAGAGCTCGCGCGCCGAGACGCAGCCCGCTGCATCTAGGACTTGTTCCAACAGAAGTCGTTCCATTAGTTGGATTGATTCTAGTATCTTCCGTCCAAATCGAATTGAATCGATGCCGCAAGGCGTTAACGTTTACCAAGCTTAGCGATCGAGTCAGATGGCCATCTAAGCTCCCGGCCGATCTAACTCGGCGCTAGCATATTATGAAGTTCCGTCGCCTATCGAAAGCGGGGCGCTACATAATATACCACTAAGAAAAAGTTTCGTCCCGAAACTTAAGAACAAGGGTCGGACCTTAATTTAGACGAACAACGCAGGGTACTTCTCCTTCATCTCCGCCTCCATCTTCCACGTCGACTCCTCGACTGTATGGTTCCGCCAAAGCACGCGGACCAAGGACATCGACCGATTTCGTAGCACCTTTTCCTTGCGGTCCAAAATTTGAATAGGCTCCTCCGAGTAAGACAAGTCAGTACGTAGCTCCAACTGATCGAAGCTAACCACATGACTTAGATCGTGCACGTATTTTCGAAGTTGTGAAACGTGGAAAACATCGTGCACATCGGCTAAGGCAGGAGGTAGCGTGATCCGATAAGCAACCGTCGCAACTTGCTCAATGATCTCGAAGGGGCCTACAAATCTCGGGCTCAATTTGCCTTTAACGCCGAACCGCATCACTCCGCGCATGGGTGTTACTTTCAGAAACACATGGTCCCCGGCCAAGAACTCTAGTGGTCGTCGACGAAGATCTGCGTAGCTCTTTTGTCGAGTTTGCGCGATGCGGAGTCTATCTCGAATCAGGCGGACCTTTTCGACGGCCTGCAACACCAGTTCCGGTCCCAGCACTTGTCGCTCTCCGACGTCATCCCAGCATATCGGCGAACGGCACTTCCTCCCGTAGAGCGCTTCGTATGGAGCCATCTGAATACTCGACTGATAACTGTTGTTATACGCAAACTCCGCAAGCGGCAAATGCGTATCCCAACTAGTCTTTAGGTCGATCGCACACAGACGCAGCATGTCTTCTAGGATTTGATTCACCCTCTCCGTCTGTCCGTCTGTTTGGGGATGGTACGCCGAACTAAATTCAGTTTGGTTCCCATCGCCGCTTGGAGGCTCGTCCAGAAAGCGATAGGAATCGCCCGTCTCTGTCCGAAATTATTGAGGCCGGCACCCCGTGCAGTCGAACAATCTCATCGACGTAGATTTGTGCTAACCGATCGACGCTCCATCCTACTTTAATTGCGATGAAGTGAGCCGACTTGGTCAATCTATCAACAATGACCCAAATCGCGTCATTCTTCCGCGGCGTCTTCGGAAATCCTACAATGAAATCCATCGAGATATTGTCCCACTTCCACTCGGGAATGGCGATGTTCTGCAGCTCGCCGCCTGGCCTTTGGTGTTCCGCCTTCACTTGCTGACACGCCATGCATTGCGATACGAACGTAGCCACGTCCTTCTTCATGCCGTGCCACCAAAAGTTTGTGCGCAAGTCCTTGTACATCTTGGTGCTCCCAGGATGTAACGAGTACTTCGCATAATGTGCCTCCGTCAGAATTTCTTTTCTGAGTTCGGCAGTTTCAGGAATGCAGAGCCTTCCCTTTAGTCGCATCGTCCCGTCTCCGTCTTCCGCAAAGTCAGTCGTCCTTCCCGTTGAAATCAGCTCGCGCATCTTCTTCAGGAATGAGTCGTCCTCCTGTGCGGTCTTTATCTTGCTAAGCAGGCTCGATCCTAACTTCAGTTGAGCTAGGTGTAGGTGTCGATACTCAATTCCGAGTTCGATACCCATCGCTTCAAGGTCTCGCCGTATTTCCTTGTTTATGGCCAGTGTTCCCATAAACATTCTGCTGAGTGCGTCGGCCACCACGTTTCCCTTGCTCGACGTGTACTCGATCGTTAGCTCGTAATTTTTTATGAGTTCGAGCCATCGTCGCTGTCGTAAGTTGAGTTCCCGTTGCGTGAACAAGTACTTCAGGCTTTTATGATCTGTGTAGATTCTGCATGCTACACCATAGAGATAGTGCCGCCATAACTTCAATGCAAAGACGATCGCCGCCAATTCTAAGTCGTACGTCGAGTAATTTTTCTCGTGCTGCTTCAACTGCCGTGAAGCGTAGGAGATGACTTTGTCTCTCTGCATGAGTACGCACCCGAGGCCAGTTCCCGACGCGTCGCTGAATATCTGAAAGCCTTCGGGACCATCTGGAAGTGCAAGGATTGGAGCTGAGACGAGCCGTTGCTTCAACTCTTGAAAGCTGGATTCACAGTTGTCGCTCCATTCGAATACTACTCCCTTCTGGGTGAGGCGAGTCAGAGGCGACGCTAGTTTTGAGAAGCTTCGCACGAATCTACGATAGTAACCCGCTAAGCCCAGGAAGCTCCGAATGTCGCTAGCCGAGGCAGGTCGTTTCCAATCCACCACCGCATCAATCTTCTTTGGGTCCACCGCGACACCTTCGGCAGAGATTACGTGCCCGAGAAATGTCACGCTACTCATCCAGAACTCGCACTTACTTTGCTTGGCGTATAGTTTGTTTTCACGCAGAATCTGCAGTACCGTCTTCAAATGTTCCGCGTGCTCTTCCCGATTCTTTGAGTAGACAAGGATATCGTCAATGAATACGACTACAAATTTATCTATTTGAGGTCGGAAGACTCGGTTCATCAGATCCATGAAAGCGACTGGGGCATTCGTCAAACCGAACGGCATGACGAGGAATTCGTAATGACCATATCGAGTGCGGAAGGCAGACTTCGATATGTCGTCGGACTTGATCTTCAACTGATGATAGCCTGAACGAAGATCGATTTTTAAAAATATTGTCGCGCCTTGCAGTTGGTCAAACATGTCGTCGATTCGCGGCAAAGGATACTTGTTCCGCACGGTCGCCTTGTTGAGTTCCCGATAGTCGATGCATAGCCGCAACGACCCATCTTTCTTCTTCACGAACAATACGGGAGCTCCCCACGGAGAGACGCTAGGGCGAATAAATCTGCGGTCTAGCAACTCTTGTAATTGCACCTTCAGCTCCTTCAGTTCTGCTGGAGCCATTCGGTAAGGCGCCTTTGATATCGGCCGCGTATCCGGAAAGGTGTCGATGCTGAATTCAATTTCTCGATCCGGCGGCATCCCGGGCATCTCGTCAGGAAAAACGTCGGGAAAGTCTGCCACAACATCAGTCTGCATTGTGTTTGTATTATCCGTCCGCGTGTCTCGAACTGATGCCAAGTATCCCGTGCAGCCGGAACGCAGCATACGCCTTGCCGAGATTGCCGATACCATCATCGCCGTCTTCGAGGCCGTACCGCACGAATATGAGAACTCCGTCTCGCCAGGGAGACGAAACACTACTCTCTTCTCCGCGCACTCGATCGTTGCACGACAAGCGCCCAACCAATCCATGCCCAGGATTATGTCGTAATCTTTTATGTCTAGCACTACGTCATCCAAGGATAGATATCTCCTCCCGACGCAAATGTAGCCATCCCTACAAATAAAGTTTGCAGGCATATCGACTCCCGACGGAGTGCTAACGCTAATGTTCATATCTAGTGATTGCATGGTGATTTTATTTTCTTTCGCAAAATCAGTAGATATAAAGCTATGCGTCGCACCCGAATCGAATAATACTCGAGCAGGTATATCTTTGTAGAGTAATATACCTGTTACAACCGTATCGGACGCGTACGCCTCGTCCCGAGTTAATGCATAAACTCGGCCTTGAGCCCCATGGCGTTGGTTCTGTTGGTTGACGGGCACCGTATTTGCGCCATGCAGTGTCGGCGCTTTAGGCGCATTCGGAATGTTCCTCGGTGGGTTATGTTGATTCTGGACTCTCAGCGGGCAAAACGTTGCTACGTGGCCTAGCTCGCCACACTTGAAACATGTTCTCAGTTTACAATCGGGATCTCGATGCCCGTTCTTACCGTATCTATAGCAGTGTGGCGCCATGGCCTCGGTTATCAATTGTGTTTGGACGTTTTGATACTCCCGATCCCCCGGCGTCGTTAGGACGCTTGTTGAAGTTGTTGCAAACGACAGGCACGGCCCTTTGTGACATACGGCCAAAGATTCGCTCGCTATCAAGTGCGGCTTCGTAGGATTCACGATAAGTTTGGCACCGTTGGTTCATGACGTCCCTACGCAGTTCTTCGTTGAGGCCTTGCTGAAAACGCTCGCACCATTCTTCTTTGTTGGGCAGGAAGGCGCCAGCAAATTTTGCAAGTTTTGAGAAGCTTGCATCATAATCTTCGACACTCATATTCCCCTGTTTCAACATCATGAACTCATCCGCCTTCTGTCGGCGGATGGCGCGAGAAACGTACTGCTCAAGGAAGGCCGTCTTGAACATTTCCCAAGAGATCTTTTTGTTGGAATCGGCTTCACAGATCCCTTGTTTCTTCGTCGCCCACCAGTCATGTGCTCGTAGTTGTAACTGCAGCGCCGCACAGGCCACCCTCTGGGACCCTTCGATGCAGAGGAGATCGAACAAGTCCTCTATCTCTGTGAGCCATCCTACTATTACGTCGGGCTCTGCTCGGCCGTTGAACTTTGGCGGGTTCATTTTGCGAAACTCCTTCACTTTGAACATGGAAGGAGAGTTCATCATTTGCGGGGAGCCATCTTCCTCCTCGTCTTCTTCTTGATCACCTTGCTTATCCTCGGGCTCTTCGTCCGTCATCTTGCTATTGCCCGCCATTCTGCTCACTATCTGAGTCAGGGCATTCATCTGTCTTTGTTGCGCCTCAAATTGAGCTTTGAATTGTGTCTGAAGCTACTGCTGCTGCAGTTCCATCAACTGTAGCATCTTCTGCATAGTCGTCTCGCTAGGCTCGGTGCTTTTTGTGCTCGACGTACTATCTACAGTTTGGGTTGTTGGGCTGGCGATTTTCTTATCTCGCTTACTCATTCCTACATACAGTGTAAACCCGTTAGTATTTTTCAAAATATCTACGGGCTTACCTGTATGGAACTCGTATTTCACGCAGCATGCCGACAAACATTCAATCAAGCCATCGCAACGGACATTCCAACAATGAAACATATTTCGAAAATTCGAGGAAACATAACTGTGCTCTGATACCAATTTGTCACGCCCCGAGTCGGCAACGTTCGTCCCCGATGTTAATTTTGCCGATTTCGATCGTCCTCGCTAAGGCGTGATGCCGCACGAGCCTGGAGTTGCGCTCGTGCAAGGCAAGATGACAAGTTCTCAAACGGTTATCTTTTGATATAAATACGCCAAGTTGAAACTTCACAAATCACATCAGAATTTAAGACGCAGTATAGGAAGATAGAAATACTTTTCATTCATAGCTTGCAACGAAGTGCAAGTCGTAATTACATTGGATGCCGTTGCGGCTACATTGATTGAAAACATAAAGAGAATACATTCGACAAGTTGCCTGAACTGCGCTTGCCGTCCCATACATTCGCCCCTTTATACATAAGCCGTCGACTTGAATTGGCTTCAAAATACTTCAGTATAGGAAGAGCTTCAAAATGCCTCTCCGTACTTCAGCTTCGTTTTAGGTTGGAGCGCCCGTCGCACCTGGGGAAATTGGGGGAGGGGATTAGCACACTTGCTAAGTGGACGAGACGAACCAACTCGTCTAAACCGACTCTGATTGTTAGGATAGGCATGCTTTAGAGTTGTCTTTCTATTAGAACTAAATGAATTCAGTTCATATTCGATAGCCGTCTTTGAGTATTAAGCATACAACATAACATCGCAGTTTATCATATTTCTTACCACGGCCGTGCTCGTCCCTGCATGAAAACATAGATAATATTTACCCTGCATAAGACAATAGATGAGCATGAAACTATCTTATATGCGGTCATTGGTGCTACGCACCACGAGGGACTTAATCGAAGTTGGCATGCGACGCTACCCTTTCAGCCTAGGTTGCAAGCCTTACTGAAGGTCCCGCATGTATCGCGCCGAAACACGATAAATTATTCTCCCTAGGTCGAATCGGTTCCGATGCCCCGGATACCGTTTCGAGGAATCGAACTTGTGCACAAGCTGTCCATGACCATGCCTATGTGCGAACAGTTTAATGCATGCAAACCGTTTTGTATAGCGCGGACAGTATTCAACGACATTATCATTTATGGCAACTTATGCATCGATTCATTTTCCCCGAAGCCATACACTCGATTTAGCGTCCCGTAGGCACCAAATTGTCCGAGGCATCAAAACCCATGTTCAACGTTTAATAATATTTTGCAGCACTTGAAATAGTCTATCTTTTTCTGTAAACCTTAAACTTTTTGGTTTATGTGAAAAACTTGTATTTGTAAATCGATACATTTTTTCCGAGTTCTTGACTTAGTGGATTGGCATACAATTAACTTGGCATCGTTCGATTTGAATGGATTCGAAGCAAGGAATAAGTTTGCGGGACAGAATAGAAAAGAAGGCCGAATCACCCACCGATTACTTGGCTTCGTGCAGGTCGTCGAAGCGCTACGCAACGTCAATCCTTAGTTACGCGAGCTCCTGCAATGCATCAACACTTTGTTAGATTTCCTTCTTTTCCCCTTGCATCAAAATTTGTAATTGCATCCTTGAAAACGACGCGAAAGCACTTCAATCAAGCCCAGCGACAAAGCTCCAAGAAAACCATACAGCGGTCCGGTCCCGTCGAAGGGACTCTTATAGAGAGCTCGCGCGCCGAGACGCAGCCCGCTGCATCTAGGACTTGTTCCAACAGAAGTCGTTCCATTAGTTGGATCGATTCTCGTATCTTCCGCCCAAATCGAATTGAATCGATGCCGCAAGGCGTTAACGTTTACCAAGCTTAGCGATCGAGTCAGATGGCCATCTAAGTTCCCGGCCGATCTAACTCGGCGCTAGCATATTATGAAGTTCCGTCGCCTATCGAAAGCGGGGCGCTACAGTTTCTACATGTAGAAATTTTTCTAGAAAGTTTTCATCCTACATCATTGCCACGTAGGATAGAAATGGTGATAGAAATCACCATTGGGAGAAATTTTTTCTAAAATGGATTTCTTTCATAGAAATAGGGAAGATAGAAATCTCCATTGCAGATGGTCTAAAGACCATCTCCAATGGTGATTTCTAAAATTGAGTTCTTATCCTACTTGGCATTGTACTTTAAGAAGATTTTTATCCTAGTTGGAAGAGTTTCTACATAGAAATTGTAGACATATAAAAATGCTCTCCAATGGTTCTCCATTTCTATCCTATGTGTCACATAGTAAAAGGATCAATTTAAAGGTGTGGGTCCTAATAATAATTATCATGAGAGATAGCAAAATTTCTATGAGAGTTTCTTCATGTAGAAACCCTCCTAGAAAGTTTTCATCCTACATCATTGCCACCTAGGATAGAAATGGTGATAGAAATCACCATTGGGTTTATTTTTTTCTAAAATAGATTTCTTCCATAGTAATGGGGAAGATAGAAACCCCCATTGGAGATGGTCTAATATGCCATGCATGCATGTGGCTTTACATGTCAGAAATCAAACTTTTACATTAATCCGGTTTAGCAGCTTCACATATATAATTGGATGAACCTAGCTACTGTTCAATTTCAGATACAGTGAGAATAAATACTTAACAAAAGAAAAAAAAAAGGGGGTTGAGATGAGGAACCACAACCTTGGATTCCCTTCCCTCCCACGAGGCTACAAAGGAGGCCAGGTTCAATGAATGTTAGCTTTACACAGTCCCAAGTCCCTCCAAGTGAAGTTGGTCCTGGTCATTTTGTTGGGGGTATAAATACATGGTTTAGTAGGGCTATTTCTTCAAACAAATTCAAAAACTTCCCAATAGCACAGGAGAATTTATTAGGAAACTAGTTGACTCTCGGAGTTCCTTCCAACCACTTCAGTAGTTCAAGACACTGCAATGTGGTTCCTACTGAAGTGTTTGGGGGAACTCTTGGAATCATCTAGTATTTGGGAGAACTCTTGAAGCTTCTTTCAGCCACTTCGATAGAAATGTGTTTCGCAGGAAGAAAAGAAAATCAAATTTTTTTTATTTATTTAAGAAATTATAGTTTCATTTAATTTTTCTTTTCGTAACTTGAAAACTTCTAAAAAAATTGTAAGGGGAAGTGAATACTTCCGGATAGGAAAGTGAATCCACGGGATGAGTGGAGAAACTTATTTTTTATTATTCTATTTTTTTTCTCTTGGAAATTAATTTTTTTTTTCTTCTATTCATCGGAAAGAGATATTTTTCTTTACCAGTGTACCGATTTTACGAACCAAATTTGGCCTTAGACCATCTCCAATGAGGATTTCTATCTCTCATATTTCTATGGTAGAAATCCATTATAGAAAAAACTTATCACAACCATGATTTCTATCTCAATTGCCGTGAAATGGAGAACCATTGGATGTTTTTTTTGCGTTTTTTTTTTATATATATAAATTCTACAAACTAGGATAATTTTTTTTTTCATATAAATACAATGACAAATGAGATAGAAACTCAAATGTAGAAATCTCATTCACACTCAAACATAAAAAAATAATTACTTTTTTTTTTCCAATTCGAAAATTCGGCGAACCAAACAAGGCCTTATAGTTCCTCTCTTTTACAGCCACTCTAGTAGCCTAGCACGCCCAAACGTTGCTCCTACTGAAGTGTTTGTGCAAACCGAATCTGTTTATCTTTGACGTTTTGTGTGTTTTGAAGCTAGTTTAGGTGTCCTCATAAATATTTTTATAATACGAGGGATTCAAAAGTGTCATTGTTGGCTGTGGTTCACACCAAGAGCTCAAAAGCTCAAACTCCTCCTTTTTTTAGTCCCACATCGGAAATGGGAGGAGAGTTAATGGTGCTTATATTACATTTTCCCATTGTGCTTCTTTGAAGTTGTGTGTGGGAGCTTCATGGGTCACATGCGTGCGCCGTCGCCGCCGCCCGGCTCTGTTTGGCGTGCGTATCGGGTACGGGTACGGGCGCCGAATGCATATTTGATTTTCTCTTCGGGTTCGGGTCGAGACCCTAAAAGATTTTTTGACTTTTTCAAATATTTCTGACCGTTACAAATATTTAAATTCCGTAACGTTCGCTAATCAAATTCCGTCCAGGTTCAATGAACCATGTGATTTTTGTGCTTTAAACATTCTGTAACGTTCACGTTCTCTTTCTTCTTTCATTTTACACAGAAAATATTTTCCTTGCTCAAACTCTTTCAAATTTCTCGTCGCTCTCGAACTTCATTTCTTCGTTGTTGCTCTGGGCAGAGCTAAGTCGGGGTCGCCCTCTCCAAGTCGTGTGCGGCAAAGAGATTCCGGTAGACCGGAGATTTTACCACTAGGAGCGTTCGGATCCAGTCTGCACATAGACCCGGACTATCTCTTAGGGCAGTGCTTTGTGCACGACTTCCCCGAAGGCCAGTAACATTTAATTAAGTTTATTATTTTGCAGATTTTCAAAAACGAAGATTTGTTCTGAATTTCTAACAATCTAAGAGATATCCATTTAAAATTCTGTTAGCATCTAAAGTTTCACTGCTGCTAAATTAAAAAAAAAAAAAAAATTTGTTCAGCGTTGCTTGTGCTAGAAAGCCTATAAGTAAGCTTCTGTTAACATCTAAAGTTTTTGCTTGTTGTTAAACTTTTCATCTAAAGTAAGCTTCTGTTAACATCCATTGTAGTTACTTGGTTATAAATTAAGTAAATTTGCTACACTCTTAACAATTATTTTTTTTGAATATTCACATTGGTTGATCATTGTCATATATATTACTCTTTGGACAATTGATCTTATATAATTGTTATCACTTAAGTAAATTATTATTCAACTAATCTTGTTAGAATTGACATCGTAGCAATTTTCCTTTTCTATCAATTCTACCTGCTTTTACTTAATATTTTAATTTATGCTAAATCAAACAATTAATTAATTTGGTAAAATTTCCTTTAGTTTTTAAGTTCTAAAGTTGAGATTTGTTTGGGAACAAGCCGAAAAGTCCCTTCTGTCAACAAGGCGAAATATCGTCTAAGCGACCGGTACTTAAGAGTTCCTAGTGAACCTCCGCTTGCTGGGATCCGGCCCCTACATCTAACCCAACCTTATCAAAACTTAAAAAACTAAAATTTAAAAGGTTTATTACTAAAATTATTTTAATTGTTAATTTTAGTTTAAAGTCATCTTATTGAGTAAATATAATTTTTACAGACCTTAGAAACATGACATCCAAGGAAGAGACTTTTTCTGCAAAACCTGCAAAATTCAATGGCACATATTTCAAGAGGTGGCAAAGCCAGATGAAATTTTGGCTTACCACTTTAGGCCTGATTTCTGCCATTGATGGGTCCACGCCCATCTCAAATGATTCTGATGAGACTGAGTCTGACGTAGGAGTTTCCAAGTCCTCCTCTTCTACCAAGCCCAAGACCCCTAAGGAAATTGACTACCACTGCTTCCACAGAATCTTAAGCGCTATGTCGGAGTCACTCTACCACAGAATCTTAAGGAAATTGACTACCACTGCTTCCACAGAATGATTCTGATGAGACTGAGTCTGACGTAGGAGTTTCCAAGTCCTCCTCTTCTACCAAGCCCAAGACCCCTAAGAAAATTGACTACCACTGCTTCCACAGAATCTTAAGCGCTATGTCGGAGTCACTCTACGACATATTTTTTTAGTACAAAAGCGCTAAAGAACTCTGGGATGCTTTAGAAGATGAGTATGGTTGTGATGATGCTGGAATTGATAGATTCAATTCTACCACATTCAACCAATATGTCATGGTAGATAACAAACCTATCAATGACCAAATCCATGAGTTCCAAGAACACCTTAGGCAGGTTCAAGCCAAGGGAACTTTCTTTTCTACTGAGCACAAAATAGGATGTTTGATAGATAAACTCCCTCCTTCCTGGTCTAAAGTGGCAAAGGACCTACTACATCTACAAGGATCTATTACATACTCTCAAGCTCTACAGAGAATCAGAACAAAAGAGCAATATAGGTCCAAGACCAAAGCTAGGTCAAATGCCATAGCTAAGGTAAACCTTGTAGAAAGCCATGAAAAACCTAGATCAAACAACCATCTCAAATCCAAGAAAAACTCCTTCAAAAAGAAGCAGAGTTTTCAACCTCCTCACAAAAACCAACCTCACCAAAACCATCACCACCAAAACCCTCAACCCCAAAAATCTGAAAACTTTGGTCAGACTCAGGATCAAAGGAGATTTTGTTTTGTGTGTGGTAGAACCAACCATACAGCCATCAACTGCTTCCAAAGGAAGAAAGAACCTATCCAGAACTCCTTCAAGGGAAAAGGCAAGCCAGAGGCTAACATGATTCTGAATGGGTCTTCCAGCTCCTTCAGGTCTGTAAGCTTTCAACCTGTAGTAAACCTGTCTTTCCATTCTGATGATTGGTGGTTGGATACTGGAGCTAATGTCACTCCCTGATTCCGGAATACGTATTTTTAGTACGTATACTGCTTATTTGTATTTACGTATATTTATACGATATTTATTTTGTTGTATTTCTTCATGTATATCCCAAATTATTTGACAAAATAATATTTCGTAATTTATTTTCTGTGATTTTAGTTTACAGTTTTGGCTCTAATTGGGTGACATGTTCTCGGTTCACTTGAACCCGTTGGGTCATCATGAACCAACTTGGTTTAGGCTTTTATATAAAACCCCATTCCTTTTCTCTCCCCTCATTCATTCCTCATAACTCCTCTCATTTACTTCCTTCACCCAACCAAAGGCAAGTATCAACTTGCACAAGGGAGAGATCCATCATTTTCGTTTTCCTTCAAAAATTTTACCAAAACTTGTTCTTCTCCTCATTCTCTACTAGATTAGAACTTCGAATTTTCTGATTGGAAGCTTTAATTTTTGGTAGATCTAGGTTTTAAACATTTTTCGGTTTTCCTTGGTTTTGATCTACTAAACTCCACCATTCTCAAGTTTTAATGGTTCCATATTGTAGAGAATTGAATTTTACTCAAGATTGAACTTTGAAAATCGAAATTTGGTTAAGAATTTACTTAGTTATGATTTTTGGAGTTTTTAGGGTTCATGGTTCTTCCCTCTCGGTTGAGGGGAAGAAGATGAACAGTGTCCTGTGTCCGCGCCCTCCGCGCGCGCGCGTCCCGTGCCGCGCTGATGGGAGGTCCGCGCCCCTGTGTCCCGCGCCCTCCGCGCGCGCGCGTCCCGCGCCGCGCTGATGGGAGGACGCGCCCCCGCGCCCGCGTGGTGCCCGCGCCGCGTGGTCTCCCGCGCCGCGTGGTTCCAGCACCAGGCCGCCCCCGCGTGTTCGCGCCCCTGTGTGGACGTCACGCGCCAGGCCTTCCGCGCCCTCGCGTGTCCGCGCCTTGCGTGGCCCGCGCCCTCGCGTGTCCGCGCCTTGCGTGGTCTGCACCCTCGCGTGTCCGCGCCTTGCGTGGCCCGCGCCCTCGCGTGTCCGCGCCTTGCGTGGCCCGCGCCCTCGCGAGTCCGCGCCTTGCGTGGCCCGCGCCCTCGCGTGTCCAAGCCCCGCGTGTCCGCGCCCCCGCGTGTTCGCGCCCCTGTGTGGACGTCACGCGCCAGGGCTTCCGCGCCCTCGCGTGTCCGCGCCTTGCGTGGCCCGCGCCCTCGCGTGTTCGCACCTTGCGTGGCCCGCGCCCTCGCGTGTCCGCGCCTTGCGTGGCCCGCGCCCTCGCGTGTCCGCGCCTTGCGTGGCCCGTGCCCTCGCGTGTCCGCGCCTTGCGTGGCCCGCGCCCTCGCGTGTCCGCGCCCCGCGTGTCCGCGCCCCGCGTGTCCGCGCCCCCGCGTGTTCGCGCCCCTGTGTGGACGTCACGCGCCCGGCCGTTTTTTCCGCGCCTGCGTGGCCGCCCGCGCCCGGCGCTTCCCGCGCCCGTGTGGCCGTCCGCGCTCGTGACCGCGCCCTCGCCCGCCATGCACCCGCGCCATGGATGTGACGCGCCCGCGTTGGTTGGCCGACCTTGCCTTAGTACCTAGTCAGCCTGTCCCTGGTTTTCCATTTTTCATGCTACCTTGGCTTATATACGTGTATATGTATTGGTTTGTGTATGCGATATATCCTTACGCCTTTTGTCCTGAGCATGAATCTGACCCTGGAGAACAAAGTGTTCCTACTCGCTACATGTGCCTGAATGTCCCGGTTCTCGTTCATGCTTGACAAATGACTCGTAATCCTACGTGGCGCATTTGCAATGTTGCATTACACTAAGGAGGGTAGAACGTGTCGACCTACTGATCGACATGGATCCTCACTTGGGGTACTCGTACTACGGTACGACATTCTAGGAGGATGATCATGCAGGCCACAGCATGAGGATCCAAGATTTCACATAGGGTTTAAATTAGGCAACTAAATCTATTAGATGCATGGAGAGGGCAGAATCCCGAGATCGTGTTACACCAGCCGCCTTGAGGTATTGCCTCGACGCGCCAGCTGGTCACCACGGATACTGTGCCATCTGTAATGAGTGGATGCCGGTATCCGATTATTTCCTGATATATTATAAGTTTTGGCAAGGTAGCCCTACGGGGACTTGTGCCTGCAAGGTAGCCTTATGAGGGACCTGTGCTTAATAATACTTGACTACGCGGACCCCTGGGTTGGCTAGCCTTGCTGGAAAGATACGATCTGAGGACTCTGATAATTTAATACGAGGATAACCTCGCCATACTAGAAACTCGTAGACTTGACTGGCCGTGAAAATGACTTGCTTGTATTTTTCTTTTACCTTCCGCGAGTAACTGAGGAAAGCGGACTGTTATGGTGCGTGATCCAACCCATGTTCTTGTTTGATTGTTGGGTTGGTTATCGTACTATGACAGGCTGCGGACCGAAGTTACGAACGGAAGCCTTAATTTGATTGTGATGTGTTACTCCTGTGAATGACTAACGAACATGGCCCACCGCGGTACGTGATCCAACCCATGTTCTTGTTTGATTGTTGGGTTGGTTATCGTGCTGCGATGGTCCGTCGACCGAAGTCACGACCAGGAGATCTTCTTACTTATATCTGTAAACTTATGTAAAGGTCATAGAGTGCGACGCGTTCCGGCTCCATGTGGCACCTTTTGTCCTTGTTTGGTTGTAAGGGTGCCAGATCGGTCCGACGATGCAGCGCTACCCTATAGCCGCAGCATAAGCTTTATTCTTATCATTATAACTGGGTTTTATCTTAACTCTTGTGCCCTTTGGCGGTACTTGCTATTCGGGGCTGACCCCGCTGGTTTTGTTTGGCCAGATCTCGTAGCAGAGCCAGAGGACGCGATCCTTCTTCCTGACATCCATGGTGCATACTAGGAGCATGGCTGGTCGGGGACTCGAGTGGGTTTCTTCTCCACCACTCTTGCTTATACTTTTGTGCGGCGTTCAGCCACCGGCACCTGTTAGCCGGATTACTTGATATTTTGTGTCAGTACATAATTGTAACTAAACAGACTGCAGCCGTGTATAATTTTGTGCTCATGACTCTCTGAGATAGCTATGTTATAAAGCTAGTCTCTCATGACCATTTTGATGAAGCGTCGGGGACGCCTTACTGCTTTACCTTTAATGTTCATTTAATTGCTGATGTTGTGTTGATTGATTGAGACATAGAACTCTGTGGGACCATAGGAGACTTGATTGTAGCATGTACCCCCTAGTCTCTTGACAGCCACGATCGCCGTATGACGTCATGTACCTCATATGGTGTAGCTGGCCTCGTCCGTCTCCGTATTTCGGTACTGGGGCGTGACAAGGTTTTAGTGGTGGCCCATGCAGGTCTGATTTTCAGACTTGTGGGGTATTGCGAATTATTAGGAGTCTCAATCAAAACTTGTTCCCCTTGAAATTCTGTTTCGAATTCTCTGTCCTTGCCTTGATCTCTAACCTGACTTGCATCCTCGAAATCTTCCTCGTCCGGACTTGATAATCTTATATTCTTCTCTATAGGGGTGCTTCATTCTCAGTAGCGGGTGAGGCCCTCAGAGGCAGCAACAGCATGGTCGAGGAAGGCCGCAACAAGGGGCTCCGCGGGGCCAGGCTCTCACATTAACCTTGGGAGAGGCTCTAGCGTCCAGTGACGTGGTGGCAGGTAAAATTCTCGTCACCTCATTTCCCGCTGTAGCATTATTTGATTCAGGCGCTACTCATTCATTCATCTCTGCACAATATGCTACACGGATTGGACTAGTGTTTGAGGCATTGCCGGAGAGGATGGATATACTCACCGGCAATGGGCTCGTAGAAGTGAGCAGAGTGCGCTTTTTATGTCCGGTAGAGGTGTGTGGGCATTTATTGCCCGCATCATTGATTGAATTCCCTATGGGGAATTTTGATGTTGTTCTTGGCATGGACTGGTTGAGAGACAGTCATGCGACCATTGATTGTAGAGGAGGTAGGGTCATATTCAACATTCCTGGGATGGAGCAGTTCATCTTTACTCAAACCTTGAAGAATCAGGCCGGAGGCGTCATCTCAGCAGCAGTGTCAGAGCCAGGACAGATTCCGAGAGTGGTCGAAGATTTTCTCGACGTCTTCCCTGATGAGCTCCCAGGGATACCCCCAGTCAGAGAGGTAGAATATAGCATTGAGTTGAACCCTGGAACGAGGCCTATTGCAGACAGAGTTTACAGAATGTCGCCGTCAGAACAGGATAAGTTGTATCAACATGAAGAAGAGTTGAAGTCTAAGGGATTCATCCGAGACAGTAAATCGCCCTGGGCCGCGCCAGTGATTCTAGTTCCCAAGAAGGATGGGTCGACGAGGATGTGCATCGACTACCGCAAGCTGAATGCAGTAACAGTGAAGAATAAGTACCCGCTACCAAGGATTGATGACCTGTTTGATCAATTGAGCAAGGCCCGCATCTTTTCCAAGATCGATCTTCGTTCGGGATACTATCAGGTGAGAGTCCGAGAGCAAGATATTCAGAAGACGGCATTCAGATCAAGATACGGGCATTATGAGTTTTTAGTAATGCCCTTTGGACTAACCAATGCCCCTGCAGTATTTATGGATTTGATGAACCGCATCTTTCTTCCATATTTGGATAAATTTGTGGTAGTGTTCATAGATGACATTCTTGTCTATTCCAGCAGTGAAGAGGAGCATGAGAAACATCTTAGGACTGTCTTGCAGACATTGAGGGAGCATCAACTTTATGCGAAGCTCGACAAGTGTGAATTCTGGTTAGATCACATTTCGTTCATGGGGCATGTAATTTCTGGGGCATGAGTGTCAGTGGATCCGAAGAAGATTGAGGCCGTAGAGCATTGGCCAGTCCCGAGAACGGTTGCAGAAGTACGAAGTTTCTTGGGATTAGCTGGTTACTACAGAAGGTTCGTGGCGGACTTTGCCAAGATCTCTGCGCCCTTAACGCGTTTGACGCACAAGGACGTAGAGTTTGTTTGGTCAGCTAGTTGTCAGGCATCATTTGAAGAATTGAAGAAGAGATTAATCTCGGCCCCGATCTTGACGCTTCCAGTAGGATCGGGAGGCTTTACAGTGTATTGTGACGCATCTGGGAAGGGTCTTCGATGTGTATTGATGCAGCATGGAAATGTGATAGCATATGCGTCTCGGCAGCTTCGAGACCATGAGAAGAATTACCCGACTCACGATTTGGAGTTAGCAGCTGTGGTATTTTCACTCAAGTTGTGGAGGCATTATTTGTACGGGGATCGGGTAGAGATCTATACTGATCATAAGAGTTTGAAATACGTATTCACGCAGCGAGATTTGAACATGAGGCAAAGAAGATGGTTAGAACTGCTGAAGGATTTTGATTTAGATCTTCAGTATCATCCAGGCAAGGCGAATATCGTTGCAGATGCACTGAGTAGGAGAAACAGTGCCTTTATCTTGACCTCGCAGAAGCATATTTTAGAAGACCTCCAGAGTATGGGAATCGAAGTAGTTTTGCCAGGGGATATAGGAAGAATGACCAGTATGCAGATTCAGTCAACCTTAGTAGAGAGGATAAGGGCAGCACAAGCAGGAGATCCACAGATTCAGAAGTTACGGTCGGAGTGTGAATCAGGCCGTAGGAAGGAGTTAGTAATTCATGAGGATGGTACGCTCAGGTTTGGAAATAGACTCTGTGTACCGAGTGGAGATCTTCGGCAGGAAGTTATGTCCGAAGCTCATAGTTCTATTTACTCCATTCATCCAGGAGGAACGAAGATGTATCGAGATATCAGGCAGTATTTTTGGTGGAATGGCATGAAAAGAGAGATAGCGAGATTTGTATCCAAGTGTCTGGTATGTCAGCAGGTGAAAGCCGAGCAGCAGAGACCAGCAGGATTGCTCCAGCCGCTTCCTATCCCAGAATGGAAATGGGAGCACATCACGATGGATTTTGTGACCGGTTTACCTAGATCCCCGGCTGGCAAGAATGCAATCTGGGTAATAGTAGATCGACTCACGAAGGTCGCTCATTTCCTTCCTTTCAGAGTTGGGCAGACTACTGAGCAGTTGGCAGAAATGTACATGAAGCGGATAGTGAAGCAGCATGGTGTTCTAGTTAGTATAGTATCAGATCGGGATACTCGGTTCACTTCCCATTTCTGGCGGAGCTTGCACCAGAGTTTGGGGACCAAGTTAAGATTCAGTACTGCATATCATCCGCAAACTGACGGGCAGTCAGAAAGAACCATTCAGACGTTAGAAGATATGCTACGGGCATGTACCTTGGACTTTGGCGGATCTTGGGAGGATCACCTTCATCTTGTGGAGTTCTCCTATAACAACAGCTATCAGGCTAGCATTCAGATGGCTCCGTTCGAAGCATTGTACGGAAGGAAGTGCAGGTCCCCTTTGGCATAGGACGACGTCGGAGAACGAAAGTTATTGGGACCAGAGATGATCACGCAAACTGTGGAGATAGTTAAGTTGGTCAGAGAGCGCCTTCGAGTTGCACATGACTGACATCGTCATTGGGCAGATCAGCATCGTAGGCCTCTAGAGTTCAGAGTTGGCGACCAAGTGTTTCTGCGGATTTCGCCAACTCGGGGTATCATTAGATTTGGAACCCGAGGAAAGCTTAGTCCAAGATACGTTGGTCCTTTCAAGATTCTCGCTCGGGTAGGCGATGTGGCTTATCGACTTGCCCTTCCACCTTCGTTAACTGGCATACATGATGTGTTTCATGTGTCCCAGTTACGTGGGTATGTCCCGGATCCGAGTCATGTCCTCGATCATTCAGAGTTAGTCGTTGGTACCGACTTAACTTACGAGGAACAATCCGTATCTATTTTAGACCGGCGAGAGAAGGTACTCAAGAATCGGACGATCAGCCTTGTCCGTGTTTCTTGGAACCATCACTCTCCGGGAGAATCAACTTGGGAGCGCGAGGACGAGATCCGATCTCGGTATCCGCATTTGTTTGGTTTGTGAGGTATATCTTTATGCCATAATGACACGATTCCACATTCACTGCACCTGCTTGTATTGTACTTTTGTGATGTAGATAATAACTGCTTGTTAGTTAACTTGCATGTGATTGTGCCTTGCTTGTCCTGACCTTTCAATCCTGTCTTGGCTGGAAATTCCGAGGACGGAATTTTTCTAAGAAGGGTAGAGATGTCACTCCCTGATTCCGGAATACGTATTTTTAGTACGTATACTGCTTATTTGTATTTACGTATATTTATACGATATTTATTTTGTTGTATTTCTTCATGTATATCCCAAATTATTTGACAAAATAATATTTCGTAATTTATTTTCTGTGATTTTAGTTTACAGTTTTTGCTCTAATTGGGTGACATGTTCTCGGTTCACTTGAACCCGTTGGGTCATCATGAACCAACTTGGTTTAGGCTTTTATATAAAACCCCATTCCTTTTCTCTCCCCTCATTCATTCCTCATAGCTCCTCTCATTTACTTCCTTCACCCAACCAAAGGCAAGTATCAACTTGCACAAGGGAGAGATCCATCATTTTCATTTTCCTTCAAAATTTTTACCAAAACTTGTTCTTCTCCTCATTCTCTACTAGATTAGAACTTGGAATTTTCTGATTGGAAGCTTTAATTTTTGGTAGATCTAGGTTTTAAACATTTTTCGGTTTTCCTTGGTTTTGATCTACTAAACTCCACTATTTTCAAGTTTTAATGGTTCCATGTTGTAGAGAATTGAATTTTACTCAAGATTGAACTTTGAAAATCGAAATTTGGTTAAGAATTGACTTAGTTATGATTTTTGGAGTTTTTAGGGTTCATGGTTCTTCCCTCTCGGTTGAGGGGAAGAAGATAAACAGTGTCCTGTGTCCGCGCCCTCCGCGCGCCCGCGTCCCGTGCCGCGCTGATGGGAGGTCCGCGCCCCTGTGTCCCGCACCCTCCGCGCGCGTGCGTCCCGCGCCGCGCTGATGGGAGGACGCGCCCCCCGCGCCCGCGTGGTGCCCGCGCCGCGTGGTCTCCCGCGCCGCGTGGTTCCAGCACCAGGCCGCCCCCGCGTGTTCGCGCCCCTGTGTGGACGTCACGCGCCCGACCTTCCGCGCCCTCGCGTGTCCGCGCCTTGCGTGGCCCGCGCCCTCGCGTGTCCGCGCCTTGCGTGGTCCGCGCCCTCGCGTGTCCGCGCCTTGCGTGGCCCGCGCCCTCGCGTGTCCGCGCCTTGCGTGGCCCGCGCCCTCGCGAGTCCGCGCCTTGCGTGGCCCGCGCCCTCGCGTGTCCGCTCCCCGCGTGTCCGCGCCCCCGCGTGTTCGCGCCCCTGTGTGGACGTCACGCGCCCGGCCTTCCGCGCCCTCGCGTGTCCGTGCCTTGCGTGGCCCGCGCCCTCGCGTGTCCGCACCTTGCGTGGCCCGTGCCCTCGCGTGTCCGCGCCTTGCGTGGCCCGCGCCCTCGCGTGTCTGCGCCTTGCGTGGCCCGCGCCCTCGCGTGTCCGCGCCCCGCGTGTCCGCGCCCCCGCGTGTTCGCGCCCCTGTGTGGACGTCACGCGCCCGGCCGTTTTCCCCGCGCCTGCGTGGCCGCCCGCGCCCGGCGCTTCCCGCGCCCGTGTGGCCGTCCGCGCTCGTGACCGCGCCCTCGCCCGCCATGCGCCCGCGCCATGGATGTGACGCGCCCGCGTTGGTTGGCCGACCTTGCCTTAGTACCTAGTCAGCTTGTCCCTGGTTTTCCATTTTTCATGCTACCTTGGCTTATATACGTATATATGTATTGGTTTGTGTATACGATATATCCTTACGCCTTTTGTCCTGAGCATGAATCTGACCCTGGAGAACAAAGTGTTCCTACTCGCTACATGTGCCTGAATGTCCCGGTTCTCGTTCATGCTTGACAAATGACTCGTAACCCCACGTGGTGCATTTGCAATGTTGCATTACACTAAGGAGGGTAGAACGTGTCGACCTACTGATCGACATGGATCCTCACTTGGGGTACTCGTACTACGGTACGACATTCTAGGAGGATGATCATGCAGGCCACAGCATGAGGATCCAAGATTTCACATAGGGTTTAAATTAGGCAACTAAATCTATTAGATGCATGGAGAGGGCAGAATCCCGAGATCGTGTTACACCAGCCGCCTTGAGGTATTGCCTCGACGCGCCAGCTGGTCACCACGAATACTGTGCCATCTGCAATGAGTGGATGCCGGTATCCGATTATTTCCTGATATATTATAAGTTTTGGCAAGGTAGCCCTACGGGGACTTGTGCCTGCAAGGTAGCCTTATGAGGGACCTATGCTTAATAATACTTGACTACGCGGACCCCTGGGTTGGCTAGCCTTGCTGGAAAGATACGATCTGAGGACTCTGATAATTTAATGCGAGGATAACCTCGCCATACTAGAAACTCGTAGACTTGACTGGCCGTGAAAATGACTTGCTTGTATTTTTCTTTTACCTTCCGCGAGTAACTGAGGAAAGCGGACTGTTATGGTGCGTGATCCAACCCATGTTCTTGTTTGATTGTTGGGTTGGTTATCGTACTATGACAGGCTGCGGACCGAAGTTACGAACGGAAGCTTAATTTGATTGTGATGTGTTACTCCTGTGAATGACTAACGAACATGGCCCACCGCGGTACGTGATCCAACCCATGTTCTTGTTTGATTGTTGGGTTGGTTATCGTGCTGCGATGGTCCGTCGACCGAAGTCACGACCAGGAGATCTTCTTACTTATATCTGTAAACTTATGTAAAGGTCATAGAGTGCGACGCGTTCCGGCTCCATGTGGCACCTTTTGTCCTTGTTTGGTTGTAAGGGTGCCAGATCGGTCCGACGATGCAGCGCTACCCTATAGCCGCAGCATAAGCTTTATTCTTATCATTATAACTGGGTTTTATCTTAACTCTTGTGCCCTTTGGCGGTACTTGCTATTCGGGGCTGACCCCGCTGGTTTTGTTTGGCCAGATCTCGTAGCAGAGCCAGAGGACGCGATCCTTCTTCCTGACATCCATGGTGCATACTAGGAGCATGGCTGGTCGGGGACTCGAGTGGGTTTCTTCTCCACCACTCTTGCTTATACTTTTGTGCGGCGTTCAGCCACCGGCACCTGTTAGCCGGATTACTTGATATTTTGTGTCAGTACATAATTGTAACTAAACAGACTGCAGCTATGTATAATTTTGTGCTCATGACTCTCTGAGATAGCTATGTTATAAAGCTAGTCTCTCATGACCATTTTGATGAAGCGTCGGGAACGCCTTACTGCTTTACCTTTAATGTTCATTTAATTGCTGATGTTGTGTTGATTGATTGAGACATAGAACTCTGTGGGACCATAGGAGACTTGATTGTAGCATGTACCCCCTAGTCTCTTGACAGCCACGATCGCCGTATGACGTTACGTACCTCATATGGTGTAGCTGGCCTCGTCCGTCTCCGTATTTCGGTACTGGGGCGTGACAGCTAATGTTCACGTTTCATTTGATCGCTCCTGTTTTTCAACCTATCAGGAATCATGTGGAGGAGGCGTGACTCTAGGAGATGGCTCAACGGCACAAATTGTGGGAAGAGGAAGAATAGATCTGAAGATGACATCAGAAAAAATTCTACCTCTCCATGATGTGCTTCATGTACCGTCTGTCAGAAGAAATCTTGTTAGTTGATCCCTCCTTGTAGCCTCAGGATACAAAATTGTAATGGAGGCCAATAAAGTAGTTTTTTCTAAGAATGATCTGTTTATTGGAAAAGGATTTGTGAAAGATGAACTTTTTATTTTAAGTACCATGAATAAAATTTCCAATTCTTCTTTTATTGTAAATGTTGAATCATCAAATATTTGGCATGGTAGACTAGGTCATGTGAACTTAGGATCTATTAAAAGAATGATGAACTTAGATCTTATCCCTAAGACTCCTATAGATGATGAACACAAATGTGAGATTTGTGTTCAAGCTAAACACACTAGATTGCCTTTTAAATCAGTCTATAGAGATTCTGAACTCCTAGAACTTATCCATAGTGATGTTTGTGATTCCAATAGGGTCTTGACCCGAGGCGGTAGAAAATACTTTGTTACTTATATAGATGACCATTCAAAGTATTGTTACACCTACCTCCTTAAGACCAAAGATGAAGTTCTAGACAGATTCAAGGTCTATAAATCTGAAGCTGAGAACCAGTTAGATAGGAAGATTAAGATCCTTAGATCAGATCGTGGGGGAGAGTATACCTCAAATGAAATGACTAACTTCTGTGAAGAGCACGAAATTATTCATGAGGTAACTGCTCCTTATTCACCACAATCCAATGGAGTTGCTGAAAGGAAGAATCGCACTCTTTTAGATATGGTCAATGTCATGCTTCTCAGCTCAGGTACCCCTGATAATCTTTGGGGAGAAGCCCTTTTGTCAGCCTGTTATATCCTTAATAGGATACCTAGTAAGACAAATGATAAAACCCCATATGAGTTATGGAAAGGTCGGACTCCTAGGATCAACTATCTTAAAGTTTGGGGATGTCTAGCTAAAGTAGGAATTCCTGAACCCAAAAAGAGGAAGATAGGACCTAAGACTGTAGATGCTGTATTCATAGGATATGCCCTAGATAGTAATGCCAATAGATTTTTTGTAACCCATTCTGAAGTAAATGAAATCTCTAATAACACAATCATTGAAGCTAGAGATGCAGTTTACTTTGAGAACATTTTTTCCTTCAAGGATAGAAACCCTTCATCTTCCTCTAACCCTTCTCTCGTTCCATCTACTAATTCTAATGACCCAGTACCCAGTTCTCAACCTGAAAAAGTCATAGAACCTAGAAGGAGTAAAAGAGAAAGGATCGAAAAGAATTTAGGAGAAGGATTCTTCACTTTTTTGATAGAGGGTGATCCCTCAACTTATGAAGAAGCCATATCCTCTCCTGATGCCCCTTTCTGGAAAGAAGCTATTAACAATGAGTACAACTCCATCATGGAGAACAATACTTGTTTTTTAGCAGACCTTCCTTTAGGCAGCAAACTAATAGGTTGTAAGTGGATCTTTAAGAAAAAACTTAGAACCGATGGTACCATAGAAAAATATAAAACTAGATTAGTGGCCAAAGGATTTATCCAGAAGAAAGTATTAGATTATTTTGATACCTACTCTCCTGTAGCTAGAATATCTCTATTAGAACCCTTCTAGCTTTAGCATCCATTCATGATATGCTGATCCATCAAATGGATGTAAAGACAACATTTCTAAATGGAGATTTAGAAGAAGAGATATATATGGAGCAACCTGAAGGTTTTATTGCTAAAGGTCAAGAAAAGAAGGTTTGCAGATTAGTAAAATCTCTTTATGGCCTAAAGCAAGCTCCCAAGCAATGGCACAACAAATTTGACAAAGTCATTATAGAATTTGGTTTTGTACCAAATGAATATGACAAATGTTTGTATTCTAACAATACAAATAAAAGTTGTGTTATCTTATGCTTGTATGTTGATGATATCCTTATTCTAGGATCTTCACTGGAACTGATAAATAACACTAAGAATTATTTGTCTAACCAGTTTGATATGAAAGACCTAGGTGAAGTAAACCTGATCCTAGGAATGCAAGTGTCAAAAAGGAAAGAGGACTATACTCTATCCTTAGCACATTCAATTGAGAAAATGCTAAAGAAGTTTGAGTACTTTGATAAGAAACCTGCCCTTACCCCTTATGACAGTAATGTTGTTCTCAAGAAGAACGAAGGATCACCTATAGAACAACATAGATATTCACAAATGATTAAGTCCCTTATGTACATAACAAATAGGACCAGACCTGACATTGCATTTGCTATTGGAAGACTAAGTAGATATACTAGTAACCCAAATCAGTCACATTGGACTGCATTAGACAGAGTATTTAGATATCTTAAGGGTACTCTAGATTATAAACTTCATTATTCTAGACACCCTGATATCATAGAAGGTTACTCCGATATAAATTGGGTAACTGATTCACATGATGTTAAATCCACTACTGGATATGTTTTTACCCTAGCAGGAGCTGCAATCTCCTGGGGATCATGTAAACAAACTATCATAGCCAGAAGTACAATGGACTCTGAAATGATAGCTTTGGATACTACATGTACAGAGGCCGAATGGCTTAGAAATCTTATTATTCATATACCTATTTCTGTTCATCATGTTCTTGCAATTTCTATAAACTGTGATAATAAATCTGTTATAGAACTATTAAAGCATGATTCTGTGAATGCTAAGATGAACAGGCACCTGCAGCTGCGCTTCAAGTCAATAAAGAGCCTATTGGGCAAATATGTGTTTCTTGACTATATAAAGTCAGAAAAGAACCTTGCAGACCACTTGACGAAGGGTCTGTCTAGGACATTGATCCTAGAATCATCGAGGGGGATGGGATTAAGCCCATAGTATAGTCACCAGCAGTGGCAACCCAACCGAGTCTGACTGGAGATCCCAAGAAGCCGGTTCAATGGGTAGAAACAAGCTGAACTAGGTGACTATTATGGAACACTGACCTGAGATTAAATTCTCTTTAAAATAAAAGCCCAGGAGGCTGTACATGTGTACATTCATACCCCATCCCTATGGTGACAGTGTTCCTTTTGTGATATGGATAGGTTGAGTTTAAACTCTTAATAAGTCCAAGCATGATATGCATGGTTGATTCCTATCACCAACCCTTAAGGACTTACCTATATGAGAAGTCGTGAGGGCCGTGACTATAGGACAGGGCGATTCTAGACAACTCTCATGAATGTGTAAAAGTGCGCATAGCCAACCAAACGCGCCACCCGATAGACCCAAGTACCTCTAGCGTACTATGTGTGCTATAGTCTGAATCTGGTTCAAGAAGACTGATTCAAGACGTAGTCCATCAAGCTCTTCTTCAGACAAAGACAATAGTCACTACGTGAGATTCAAGGCTGTAGTCCATCTCATTTATGCATAGTATGCAACTGCCCAGAAATTCTCTTATTCAGTCTTTATCTTTCTTTCCTTCTATCATCTCGGAATTTGACCTTTGGGGGGGGGGATTGTTGGCTGTGGTTCACACCAAGAGCTCAAAAGCTCAAACTCCTCCTTTTTTAGTCCCACATCGAAAATGGGAGGAGAGTTAGTGGTGCTTATATTATATTTTCCCATTGTGCTTCTTTGAAGTTGTGTGTGGGAGCTCCATGGGCCACACGCGCGCGCCGCCGCCGCCGCTCGACCCGGCTCGGCTCGGTTCGGTTCGGCGCGCGTATCGGGTACGGGTACGTGCCCACATCTGCGGGCGCCGAATGCCGATTCGATTTTTTCTTCGGGTTCGGGCCGAGACCCTAAAAGATTTTTTGACTTTTTCAAATATTTCTGACCGTTACAAATATTTAAATTCCGTAACGTTCGCTAATCAAATTCCGTCCAGGTTCAATGAACCATGTGATTTTTGTGCTTTAAACATTCTGTAACGTTCACGTTAATTGGCTTTTAATCTGCCATTATTCTCCTAGCTATTGGCAAGCGCCTATATATATCCTGCTCTTTCTTCTTTCATTTTACACAGAAAATATTTTTCTTGCTCAAACTCTCTCAAATTTTTCGTCGCTCTCGAACTTCATTTCTTCGTTGTTGCTCTGGGCAGAGCTAAGTTGGGGTCGCCCTCTCCAAGTCGTGTGCGGCAAAGAGATTCCGGTAGACCGAAGATTTTACCACTAAGAGCGTTCGGATCCAGTCTGCACATAGACCCGGACTATCTCTTAGGGCAGTGCTTCGTGCGCGACTTCCCCGAAGGCCAGTAACATTTAATTAAGTTTATTATTTTGCAGATTTTCAAAAACGAAGATTTGTTCTGAATTTCTAACAGTCATTACTGGACCATAAGCAGAAAACAGATCTCTTCTATAATCTTCTATTGTATAATGAGACTTCAAAACGGCTCAAAAGTGAGCCGTCTAAGTCATATGTATATCATAGTCCATTTTTTTTTTTTAAAATAAATCATATAAAAATTTGTTCAAAAAGTTTAAATTTGTTATATATATTCAACATGAGATATCGAACTCAACCAAACAAGAATAGTACCTCTCACCTTAAGCACATGAGTTAGAAAAAATATTTAACTATAACTGAATAATATTTTTATTATACGTTATTATACGTGCAAATTATATACATTTACTAGTAGGACATAAGGAAGTTTGTAATGATATTTTGGACGAGTACACACTAGTTCCAAAAATATATATACTAATATATAATTCAAATAACAGTATACTAATATATTATTTGGTACGACATTAACTTACTAAAATATAATGACTTAGGTCGAACTCGAATGACTCTCGTGGTTACCGATGAGAGACATAAGATCCTGATTAGATAATGGAAGTTCAGTGGATCGAGCCACGAAAAACTTATTATTGCTGCCTAAAATGCATGCAATGTAGCATGCACAAAATCTCGTACTAATGTACAAAGTCTCGTACGTAAAGTCGAACATCTCAAAAAATATATTTATTTAAGAATAAATGTCATTTATTCTAATCGATTTAATGAGATGAGTTAGGGATCCCCTCGATTAATTATCAGTTAGATATTTCTATCTTTAAGTTATATAGAAATTTTTGTACTTACTATATCTAATCATTCATGAATGTTATATTTCAATGTTTGCTTGGAAATCAAAAAATTATTGTGGTATTCCGTGAATTCGATCAGTCTCATTTGTTTATTTGACATATTTATTATTATTATTTATAAAATTATGGTATTTTGTTGACTGGTTCTAAAAAATGTTCGATTTTGTTTACAAAGGTTTTGAAGCTGTTCTTTTGAATTTTTTTTTAATACATCGAAACATCAAATATTTTATGGCTATTTATAAGGACATATTAAAAGTTGATCAGGGCTAGTCAGAATTGGAGCTAATCAATGTTTGAGGAGAATTTACTGGGGTTATCCAAATTTTCTACTCATGAGGCTGTCCAAACCCCACACCCTCTCAAAGCTCAAATTTTACTCTCATTTCTAAATTTCACTGTCTCTCTTCCAAAATCCTACATTTTTTCTTCTTCTTCTATCCATCTTCTTCTTCTTCTCCACCATTTCCATTCTCACATCTCCATCAAAATCCTAGTTTTCTTCTCTTCTTCTTCTTCTTCTTCTTCTTCTTCTTCTTCTCCACCATTTCCATCATCACCATCTCCATCAAAATTCTAGTTTCCTTCTCATTCCCAATTTCGATGGCACCCAAAAAATCAAATAAACCCTAAAATACATATTTCACTCTATTATCAAGATTGAAATAAACCCTAACATGTTTTTTTCATTCGAAAATTTAGACTTTAGGACTGCCAGAAATTGTGGCAGTCCTGAAAGGGACTTGCTGTACAGCAAGTCCCTTTCAGGACTGCCTCAATTTATGGCAGTCCTCAATATGTCTAGACTGCCAGAAATTGTGACAGTCATGCTGTAGAGCATGTCCCTTTCAGGACTGCCACAATTCCTGACAGTCCTCAGTACTTTTAGGACTGCCAGCAATTGTGACAGTCCTGTTGTACATCGAGTCTATTTCAAGACTGCAACAATTTTGTCAGTCCTCAATACTTCTAGGACTGTCAGAAATTGTGGCAGTCCTGATATGAACCAAATTCTTCTACAACTAGGGTTTCTTCCATAGTTTTCTTCTACAACTAGGATTTCATGCATAATTCTTCTATTAATAAAAAAATTGGTTAATAGACTAATAGATTAATATATTTGATAGATTTGATAACCCAATTTCTTCTACAACTATGATTTCATCCATAATGCCCAAACAAGAAAAAGAAAAATAAACTAGGGTTTGGATAAAGAGATCTGAGAAATTAGAAGAGAACAAAAAATCAAAATAAACTAGGTTTGAAAAAATTGATGTTCTTGTTCTTGCTGTTATTGTTCTTTTTCTTCTTCTTCTTCTTTTTGTGAGGAAAGAGAGGAGAGCAAAAAAAATAAAAAATTGACTTATACATTTATATGTTGGCTAGTCCTGAGTAATTTTTTCAATAACAAACTTGTAAATAAATCAAAGTTTGTTTTTGGCTAGTCCTGATTAACTTTTGATGTGCCATTATAAATAGTCTATTTTTATCTTCTAAAAATTCGCACAATTTTAAGATTTAACTGGAGATTTTTTCCTATATATTTTAAGTTCTTTTCTTACTGAGAATTGTATACGTGTGTGCCCAACACTTCCTATGGAGGAAACAAAGTTGGAGCCAACATAGCCAAATTAAACTAGACTAGAGAACGAGACGACAAGTGTTGTAGTGAATTGGTAGAGCACGTGCAATTTGTAGAGGACCCGGGTCCGACCCGATAATAGTCCTGAGCATGGAATTTTTACTGTTGCCCACTCTTTCCGCGACTCCATTTCGAAGTTCTCTCTTTTTCTTTGCGGCAAAAGGTCGAACAGTGCGTGGGCAATGGCACTGAGAAAGGATTTCGGGTTCTCGGAAGGGGAGCTGATGAGGTCCGACTGCAAGCCGTGCTCGAGGCTGATGCGTCACACCGCCGGCATCTTCACCGTCGGCGGCGGCCTCGCCTTCTGGATCCTCTGCAGACTCCACTACGGTACCCCACCACCACCACTTTCCGGATCCTCTCTTTGTATATATGACTATGAAGATTTAGTTCTCTTAGAGTATTCTTTGATGGGTTTCGTCGCAAATAGCTTTCCGATATATGGGTTGTGAGAATTATAGGAAAGAAATTTGTGTTATGTGGAAAGGGAAGCTGTCATTGTGTCGTCTGGAGGTTCTTGGCCTACGGTGCACGGGCACGAGCAAATACTACACGATGCAACTCAGACACGATGGCAGAAACACGCCACCGTGGTTTGGTGTGGGTTACCTGGTGTGTTTTGAAATGTATTTGTTGCAAGGTTCGCAGTATTGGTAGTCGGTATCAGTTCATTCCTATGGGTATCAAGATTGATGGTTTTGGATCAGGGCATCAAATTTTAGTGTCAAAAAGCAAATAATTATTAGTAAATTATTTAAAATTTGGAATAAAAATATTTTTATACATTTAGGAACAATTTTAAATATTTTTTGTGTTGTTTCTTAATAGTTTTGAAGTTGAATGAAATCATTGTACACCCTTGCTGATTGATCTTGTCGTTCAATTTTCTTTGCCAAATTGACTAGGAAAGAGGTTCCAATGTAGGTATTGGTTAGTACCGGTATGGGTCGGTGTCGAATCGGGACATGCCACACCTTATCAGTATCGGCCGTATCGGATCGGTATCGTCCGATATTGCATACTATGATTTGTTGTGTCCGGTTGTGTATCACATGAGAGACGCAATGTTTGTGCTTCCTAGCTCATGGCACTGGGACTCTCACATTAGGTATCAAAAAATCTCAATGTGCTAACATGACAGTAGAATAAAAGATTAAGGGTCCGTTTGGATAGTGTTTCTGATTTTTTTTCTTCTTCTGAAAACAGTTTTCAGAGTAGATGTTATAAATTTGTTTTTTGGATATACAGATTCTAAGTTTGCGTTTGGTTACTCTCATCTGAAAAATACTTTTCAGAAGAAAAAAAAAATTAAAATTTTGTTTGGTAAATTTTTTAGAAAATATTTTTTAAGTTGTGTAAGTTCTGTGTCCCAAAAATCTGTCATCAATACAATTCGTGTCCGACACAAATGAAACCCTAACCCTAGAGAAAATCCTAACCCTATCTTCTTCTCCAGAGGGTTCGTGTCCGATTTGGGTCAAGTTCGTCGTTGTCATGTCGTTCGTGTCCGATCTGGATCGGGTTCGTCGTCGTCGTCGAGTTCGTGTACGATCTGAGTCGTTCGTGTCGAGCTCGTCGTCGTGGTCGAGTCCGGCCATCTTAGAGAGGGAGAGGGTGAGGTGATGGTCGAGTCTGCTGTTGTGGTCGAGGCCAGATTTGAGCGGAGGAGGAGGAGGGGAGGGGTCGCGCGTAGGGTCATGGTCGGAGGAGGAGGAGGAGGAGGAGGAAGGGAGGAGATGGAGGCTATAGGTGTGAGTGGGAGGCGGAGGACATGGCCGGAGTGTGCCAGGGAAGAGGGAGAGGGAGAGGCAGGGGGAGAGAGAGGAGAGCGAATCGTGGGAGCTGTGCGTGGGTTTTGGGGGGAGGATGGTGTGGCCCACCTAAGAGTGTAAACAGTTGTTCTCAAAACAACTTTTCTTTACTCTCTGAAAACGTCATTCGGACTGTTGGTTTTGCCAAATTTTTTTGGGAACCAAAGCTCCAGCGTTAACTGCCAAATGCAGTTTACATATATTTTGAGTTTAAACGCAAAATGCTCCATTAAAAATCAGAACCAAACAGGCCCTAAAATTCTCAAATAATTGTATACAAAACAGTTATGTTGCACAGACATGGATACGTCACAACCCAGTAAGGATACAGCGACACTGACACTGTAATAGTGTATTTTGGAGTGTTCGAATTGTGTCTGATATGTGTCCAAACGACACTGTCCACATTTTCGGAGTGTTTGCTCTTTCAACGACTGAATCTGAAGGGTGCACAACTTTTTTATTATGTGGCAAGTTGTTGTGGAGATTAGAAAATCCTGAGAAAGAATAATGCTCAGAAGTTTTCTTTCTACTTTGATCCTAATATAGCTTTCTCATACAGAACTATCTTTCTTATGCATGGTGGGAAAATTGAATGTGTGCTCTAAGAAACCAACAAACCTAAAGGGAGTTTATGCACGGATTTCTATTTAGATCATGGAGTTCAGCATGCCTGATTGTTGTCACATATTGTCTGCTTCGACAAAATAGAGCTACCTTTTAGGCCTTGCAAAACTTGTTTCTTCCTCTTAAAAATGAAGTTTCCTAAATATTGTGGAGGATAATCACAAGTTGGAAGAAAAATTATAGTAATATGCAATAAGTTGTGGTATAAGGGCTGGCTATATTTCAAATTCTGTGTTGCAATTTAGTTTGAAGGAGAAAGAGGAACAAGGTGGATTGAGGATCAAACCCGTGAATACACGAATATTGAAATAACCAGTTTATTATTTAGAGAAAGCCTTTAATTTCCTGTTGTTATTGGGTCTTTGTTATAATGTCTTCCTATCTATAGCTAAAACTGCTAAACCCTTGGTCAAATAATTCTTTCCATCAAATTCTCCACAAAATATCTATTTTTCTTCCTGTGTACTTCAAGTGAACTGCATTGGTGTCTTAAAAGGTGCCCCTTAGCTTCCTTAGGCGACCACCTAGGGAACCAAAATTTAGTGACGAGGTCATGAGTCGGCTGCCTTCGCATGGGAGGCAGCCGCTTAAGGCTCCCTCAAGCATCTCGATCCTCCTCGACTTAAATGTGACCTGATATTGGCTAATTTATTTTTGAATTTGGGAAATTTTCTAGGCCCAATAACTTAAAGTTATTGATATTATTAATAATTTAATATAAATACTGCATAATAGGAATGGAACAATTGTATTTTTTTCTTCGGATTCCCTTTCCATCTGTGTTTGTCCTAACCCACCGAATCTTATCTCCATCTTTGACTTCGACGTGCACTACTAGGCACAATTAGGTAAATTTCTCTCTCTTGGTCTTCCACTCTCAGTAACTCTCTCTCTGTTAAGGTCTAAGGATTCTGACAATGTCGATCAACATCCTATACTCAGATGGTTGTTGATCGCTGTTTTTTAAGTTTTGACATTTTTTCTCTTCCATGAGGGGACCTAAGCTCTTCTTAGCTATACAATTTTCAACCATTTTCCCTTCTTATTTTTTGTATTTTTAAATTTTAATAATAATGTATTAGTTAACAATTTATGAGTAGACAATCCATACTACTATTATTTTTTGTTTTTTATTGGAGACTTCATTTGCAATTATATATATATATATATATATATATATATATATATATATATATATATTTTGGAAAAAGGGTAAATTTTATTCCAAAAGTAACAGTAATCTTACAACATACAATCAAAGTGGGACTCCCACTCATCAATTTTCCATAGCATTTACATCAAACTCGATGTTATGGAGAATGCCAACCGGAGGGGTGACCAGCCCCTCAAATATCCGTCGATTTCGTTCCCGCCATACATGCCAGACTGAAGCAGCCAGACGAACTCTGGCGGTCCGGAACCAGTCCTGTCCTCGACCCCGGCTATCCCGGAGCACCGTGATAATGTCCCCAATTCCTTTCCCGGGGACGCACACTCCCAACACTCTACTCTGCTCCGACCAGATCTGCCATGCCAGTGCGCACTCGAAGAAAATATGCTTAATAGATTCTAGCTCCATACAGCATAGCACACACTTGGGGTCCGGAACCGGCACTCCAAACGAACTCAGACGATCCCTAGTCAAAAGGCGGCCCAGTAGAAGCTTGTAGACACAGAGCTGCATCTTCCTGGCCAGACCCTTGCACCAAACGAACTCGTAGTCAGGACTCTGAGGGAATGAGCGTCGAATGAGGTTGTAGCAGCTCCGGAATTGGAACTCCCCAGTTCCCGGAGTTGCTCCTGACGGCTCCCAAATCCACCGATCAGCAGGCAAAGCTGGATCAATGACAATAGTACTAATGATCCCACCCAGCTCCTCAGTAAACCGATACGACTCTGACCTCCACTCTCCATCACGAATGATGCGCCTACATGTCAGGCCACGTCTGTCCTCCTGATGTGTCGGTGCTCCCCTGATGTCCAAAAGCGAACGCCGATCTATCCAAGGATCCCGCCATAGGTCTGTTCCAGACCCATCCTTCACGACCTTCCGGATTGCAGATTTGAGCACCCCCTGTGTCGCAGGACAGTCTTGAACGTGACTGAGTGATTGTTGTTAGTAGCACACGTCCAAAAGTTGCCCTGCTTCACATATCTGCTGTGCATCCAGTCCGTCCAGAGAGACCCCCTGTTGATGAATCTCCAATCCAGCTTAAGCGCGGAGGCCTCCCTAATCTCCAGCAACGGCCTGAGCTGTCACGCCCCAGAACCAGAATACTGGAGAGCGGGGGCAGACATAGCCAGCTACGTATATGAAATGGAATCCATCTCGCTATACGGTCACGGCTGTCTAGATACATGAGGGTTCACTACAAGCCAACAGTCTCCTATGGTCATGAACAAGCCTAGTGTCTCAATCACAAGCAAGTAAGTAAGTCACAAGATGTATGATCATTAAATATACAATAATAAGACGTCCCAAATATTACATATTCAGCTGATCATGAAGCTAGTCGTTACAAAATGTTGGGACTAGCAAGAGTTTAGTCATACATGATCAACCCTAGGATCTGTCAATCATGTTACAGCCCGTAAGCAGACAGTAAGTAAGTGCAATCGAGCTAAACAGGTGTTCGTCGGCTAAACGCCTCAAAAGAATATTTTTTACAATAGAGTGGGAGAGCCAAAAATAACCCACTCGTTGCCCTGGTTACGCCTGGTGTTCACCATCGGGCTGGAAAAGCGGTAGATCTCTGGAGCTGCTCCGAAATCTGGCCATACAAAACCAGCTGGGTCAGATCCCAGAAAGAGCAAGTGCCACAAAGGAAGCTTCACTTAGGAACTAAAACCAGCAATTAGCACCATAGTAATAGATTAATAATAAAGACAGGAATTAAGAAAAGCATCACAGGGTGATATACGATGAGATAACCATGGAACTATTCAGATAGCCAGGTTACAACCCGTAAACCAAACAAGGACCGGGGTTGTAATCCTTCGTCTGAACCGAACTTGGAAATCCTCACCATTTATCGGCAAAATAAATACAGGCATTCAGGTCATGCAGTAATCTGGAACAGAATCAGGACAAGACTAGACCGGTTAGACTCCATCCAATCATTTCACGGCCAAGCAAGAATTACGGCTTGATACTTTAACTAACTAGGGTTATCACAGGCCTAGTTACTAGCAAGATGCAGTGAGATTATTCCACAGCCACAAGCCCTGCAGACCATCCAGGTTATCCGGGTTGAAAGATTAGGGTTGAATTCAGGTGGGTACATCGTCCAGGAAACGCATGTACCCTTAGGTAGCTTGAAGGGTGCAACACATGACAGTGTGCTGAAAATGTGTCATACTCGACGGCAGGCTACAGATCCCAAGGCGCGCCCAGGTAACGGGATTGCCTGTAGCTGGGAGATCTCTTTATGACTAATGTATTAATCTAGTTATTAGCCTTAGTCCATTTCAGTAGGTACTCCTGACCGTGGTACACAGGCGCCCCCTCCTAGACATGATGTAAGACAGGACTGGATTATTTGTACAAGCACAATCGCCCACGGTGTCCAGGTTATTTATACAGGTCATGTCATGTCAAGTAGCCGTCGCAACAGCTTATCAAGATATATCATGTCAGGTTTACTTGTCAGGAGTGCGCCACGACGGGCCACTATCATGTCATGTCAGGTTATCATGTCAAGTTCACTGGTCAAGAGCGTGCCACGACGGGCCACTATCAGGTTGTCACGACCCGTTACCCAAATTGTTGGGCCGGGCCGAGCCATGTCCAGCCTACGCTTAAGATAAAGCGCAGTAAGCTGTTCTAGAGATAACAAGATAAGACTAAATGTGCTAACAGTTCTATAAGTGAAGAAGAATCATAAATGCTCCCAACACAAAAATCGTCGTATATAGTAAAATATCCAAGTACAAGTAACCTGAAATGTAAAACTGGATACATGTCCAGTTACAAAATGTTATAGTCTAATACATGACTACACTAAGTAATCCCAAGCAGCTAAGCAAACTAGACGAGTCTCCCCGCAGGAACATCCTCGTATGGCAAATCCGGGTCCTCGACAGTGACTCCATAATACGAATCACAGAGCAACACCTCCTCAGTAAGTATACCTACAACGTTATCCTGTCAGGACGGGAGCAAGTACAACCTCTACAACTAAAGTACTGAACATATAATGAAAGAGATGTACAACAAGAAACATGGTGTGATAAGTCTATAAAACAAGAAGTACTGGAAACATGGCCTCATGGTACAACTGGGATCATAGTATCATAGTAACATAGGGAACATGGCATATCTGGAATCATGGTAAAATACATTTGTCAAGATGACACATGTATATCTAATGTTTAAAACTGGAGCAAGTACGTGATCGGTCAATAGGTGATGGTGCTGTGGCACCGTTAAGAACCATATGTACTTTCGTACATGCCTAAATGTACACACGTACAAGTCCGCGGGTTTTTGGGCCTCTGGCAAGGTCTACATGCATAATGTCGTCCTTACACGGCATCAAGGTCGCAGATAGGGGCATGATCACGTACTCAACTGTCAGTTTTTCCCATAACCCATATTCTAACATGTGAGAGATACGAGAACGATATAGAACATGTGAGATATACTGGGATCGGTATAAGCACGGTGGGTACTGGTAGCAGTATAAAACTCGTGAATACTCAGAGCAGTATAAAGCATAGTGAAACATGTACCGAGAACCAGTATGAAACATGTGAAGATATAAGAACTGTCCTAAACATGGCAGGTACTGGAAGTAATACGACATGTGAAGATTTTAACTTGCTACCCCAAGGATCAGCATTTAACTTGGTTAATACATGTTCTAGCATTAAAAGACAGTAAATGAGTTTGTAGATGTACTTGCCTCTAGCAAAGCAAAACAAAACAAGCTGCGATAACAGAGCTATAGATGTCCAGTAACTCGTCACTGTAGCAATAAATACAATAAACTTAGCTTTTACACTAAGCTAAAATACTAGAACACTAATCTGGTGTGACACGACTTGTGACTGGGCACCTAGCCAAAATAATGACTTGGCATAGGAGACCAATGTGGGGTGACACACTATGTTAACTAACTTTCTAGGGTCTTTACACTAGTGAGGGGTGGGGTTCAATACGACTAAAACTCCAAATAACACAAAAAGCTACAAGTCGTAATTAATCAGTAAATAAATCAAAAGATCATTGTTTTCTAACAATTTTTAAAGTAGACAAAAAGCCTAGTTTTGCATAAAACAAAGTACCAAAACGATCCTTGCTAACTATAGAAATTTATTATAATTTTTCTGGAATTTATTAACCAGTACAAATATTTTATAAAAATCAGTTTTTTTTCTAAGTATACAGAAAGTGAGTTTTGGTTTCATATGCCAAACTAGTGGCAAAACAGTAATTTAAATACTACAAAAATTATACTAAATTAGCCAACTTAACAAAGTATCTAAAAGCTATTTTTCCATAATTTTAGCAACACTCTAAGTATTTTTAGAAAATCATAAGACAGCCATGCACAATAATAATTAATTATCTGCGTATTTTGTCCATGTATATACTTTGAACCAAAGTTCAAATACAGGACCCAAGGCCACGAATCAAGTCCAATATGACTTGTACAGGTCTTGAATGTGTGAAAACACATTTGAGCCCAAATACCCATGCTAGGCTTGGACATCAAATGGTTGCAGTAATTTAAATATACAGAAAATACTAAGTGGTAGAAATGCAAAATAAATATTAATATTTTAATAAGGTAAAGTTTTACATTTTAACTATAAAAGTATGAACATTATTTTATATAATTATTTTACACTAAGCTAAGTGAAATACATAGGAAATATATATATATAAATATATGGATATTTATATATATAGGAAAATGCTTACTATATTATTGTATATATATATATATATATATACAAATATATGTATATATACATACATGTAAGAAAATACTTAACTATATAATATATATATATATACAAAATTAATGTATACATATACATATAATAGTATATATATAATAATATATATACACAAGAAAATATATAAATATATATGTATACATAATACATATATATATGTATATATACATAGAATAATAAAATACAAGAGAATAAAGTATATATACAATCATACATAAGAAAAACAGTAGGTATATATACTAAAATACAGTATATATAAATATATATACATATATACATATAAATATATATATACATATATATATATAAAAGAAAAAAGAAAAAGAAAAAGGAAAAAGAAAAGAAAAAGAAAAGGAAAATACACAGCAAGGGGGGGGTTCGAACTCGGGTCAGCGGGGGGGGGGGGGGGTTTTAAGCGGGTCGGGCTGGCCAGGGGGTCAGCCCGTGGGTCGTGTTAGAGTTAGGATTTAGATTAGTTTTGTTTCTGTTTTAGGTTAGAATAATAATAAAAAAAAATATAAAATCGGTCCTGTGTCCTGACAGTTAGGGACACAGGGTTTTCTCGTGTCCGTGCTTTGCACGACACGCACGACACGAGTTTCACGTGTCCAGACTCACCACTAAGTTGCTCGTGTCCAGGCGAACGCTACGCGCGAGTTCGAGACACGCACGACACGAAGTTGGGACTGCAACTTACGTGTCCGAGGTTTGAGGGGAGTTTCGAGGCGGCGAACGGCGAGGAACGGCGTCGGGGTCGGGGCGCTCCGGTGGCGCTGCGTCCAGCACGTCAGGGCGAACCGATTGGTGGTGGTGGTTCACGGCGAGGTCGTCGGGATGGGGAGAACGGGGTTCGTCGGAGCTAGGGTTCCGGCGAGGGTGATTGGGGAAGAAAGGGGGTCTGGGGTGGTCGTGATGGTCGGGTAGGGTTAGGGTTTGGTCTGGGGAGCAAGGTGGAGGGTTAAATAGGGTCTCTGGGCGGTGGAAAGTCGGTCGGGACGTGGGGGGGGCAGCTGGCCGGTCGTCGGCAGCTGTCCGGTCGTCGGGGTTAGGTTAGGGTAAATTACAGTAGGGTCCCCTAGAATTAGGAAATTACAATTAGGTCCCTAGGGTTTACAAATGCAAATTTGAATTTGCATTCCGCATTAAATAACAATTCATTTATTACAAATCGATATAAAGACAATTCTAGTAATTACAAAACCACATTAAAACAAATTTAAAAATTACAAATTGATATAAAAACAATTCTAATTAATTGCAAAACTTAATTAAAACATTTTAGGAAATTGCAAAATGGTATTTTTGTATTTAAAACTCATTTAAAAATCATTTAAAAATTCTAGAAAATTTTCTAAAAATCATAATAAATATTTTAAGGCTATAAATGACATTAAAAATTAATTAGCACTAATTAAAATGAATTTGAAAAAAATCAGGGGCTTACAAGTCTTCCCTCCTTGAAAAATTTCGTCCTCGAAATTCATAAGGATTGAAGACTCTACAACATTCTAACATAGCAAGCAATGCAACAAATGACTAAGGCTACGATCAAAACTAACCTCCTGAAACCTGTTCCGGCTCTGGCTCAAGGACTAGGCTATAAGTCTTCCCCTGGGGTCCCTTGGCTACTGGGCAGTCCCGAATCTGATGGATGACAGACCCACAAGCTAAACACTGACCCAACCTCTTCCTACAAACGAAAGCGTCGTGGCCTACCTTCTTGCAGAAGGCACAAAAAGCTCCCTTCTGCTGCTGCTGTCGGGGTCCCGGGGCTCTAACTGGCTGGGTCTGATGATGTGGTGGAGGGGGATGGTAAGTCTGCTGGGGTGGCGTCGGCGCTCTCTGCTGGAAAGCCTGACGCTTGGACGGTCCCTTATGGTGTACAGAAGCTGGCCTCTTGCTAGACAGAAGACGCTCCTCAATGCTCCGGGCCAATTCTAGGCTCTGGTAGAGTAGGGTAGTCTGCTCCTGATGGGTTGTTAGGAACCCCTGGATCAGTGTGAGCAGCTGGGTCCCGTCGAGTGTGACGGAAGCCTGGGTGGGTATAGTGATAGGGGGTGGTGGAAGTATCGGGTCCTGCTGGGCCTGGGATGTGGAAGGTGGTATCTGGGTCTGTGGATCTGTAGAGTGGGGGAATGTGGTAGGTGGAGGTGTATCAGTCAACTGGTCAGCTGACTGGACATGGAGGGCCCCATTCTCGGGGGTAACATACTGGGATGAATGGGTAAGCACCATCTAAAATAAAGGTAACAAGGACGTATAAAGGTTTGTCTAAAGTAAGCAATCGTAGGCAAGAAAATCTAATTATAATAGCAAACATGTGATGCATTTCCTATGTTGCAATCCTAGCATTCCTCTAGGTGTTCTAAGCGTCTTTCCTAATGTTGTCTAATTACCTTAAGTTCCTAATTGCAGGCATGTTTGGTACAATAACGTAACCAAACAATTTAGTCAGGACCTTGCATGGGCCGCCAAAAAAAACATGTCACGACCCGTTACCCAAATTGTTGGGCCGGGCCGAGCCATGTCCAGCCTACGCTTAAGATAAAGCGCAGTAAGCTGTTCTAGAGATAACAAGATAAGACTAAATGTGCTAACAGTTCTATAAGTGAAGAAGAATCATAAATGCTCCCAACACAAAAATCGTCGTATATAGTAAAATATCCAAGTACAAGTAACCTGAAATGTAAAACTGGATACATGTCCAGTTACAAAATGTTATAGTCTAATACATGACTACACTAAGTAATCCCAAGCAGCTAAGCAAACTAGACGAGTCTCCCCGCAGGAACATCCTCGTATGGCAAATTCGGGTCCTCGACAGTAACTCCATAATACGAATCACAGAGCAACACCTCCTCAGTAAGTATACCTACAACGTTATCCTGTCAGGACGGGAGCAAGTACAACCTCTACAACTAAAGTACTGAACATATAATGAAAGAGATGTACAACAAGAAACATGGTGTGATAAGTCTATAAAACAAGAAGTACTGGAAACATGGCCTCATGGTACAACTGGGATCATAGTATCATAGTAACATAGGGAACATGGCATATCTGGAATCATGGTAAAATACATTTGTCAAGATGACACATGTATATCTAATGTTTAAAACTGGAGCAAGTACGTGATCGGTCAATAGGTGATGGTGCTGTGGCACCGTTAAGAACCATATGTACTTTCGTACATGCCTAAATGTACACACGTACAAGTCCGCGGGTTTTTGGGCCTCTGGCAAGGTCTACATGCATAATGTCGTCCTTACACGGCATCAAGGTCGCAGATAGGGGCATGATCACGTACTCAACTGTCAGTTTTTCCCATAACCCATATTCTAACATGTGAGAGATACGAGAACGATATAGAACATGTGAGATATACTGGGATCGGTATAAGCACGGTGGGTACTGGTAGCAGTATAAAACTCGTGAATACTCAGAGCAGTATAAAGCATAGTGAAACATGTACCGAGAACCAGTATGAAACATGTGAAGATATAAGAACTGTCCTAAACATGGCAGGTACTGGAAGTAATACGACATGTGAAGATTTTAACTTGCTACCCCAAGGATCAGCATTTAACTTGGTTAATACATGTTCTAGCATTAAAAGACAGTAAATGAGTTTGTAGATGTACTTGCCTCTAGCAAAGCAAAACAAAACAAGCTGCGATAACAGAGCTATAGATGTCCAGTAACTCGTCACTGTAGCAATAAATACAATAAACTTAGCTTTTACACTAAGCTAAAATACTAGAACACTAATCTGGTGTGACACGACTTGTGACTGGGCACCTAGCCAAAATAATGACTTGGCATAGGAGACCAATGTGGGGTGACACACTATGTTAACTAACTTTCTAGGGTCTTTACACTAGTGAGGGGTGGGGTTCAATACGACTAAAACTCCAAATAACACAAAAAGCTACAAGTCGTAATTAATCAGTAAATAAATCAAAAGATCATTGTTTTCTAACAATTTTTAAAGTAGACAAAAAGCCTAGTTTTGCATAAAACAAAGTACCAAAACGATCCTTGCTAACTATAGAAATTTATTATAATTTTTCTGGAATTTATTAACCAGTACAAATATTTTATAAAAATCAGTTTTTTTCCTAAGTATACAGAAAGTGAGTTTTGGTTTCATATGCCAAACTAGTGGCAAAACAGTAATTTAAATACTACAAAAATTATACTAAATTAGCCAACTTAACAAAGTATCTAAAAGCTATTTTTCCATAATTTTAGCAACACTCTAAGTATTTTTAGAAAATCATAAGACAGCCATGCACAATAATAATTAATTATCTGCGTATTTTGTCCATGTATATACTTTGAACCAAAGTTCAAATACAGGACCCAAGGCCACGAATCAAGTCCAATATGACTTGTACAGGTCTTGAATGTGTGAAAACACATTTGAGCCCAAATACCCATGCTAGGCTTGGACATCAAATGGTTGCAGTAATTTAAATATACAGAAAATACTAAGTGGTAGAAATGCAAAATAAATATTAATATTTTAATAAGGTAAAGTTTTACATTTTAACTATAAAAGTATGAACATTATTTTATATAATTATTTTACACTAAGCTAAGTGAAATACATAGGAAATATATATATATAAATATATGGATATTTATATATATATAGGAAAATGCTTACTATATTATTGTATATATATATATATATATATATACAAATATATGTATATATACATACATGTAAGAAAATACTTAACTATATAATATATATATATATACAAAATTAATGTATACATATACATATAATAGTATATATATAATAATATATATACACAAGAAAATATATAAATATATATGTATACATAATACATATATATATGTATATATACATAGAATAATAAAATACAAGAGAATAAAGTATATATACAATCATACATAAGAAAAACAGTAGGTATATATACTAAAATACAGTATATATAAATATATATACATATATACATATAAATATATATATACATATATATATATAAAAGAAAAAAGAAAAAGAAAAAGGAAAAAGAAAAGAAAAAGAAAAGGAAAATACACAGCAAGGGGGGGGTTCGAACTCGGGTCAGCGGGGGGGGGGGGTTTTAAGCGGGTCGGGCTGGCCAGGGGGTCAGCCCGTGGGTCGTGTTAGAGTTAGGATTTAGATTAGTTTTGTTTCTGTTTTAGGTTAGAATAATAATAAAAAATATATAAAATCGGTCCTGTGTCCTGACAGTTAGGGACACAGGGTTTTCTCGTGTCCGTGCTTTGCACGACACGCACGACACGAGTTTCACGTGTCCAGACTCACCACTAAGTTGCTCGTGTCCAGGCGAACGCTACGCGCGAGTTCGAGACACGCACGACACGAAGTTGGGACTGCAACTTACGTGTCCGAGGTTTGAGGGGAGTTTCGAGGCGGCGAACGGCGAGGAACGGCGTCGGGGTCGGGGCGCTCCGGTGGCGCTGCGTCCAGCACGTCAGGGCGAACCGATTGGTGGTGGTGGTTCACAGCGAGGTCGTCGGGATGGGGAGAACGGGGTTCGTCGGAGCTAGGGTTCCGGCGAGGGTGATTGGGGAAGAAAGGGGGTCTGGGGTGGTCGTGATGGTCGGGTAGGGTTAGGGTTTGGTCTGGGGAGCAAGGTGGGGGGTTAAATAGGGTCTCTGGGCGGTGGAAAGTCGGTCGGGACGTGGGGGGGGGCAGCTGGCCGGTCGTCGGCAGCTGTCCGGTCGTCGGGGTTAGGTTAGGGTAAATTACAGTAGGGTCCCCTAGAATTAGGAAATTACAATTAGGTCCCTAGGGTTTACAAATGCAAATTTGAATTTGCATTCCGCATTAAATAACAATTCATTTATTACAAATCGATATAAAGACAATTCTAGTAATTACAAAACCACATTAAAACAAATTTAAAAATTACAAATTGATATAAAAACAATTCTAATTAATTGCAAAACTTAATTAAAACATTTTAGGAAATTGCAAAATGGTATTTTTGTATTTAAAACTCATTTAAAAATCATTTAAAAATTCTAGAAAATTTTCTAAAAATCATAATAAATATTTTAAGGCTATAAATGACATTAAAAATTAATTAGCACTAATTAAAATGAATTTGAAAAAAATCAGGGGCTTACACAGGTCGTGCTAGCTCCTTGTCACACCATGTCATGTACAATTGTCATTTCAATCATGTCAATCAAATCGTGATTTATCAAGTTCAGGACAAAAGGCGTAAGGATATAAAATGGACGTAAAAATATACAATGAAGGGGTTACAAGACATGGGCAAATAATAAAAACACAGGGCTATAGGGAGCCATGCGGCTCAGGCACATGCGGTCAGGAATGATCTCATGCGGCTGGGAAGAGAACAGCCCATGCGGCTCAATAGGGTCAGGCGCATGCGGCCAAGGAGAGAATCCATGCGGCAGCAGCTCATGCGGCTGAGGGTCCAAAGCTCATGCGGCTGAGGAGAAGGAGGCATATGCGGCTAGCGGGAAGAGTGGGGTATTATGCGGCTGCAGGGGGAAGGGTTCCTGCGGCTGAGAGCAAGTGGCTTGCATGCGGCTCAGGAAGAAGTTCTCATGCGGCTGGGTCAAGTAAAGTCCCATGCGGCCAGCGGGAAGAGAGGGCGCATGAGACTAAGTCAGAGCATTCATGCGGCTGGAAGAAGCGGGGTCCTCATGCGGCCAGGGAGGGCGCATGCGGCTAAACGGGTAACGTCTCATGCGGCTGAAGAAGCGCAGAGTATATGCGGCTGGGGATTGAGCGAGTTATGCGGCTAGATGAGTTCGGCCCTCATGCGGCTCAAGTACTTCCAGCCATGCGGCTGAAGAGAACACTTGCCGCACGAATTATTCATGCGGTCAAGTCAAGCACAGTCCATCTTCTCCCAAAATCCCGAGAAGAACACCATGAGAGCCAAGTTCTCAAGCTCCATAACTCCATCATCCGGAGCCAAAATCCGAACTTCCATAGGTCAAAATGGGGCAGAACAAGATTCTCTACAACATGGAACCGTCAAAACTCAGAAATAACAAGATTAAGTAGATCAAAACCCAGGAAATTCAAAAATAAAGTAAACTTAGATCTACAAGAATCTAGCCATGGAAAGTGGAAATGCTAAGTATTAAAGTAAGTTAAAATGCTGTAAGGAAGAGAATGAAGTAATAAAATTGGAGTTCCTCCATGAAGCAAGTTGCACTTGCCTAGACCTCTCTCTCTCTCTCTCTCTGGTAGGTGAAGAAGTAAATGGAAGAAGAAGAAAAGGTTAATGAAGAGAGAGAAAGAAGAATGGGGTTAATAAATGGTAGTGGTGGTGGTAGGTAGGGGGTTCACCCTTGGTTCATAATGAACCAAGGCAAACCGAGCCAGGCCGAACCAAGAATAAACCAAGTCATGAAGAAAACTAAGCAAGGAATCATGCAATACAGAATAAAATGTGTACACGTATTCCAAAATACGTAGTACGAACCACAGGCATTACATGAGCCCCACTCCTCCCTCCTTCCTGGGTGGACAGAGCTGCTCCCAGGAGATCGCATGTATACCCCCCCTCCAAATGAAATCTGCACATAGCCTCTCCACTTTTCGAATAGTGGCAAGATGGAGGAGGATGGACTGTAGCCAGAAATGGGCCGCAGCCGAAATCACCGATCTGACCAACTCGATGCGTCCGCCAAATGACAAACCGGCAGCCTGCCAACCTTCCACTCTCCTCTGGACATACTCCACCAGACTATGACAGTCCTGATCCCGCGCATAGTTGACTGTGAGAGGCACTCCTAAGTATCGCACCGGAAGATCACTCCTCGTAACACCCAACACAGCGGCCTGCTCCTCCTTCTGGGGGCATAGGAGGCTGAAGTAAACCCGACTCTTATTCCTGTTCATCTGGAGGCCCGAGAGAGAATTCAATTCTTCCATAATCGCCGCAAGTGTATGCAAACCCTCCGTCGATGGCTGGATGAACACCAAAAGATCATCTGCATATATAAGGTGGGTAACTGGGGGGTCCACCCTCCGAAACAAAGGGACCAGCCTCCCACGGTGCACTGCCAGGTCCATCAGGCATGTGAAGTATTCAATAACTAGAGTGAACAGGTAAGGGGACAGGGGGTCACCTTGCCTAAGCCCACGATTGCTCTGGAAGTACCCATAAGGAACGCCCTGGATGAGGACCGAGAAAGTGGGAGACGTGATGCACTCCCGGGTCAATGCAACCCAGTGGTCCGCGAATTCCATGGCTGTCATCAGATGACAGAGGAAGTCTTGATTAACCATGTCATACGCTTTCCTCAGGTCCAGTTTCACACATGCCTTCTCCCCTTCGGGTTTGCTAAAGCCCCTCACCATCTCATGAGCCAGGAGGCTGTGCTCAGCAATCGACCTCCCCCTGATGAACGCAGCCTGATTCGGAGAGACTAAGTCCTGCATGATCCTCTCCATCCGCCGGCACATAAGGTGCGTAATTATCTTATAGAGATAATTACAACACGCAATCGGTCTGAAATCCGCCAGGGCTGTCGCTCCCTCCTTCTTAGGCACCAAGGTCAGGAAAGTGTGATTGAGCTCTTTCAGAAGCTTTCCATTGATGAAGAATTCCTGCACCACCTTCAAGACCTGATGTTTCAGAATGTCCCAGTGGCGTTTGAAAAATCCACTGCTAAAGCCATCCGGTCCAGGAGCCTTGTTGGGATCTGCCATCTTGACAATAGATTCTACCTCCTCCAGAGTAACGGGAGCAAGAAGAATGCTATTCCCATACGGAGTCACCAATCTCTTCGTAACAATCTCTGAGAACACAGACATGTAGTCAGTCTGGAAATATAACTCAGAATAGTACCTGACAGTCTCGTCCTGGATCTCAGCCGGCATCCCCACCAGAATGCCTTCCGCATCAAGAAACTGGGAGATGTGATTCTTATGCTGTCTAGTACGAATAACATCATAAAAGAACTTTGAGCAACGGTCGCCATCCTTGAGCTAGGAACATTTGGCATGCTGAGCCGTGCTAATCTCCTTCTGTAGCCTCAGGATGTTGACTTCTTCGATCAGCTCCTTCTCTCTTGCTGCCAGGTCCCCATTAAGCATGTCAGCTTGCATGTCCTGCTGGATGGCCCGCAACTCCACCTCCTTTTCTTCCAAGGTAGACTTGGGCAACTCCTTCACCCAACTCCGAAGAGCCTTCTTCGTGGCCTTGAGACGATGAACCAAGCGGAACTGGGCCGTCCCCTCCTGGCAGCTAGTAAGCCCCTCCGAGACAGCCTCCAGGTAGCCCTCCGAAAGATACCAACTGTTGTTGTACCTGAAAGTGCGGGACTTACCAGGAGACCGAGAAGTAAAGCCAACCCTGATGGGGGAATGATCGCTCGTCCCAGCGGCCAGACCCTCCGTCGAAGAGTTTGGAAAGTGCCGGAACCATTCTCCATTACCCAGAGCTCGATCCAGCTGGCATGCAACCCTGTTACGGGCAGCTTTGTTGTGCCAAGTCCAGATGAAGCATGAGCGAGACAAACCCTGGAGCCCCGCATGGAGGAGGCATATCTGGAAATCGTACAGTATAGAGTTTGGAACTGGGCGACCACCCACCTTCTCCCCCCGGTACAGAAGGGCATTGAAGTCCCCGATCAGAAGAAGTGGAAGGCACGACGAATCAGCAGCAGCGGCAACACGTGAGATGTCGCTCCACAGGGTCTCCCGTCTCCTTCTATCGTTGTGGCCGTAAACCGCCCCCAGCAAGAACCGAAAGCCACCCTTGTTGAAGAAGGAGATGGCAATCAACTGCTCCGTCATCAAGATCAGGTCACCATCCCAGCTCTTCGAGTTCAGACGAACCCAAATCCTGGCCATATCACATAGAGCCAGGTTGTACAGTTGGGCCCAATGAGATGGGGTCCGTCGAGCAAGAGTCTTTTCACCTTTGATCTTAGATTCCAGTAGAACAGAAATGTCACATTTCTCTCTATGAAGCACCCCACAAATCTCTCTCCACCTCCCTAGCGAATACGTCCCCCTCACATTCCAGGCGATAATAGCCATTAATTAATGAGAGGATGGATCCCCCAGAGAAACACCCGGATCAGCACCTAGGGAATGTGCCACATCCGTCGCTAAAATATCCTCCTCCATCTCAGTCGGAATGGCCTGCTGGAGAACGATCTGAGAGAGCACCAACGCCCAGGCAGGATTATCAACACACACCGCCTCCTCTCTGTCATTGGGATACCCCCCCTCCCTGGAGGGGCCATCCCTCAGCGGACCGACAACACGTCTCTTCCTACAGTAAACCTGTCCCTCAGCCGATCCGCCACCGCCTCGCGCCTCAATTTCCGACGCCACCGTGCCTCTTGTAACTATACTACTCTGCTCCGGACAGGTGGTCAACGCCCCGCACGTGGGAGCAAGCTGAGTAGAGACAATGAGGCTCATCTCACCATCACTCACTGGATGAGTAACCTCCCCCACCAAGACCTCCTGTCCACTGTCATCTCTGAAATCCATGTCGCAGGGAGAGTCTGGGACCTCACTCATGGGAATAGTAGGCTCCTCCTAAGATCCGACCGCCGAACAAGCACTGGCCAGATGCCCGAAACAGGAACAACGAGAACAGGTAGGTGGAACCCATTCGTATTCCACCTTCTGGGTAAGCACCTCTCCAGAAGGGATCTCATACTCCACCAACTCCGGTAGCTCCCCCCAGCTCGAATTTCAACAAAAATTCTGGCGTACATCAACCTTGACCGAAAGGCAGTAGCTTCGTCCGCCTTGATCGGGGTGCCCACCAAGCTCGCCAGCCGCATCAGCAAAGGAATACTCCAAAACCGTACAGGAAATTCAGGGAAGCGAATCCATCCTGTCCACTGTCATCTCTGAAATCCATGTCGCAGGAAGAGTCTGGGACCTCACTCATGGGAATAGTAGGCTCCTCCTAAGATCCGACCGCCGAACAAGCACTGGCCAGATGTCCGAAACAGAAACAACGAGAACAGGTAGGTGGAACCCATTCGTATTCCACCTTCTGGGTAAGCACCTCTCCAGAAGGGATCTCATACTCCACCAACTCCGGTAGCTCCCCCCAGCTCGAATCTCAACAAAAATTCTGGCGGACATCAATCTTGACCGAAAGGCAGTAGCTTCGTCCGCCTTGATCGGGGTGCCCACCAAGCTCCCCAGCCGCATCAGCAAAGGAATACTCCAAAACCGTACAGGAAACTCAGGGAAGCGAATCCATACTGGGATGGCATTCAGAACTTCCCGCTCACATCGAAGCTCCGGGGTCCACTCCTTTAGAATGATAAGCCTGCCGTCGAACGTCCAGGGGCCGCCTTGGAGGATCCTAGCGACATCCTCCGCAAGTCCGAACTTCACATAATAGAAGCCGTTCTCGCGGGCAAAGAACTCCATACTCCCCTTAGGCTGCCAGACACGCGCTGCATAATCCCGGATCTGTCCGTAGAAAGGCTTGTTGTCTAGGACATACAGGACGAGGGTATTCTTCCAATATGCTGATACCTTCTCTATCTCTTCCGCAGGGAACGAGGTCCGAAAACCCCTCCCTGCCTTGATCGGCGACACGTATTCCATCGATGTGGGACTTTTCGGTCCCACAGGTTTGCAGATCTCTGCCTAGGACCGTCCAGCAGGCCGAGTAGTTGCCCCATGTGGCCCGAGGACAACCTCCGGCCGGGAAGACCCAGATCTCTGAACACCGGGATCCACCACCTTACCCTTCCTTTTGTCCGCCGCGGTCGCTTTTGGCCGCCAGCCCACCGATCTCCCAGCAGACATCACAGGACCACGGGCCGATGGCCGCGCCCCTGACCCGCTCTGTCGACTGTCAGCCAGATGCCGATCCCGAACATGACCCTGTCCACCTCCTGCCTTTCCTCCTGTCTTCGCCGCGCGACGACGCGTAACCGTCGTCCAACCTCCTCCCTCCGTCTGATTCCCCTGAGATCCAGAACCGGCTCCGAATTCGAAATACGGGGCGGTAGATACATCCCGAAGTATCCGATCCCCCTGTCGTAGGCACAGGAACCGACCCCGACACCCCCCGACAGGGTGAGTCGCCGTAGCCACTGCCCGAGGGGGGTCGCCCGACCCCCCCGACATCAGATCTACCCCCCCCCCTCCCGCCGGAGGGAGCGCCGCCACCAACCGAGCGCCCGGGGGGTCCGCCCGACCCCCCCACCTGCACTTTCGGCCCCCCTCCCCCCCCACCACAGGGGGGGCGCCGCCGCCGGATCCAACACCTGGAGGTCCGTCCGACCCCCCTACTAGGGTTCCCGCACCGGCCTCCCCGCCTCCGGAGGCTCCGCCGCCGGAGGCTCCGCCGCCGGTCTGGGGGGATGCCCGTCCCCCCTTTCTTGCCGTTCTTCCTCCTCCCGCCGGCGTTAGGGACCGGTGGCCGCGGGGGAGGGGGGGGGGGACCCTAGCCGCCGCCACCCTATTCGCCTGTTCGCTCGCGAGAGAAGCCATATATATATATATATATATATATATATATATATATATATATATATTTTTTTTTTTTTTTTTTTTTTTTTTTTTTTTTCTAAGGTGTCCGCGCATCCCCATCCACCCCGTGGCCACTGCCACCCAGCCGGGTGGATGCGGGAGGGGGGGGCTCGATCCCGGGTCTCCCCGCCGAGAGCCCCCCCCCCCTCGTGCCACTCGCGCTACGAGCGCCGGACATATATATATATATATATATATATATATATATATATATATATATAAAACAAGATTTGCATAGGATTAAAGCGGCAACTACCTCTTATACACCCCTTTTTAGTCTCGAGGCCCTTAGGCCTTTTGATCTCGCTGCCTTGCACCGTCTTAACAAGCTTGCTTGCTGGGTGGAAACTAGAAACCCTTGTTTCTGTTCTCCTTTTCCTTCCACTTAAAGCTAAGTGCTTGTTTAGTGGTTCCTATGTCTTTCTTGTCTATACTAATGCCAGCAATGTTGGATTTATCAATTTGTCGACTATTGTTGGAGGCTTCTGCTTATAGAATCTAAATAATCTTGTTTTTATTTTATTTTCTACCATTCATCTTACATCTGCAAATCATCTGTACTTGTTGAATTAGGACATCCTTTCCATCCAACATCATAACCTGCAAAGTTTTTATCTATTATTATTATTATTTGCTTAGCAGAACCCCCTTGTTTTTGTTGAACATGCTGATGCCATTCATACATGCATCCCTCCATCGCACACACACAAATAATCTTAATCATTCCTTTGATACCATTCACCCTTAACATTTGTCTCCCAATTGCACTTGTTGAATTAGTTATCCTTCTATTATCTACATATTGTTTTCTCTTATGCCACGAAAATACAGAAAACCTTACAAAGTACATTCACTTCACTATCACATAAGCTTGAATGATTTGGCTTAATTAATTTGTACAATCTACCAAGTGATCGAAGCCTATGTCGTTAATTTTTTGGGCCTTTCACTGCTGAGTTATCCCTGTATTCCCTAAAATCTTGATATGATGTCAGAACACTTATATTGGACTTTCTATAGTAATAGGAAATGAATTTCAAGTAGTGTTATCATGGGAAGTATTTTGATGGCTGTCATTATCAATCAGAGTGCTTAGTTTGTCTAAAGCAAAGAGCAGACACAAGTGTCTGATAAGTTCATGTGGCACCACTACATGGAAGAGGAAAAAAGTAAGGTTCTCACTGTCGGCTGATACTGATACATACGGTTGTATTGTATCGGTTTTGGCATTTCTGATACCAATACGCCGATACCAAACTGTGACTCTCATTTATGGTCAATTTGGCAAAGAAAAAGAAAAAACTGGTAAAAAACAATGTCGACATAATGATTTGAAGCTGACGTAAATCAACATGCTAGAGTGTGCCGATAAAATTTCATGTCAACACGATATATTTATTACCATTTGTCGTAGTTGTATACTATAGAATTCAAAACCTTCCTAACAATGTATATTATGGGTAAATAATTCAACAATGTTAAATAATATTCCATTCAAAAGTGAAGTAAACAACAAATAATACATAAGATAATGCCTAAATGTCAACATTTTTCTAGTTGTTTCAAAATGGTTTATTTTTATCTTTTGGCTTCTGAAACCAAGAACTTCGAAACTCTGATCCGGAACTGCCGAAACTCCCGAAACTGCGTGCATATAAGATGAGGTGTGAGAGGCCTGCATGAGCTACTGACCTTACTGATGGCATATGGTAGATCTGGAAGAGCGGTAGAGACAATTGTCTAACCAGGATACATTTTTGGATCATAAAGCAGGTAACCATCATTTGGATGCGACCCTCTTGAAAAAAAGAAAAGAAGAAGAAGATGCAAATACCTATATATTTTATATTTTAAAAGATGCATCCAAACAACTAAATGCTCCACACAATATGGAAGTGACAATAAAGTTTGATTATTGAATGTAAAATCCTCAAAGAGAAAAATACAACTATTGGCACTTTTAACACATGACTTCCACTATTGGTTTACATGAATAACCAGTGGTAGATCCTCTTATCTTACCAGTGTAAACTGGATACATATGCATAAGGGGATGAATTGGAATATGAAACAAGTGAAATCCAATTATTACAAGGTTTTTATTTATGCCCTTATCTTTATATGAAAACCATAGAGGAACTGGCTAGATATAATGCAAAAATCTCGTGCATTTTATTTTTAGAAAATTAAATAGAAAAGAAAAAAAAAATCTGATTCACAGTTTGGACTATCACTGATAGCTGATCTTTTGCTGAAGATGGTCATAATGGTTACTTGATAAAAGAAAGATTCTAAATAAAAATTTGAATAACGAGTAGATGCAGGTGTTGGAAGTATAACCTGTTTTGTTAACTATAAACTTGAGTGCAAGAAATGGCAGCTTCTTTCCTCTAGTTTGTACCTACCTCTTTTTCGTCTTAGTTTCTATTTACCTTGCCAAATTCATGATTTGCATCCTCCAACCCAGCCCCAACTGTCCAACCATGCTCTTCTTGTTTGGATTTGATGCTTTAATGAGCTCATTCTTGAAAGTTGGTGAAAAATAATAATCAAATGTTAGGTTAGGATACACACACTTAACTGTAAGCTACAAGCTTTGTCATTTTTTCCCACTCTTTGGTTTAATGTTCATTAATCAGGTTTATAGCATACACATAATTGAGTGAACCTATCCACTGTTCAACTTCAGGTACAGTGAGAATAATACTAACAAAAAGCAAAGGGTGAGATAAGGAAACACGATCATTGATTCCCTTCCCGTGAGGCTGAAAAGAAGGTCAGGTTCAATGAATGTTAGCTTTACACACTCAGTCCAGCCATGACCACAGCAAAAGGTCACCTTCAAGTGTACTTGCTCCTAGAACCAACATGCATTTGGTTGGGTATAAATACATGGTTGCAGTAGGCTATTCTATAACTCTACACAAACAAAATCAACACCAATCAGCGCAACGCTTGAAAACTAGTTGGCTCCATGAGTTCCTCCCAACCACTTCAGTAGCCTAGGACACTACATTGTGGTTCCTACTGAAGTGTTTGGGGGAACTCTTGGGGTTATCCAGTGTCTATCTGCTCATTTTTGGAGGTATTATGCAAGCGGGGATGGAGCCGAAACATGGCCTGAGAAGTTGTGTCCTCCTGCAACTTGAAAAGTAATTCGCTCCTGGACTTCCTGTCAACCACTTCAGTAGCTCTAGCACACTACAACGTGGCTCCTACGAAGTGTTTGGGGAACTCTTGGGGTCATCCAGTATCTATATGCTCATTTCTGGGGTACATGCTTGTGTTAGCTTTGATGAGAGTTTAGATATATCGTAAATGTTCTTATAATAAAATATAAGAAGTTCCCAAGTGTCATTGTTAAAACAAAATGGTTTCATGGACAAGTATGGTTATCAAAAAGTAGACCCGTTGACCTAGTCCCAGTGCAAAAAGTTTAAGAGATAAGTACATGAATATTAAATTTTAGCTTTTCTATATATATTGTAGTTAAATAGCCTGACCCGGTCCCTACCCAACTTGAATTTTGTTGAACTAGGGTAGAGTCTCTATGTATAGGATCCGAACTATAGCTTAATGGGTAGGTCTTGGAAGCTTGGATATGTAATAATTATGGGTCCTGGACTAGCATTACAATGGTCCAACCCGACCCAATACCAGATCTAGTTATAGTCCTCTATTATATTACTCCCTCTACTACTTAATGGTTGATCAAGTAAATACCGAAACTAACCATATATGGTCCTAAATTTTCATAGAAATAGGAGTTACACAATGTAACTGTTGCTCGAAGATGTCTCCAGGTTTTGAAGTAACAATTTGGCTTACCGCAGGCTACTTCTCTGATTGTAAGTGAATGTCTCAGTTTAGACACTAATAGTTTAAAAGTTCAAGCAATTGTTACGCTCCTACCAATTGCTAGTTTCAGTTATATCCAGGAATAACTGTTCCTCAATTGCATTGAAATCTTTTTTTGATTGTTGTTGAGTGTCTAAACCAAGAGTTTCTCCTAGTACATGGTTGTCAAATTTTGTTACTAATCAATTAAGAGTTCAAGACTTTAGAAATTAAGCCCAGTTCCTAGGGAGCCTTTGCTACGCGGTAATATATATAGGAATATGTTATTCCCATCCATATTGCTGTAAGCATAATAAAAGATCCTAAAATTATTCCCTTGGGCATCATTTTCCCCCACAAGAGGGAATATTATTCCTGGGAATATTATTACTATGGTGAGCGGTGTTTTTTTTAATCCTATCTAAGTGGAACATTGATATTTTGGGGATTTCTCAAACTAACACTAAAACCCGAAAGGATCTGGTCATGACTCGATAAGAACTGGAAAAGGATCTGGTCGTGACTCGACAAAAGCTTGAATCTACCCGATCCAATTCCAATTATACCCAAACCTTACCGGACCCAAACCTGACCTGATCAACTAGACCTAAACCCGACTCAAATTTGAGAGACCAAACACGGCCCAACTCAACTAGACCCAAACCCGACACGAAATGTACCAGACCCAAACCCAACCCGAGTTTACCATAATCAATCATGACTCAACTCGACCCAAATCCCACACAAATTTGACCGGACCCAAACTCGATCCAACTCAACTATACCGAAACTTAGACACAAAATTGACCGAACCCGAACCCTACCCGACTTGACTAGAACCAAACCTAACTCGACTCAACTAGTTTGACTGGTCCCAAATCCGATCCAATGACCTGACCTGAATCTGACTCGACTTGAGTAGAACCAAACCTGACCCAACTCGATTAGACTACTATGATGTAATATCATGAGGTAGGGGCAATTTAGGAAAATTATGTTCAGAAATTAGTATTCTTAGTAATTTATTTATGATATCAAACATATGAATATATATTCCCAGGAATAACATTTATTGTACCAAACGCAATATAATTAAATGTCCGTGGATTTAATGTTTGAAATATTATTTCCAGGAATATGAAACTGTAGGGAATATGGCAATCTATGTAGCAAACGACCCCTAGGTTCTGTATAGGTTCTAACCCTATTTTACTAAAACCACACTAGTTGCCGAACTTGTGTTTATAGATTGTACCTGGACGTGATCCGGACACAACAAAGTTTTGTAGGGGTTAGGGTACGAGCACTTTGTAGATAGGGAATGTTCGAGCTTAGCTCGAATCTATATAAGATCCGAACTCCGAATCTTATAAGCATTTTGGTTTAGTTAGGGGTAATATTCCTTTCCTTCTAATTGGATTCGGTTCAGGTTGTGGATTTTACATAACATGTTTAACTCATTATTTCCTCAAAAGTTATTTGTTGATTTTTATTTCTTCAACAACAATTTCTATGCTGTTTTCACATGTAATACATATGATATACTGTCCAGTCTTGTCAAATGGGCCGGGTTCTGTTAAAGGCTTGAAGCTATATCCGAACCCTAACTATTATGGATTTCAGGTTTAACTTTGAACTCCAAATCCTATAATTCTAAAATAATCGTGTCAACTTATCAGTTTTCGCCTTTCTGTTACCATTGGTAGTCCTATTTCTAGAGGATTGTGAACAGATCTAATAGCTGTCCTAGGTAGGAATTGTTAGAATACTTTCCGCTCTTTCAAAACACTCTCTCTCTCTCTCTGAGAGGCAAAAGGTCAAATAGTGTGAAGGCAATGGCTTTGAGAAATGATTCATATAATAAAGAAGTCAAGTCTCGATCAACCGAATACTTACTATTATGCTTGGTTTAGAGAGCACTTCTTTATGTGATGCAAGCTATGTTGCACGAGTACACATAGGGATAAGGACACAATATGGGTACGGAATAAATGCAACTTCAAATATGTACAGTGTAATCATCTATATTACGCAAATACATGTAGGGATACGGGTACGAACACGATACAAATACGGGTACCATTTTTTCGTGTTCGTGCAACATATGATGCAAGTACACGAATAAGGATAATGATACGATATATGTGCGGGATAGATGCATTATCAAATATGTACAGTTTAATCATCTATGTTGCACAAATACATGAACGGATACGAGTACGAACACGGATACATGCACCATTTTTTCGTGTCCGTGCAACATATGATGCAAGTGAACATCGTCTTACTAAGGGAATTTTGATTTGATTCGTCTTTTAGACTGGCACCAACCATAATTCTTTTACAACTTTTATTAACACACCACCCTCAACAATAGTAGATCTTGTTGATTCAGTTGAGGCGGACAACCCCCTATCACTTTCAACTTCAATACTTCATGTAGAGATATGAATAGGGTTGCAGGTTAAATATTTATATATACCAACATGTCCTTGCAGACTTGCAGTTGAGGGCAATTTTGGGTAGAGAGCACGTTGAGGCCAATTTTGGGAAAAGTTTTGGATTCACACTACATTATAATTTTTTAGGATCAACTTAAAATGTATGCCAGAGGATCCGAACCTACGTTGCGATGATACCATGTTAAAGTCTCAGTCACTGCACCAAAACTCTAGGGTATTACCAACTCCTCTTCTTCTATTCCTTTTTTCTTCTCTTCTTTCTTTGTATATAACCCTGAAATTTTGTTTTGTTAGAGAATTCTTTGATGGTTTTGTCGGGTGCTTTCTGATACATGGGGAATATAAATAGGCGTCAAGCCCTCACATTTACTAACTGTACTTTCGATCTTAATGGTTGCGTGAACTGTATGAAAGAAATTTGTGTTCTGTGGAAGGGGAAGTTTTCGTTGTTGATTATATATCTATATCTAGTTTAGAGGGCATCCATCAGAGCGCAAGAGTAAGACTTGTTGCTTGCATTTTGGATGATGCGCTTGCCGTAATATATGGGGCTAATGCTGCGGAGATCCTGCATGTGTAGGAGGCTCATGGGACAGGAATATGACACAAGCACGTCACCTGTTTGGCCTGACCTAAGGTATTTTGGAGTGTTTGTGTTGTGTCAGATACGTGTCCGATACACACGGTACATTCACGATGCCTACTTTTGGTTTTTCCTGTCCATTCTTCATAGCTCGTGGCACAGGGACTTTGGTTTATTATACATCTGAATCAGGATGTGCTAATATGACAAAATAAGAAAATAGAAAGCTCAATAAGTTGCTAGTATGCATTATAATTTCTACAAATGAGAGAGCATTTTGATATTTATCTCATGGAACAGCTGATTCCGAAGGATGCACAATTTTGCTATTACAAGGCAAGGGGTTGTGGAAATTAAAAAAGGCTGAGAAAGAATAATGCTCAAAGGCTTTGTTGCACAAATACAGACACATAAGTATACGGGATATGGACATTTTCAAATAGGTACTAGGTCTTTACCTATGTTGCACGAGTACGGATAATGTATGGACATGGGTATGGATATAGATACAGACATCATTTTGCCGTGTGCATTTTATAATTTATCATGAGAAGTTTAGCTCCCACTTTATCTATCCTGCATTTTGTAATTTCATTGAGGAACACTTCCAGCAGATACAGTTAGGCCTTGCTTAATCGCGTTTCTGGTACCGTGCAGGTCCAAGAATAACGACACCAAGAAGCCTCAGATGGATATCCTGTGGCGCTATTTCAGTCAGCTCAACCTCAGCCTTGCTGGTCCGTCTCTTCAGTCCAGAGTGTGAACCTCAGAATATTGCAGCTTACGACAGGCCCAAATGAGGCTTTCCAGCACCTTACTCCTTTCAGTTGTACATGATATGTACTTATGGTGACTATGTGGTCGAATCGTTTAAATGTAACCTTCGACTTATCGATCGGGGACTTGTTCAATCGATACCTTGTAATGTCTGATAACAATCCTATGCAAACTTGTTTCTATTTCTTCTAATGTTGTGTTGTGCTTGTGGTGGCGAGGTTGGTTTGAGAACTACATGCTCCTCTTCTATGAAGAGTAATAATAATTCCTGATTTCAACTTTAGTATTGTTATGATTGTCTAATTGTTTGCGGCCTACTCTTTTATTACATTCTTCTGGTGCATACATTGCCCACTCTTGATGTAAACTGACTTGGCGTTGCTTCATATTAGCAAAAATGTAAATAGATAATTGCTCATGTTGTGTTGACCTGAGAGACTGGAGCTTTACTTTTGTTTTTCACTCGGTGATTGCGTTATGGTTCACAGACGATAGTGATGATTGCATTATGCTCCTGAAATTCTCTGTTTGATACTGAACTAGGTTGCACAAATAAAATGACATAATGGATAAAGACCGACATTTTCAAATAGATGAAGTACAATAATAGTCTGATATGTTGCAAGAATACGGATCAAGGTTCGCGGTATCGAAATCGGTATCATACCCTTCCAATGAGTACCGGGATCGACGGTATCATACCCTTCCTATGAGTACCGGGATCGACGGTATCAGCGGTTTCGGATGGGAGTATTGAATTTTTTTGTAATGGACAACAAATAATTATTATTTATTTTTTAGAATTTAAGTGTTTTTTGTGTTATTTCTTAGTAGTGTTAAAATTGAATGAAATAATATTCACCATTGTCGATTGTTTACATGTGACAGATAAGTTTTTTTTTTTTTTTGTTTCTTTTACATACTTTTACAATATTACTATGCTTTTACACCCATGTTGATTGATTTTTTTCGTTCAATTTTATTGTCAAATTGACTAGAAAAGAGATCCTCAATGTCGGTATCGGTGTCGATCGTATCGTTGTTGGCCAATACTGCAAACTATGATACAAATACGAGTATTGGCACCATTTTTCATGCAACATACATTTTGAGGAATGAATGGTGATTGAATAATGCAAAGACTTGTGCTAAATATGAATGCAAAAAATAAACTCATTGACCACTATCAAAGACAAACAAATAGAAGCTGTTAAAAGAAGATCATCAAACATATCATTAACAAAAGAAGTAATTAGCCATGAAGATTGTTCCTCTTCCTCTTCCTCTTCCCATCCTTCAGTTACAATCCATACACTTTCATATTCCATAAACGTTACAATCCACCGGTACACTATATATATATGGCTAAGTACCTATTATAGTTAACATTTCTCGCCAGCAAAGTCCTACTAGTCCAGTACTCATCACAACAATGTCTCGCCTCTCCGACGTCCTCCTCCTCTCCACACTCCTCCTAGCTATGCTCGTCTTCGCGGAGGCCCGTCCCGGTCCCGCGGGCCTCTCCGCCCGCCTGCAGGCAGACGGCACGACGCAGTGCTGGGAGTCGCTGATGGAGCTGCGGTCGTGCAGCGGCGAGGTCATCCTCTTCTTCCTCAACGGGGAGACGTACCTCGGCCCCAGCTGCTGCCACGCCATCCGCGTCATCGAGCACAGGTGCTGGGCCGCCGACACGATGCTGGCCGCCATCGGGTTCACAGCGCAGGAAGGAGACATACTCAAGGGGTACTGCGACGAAGCTGCAAGCTCGTCGGCGCCCCCTCCGCCGCCGCACCACGCCTCCCCGGGGCCGGCTTCGGATGCCGAGCCTGTTTAGTAGGGCCGGAGGGATCAATGCAGTGCAATGCAATTTGTTAGGGTGTCTTGTTTCAGTTTATGTTGATGGAGTCGGTCAGTGTGATGTTGTTAGGGTTTACGTACCCCCTTCGTTCTTCTCTTTTACGTTGAATGGTTCAGTTCACTTTCCTTAATTGGTTTCTTTGCTAAGTTGCATGACTATGGACACAGATAAGGAGACACGACACAGATAACAGGGATATGGATATATTTAGATAGGTACAGTAAGTAGCCAAATAATTTTTCACTATACGGACACGAATACGAATACATGTATATGATATGGATACCGATATCACTTTTTTTTTCCATGCAACATAGGTTCTTTTGACATATTTTCTTCGTTCCACATGCACTGAGTCTTTCTCCATTATAAGTTTCTTATTATGGAACTATTTATGATTGTTTGGATCAACAGATCTGATGTACATATATAAAGCATAACAGGCTGCCATGTTCATGTTCAGCTCATAGTTTGTAGTATCGGCCGATACGATATCGATGCGCTTTGATGTGTCCTGATTAGATACCGACTCATACCGGCATTGAGGGAGTCTCTTTTCAATCAATTCGGCATAGAAAATTGAATAAAAAAAACTAATCAACAAGGGTGTAAAAGCACAGTAAGATTGTAAAAGCATGTAAAAGAAAAGTTCTCTATCGCAGGTAAACTAATTGACAAGGATGACTATTATTTCATTTAATTTCAAAACTACTAAGAAACAACACATAAAATACTTAAAATTATACCTAATTAAATAAAAAAAATTCTAAAATTTTAATAATTATTTGCTTTCCGATACCAAAATATCTGATATTCCGATCTGAAACCGTCGATACTGTCGATACCGTCAATCTCGATACTCATAGTAAGAATCCGATACTTTTGATACCGAGAGTGCGAACCTTGGACCAATTGCACACTTAATAGTTCTATTGTCAAAACTTGGTTTGATAAAGAATGCCAAATAGTTGAAAATTTGTTATCTCTTACTCTTTTTGCTGCTGTACGCTATCCTTCTAGCTTTGGATTGTTAGATTGTCTCTCTTTTCCGGTATGAGACAGGAGACGAGAATTAACAAGGGTAAATAAGTTAATTATTTTAAGAAATTAATCTAAAATATATGCTCTTATTTGATGATCTAGGGTCCAGGGACCCATAGCTAAATGGTTTTTTCTCGCAACCGTATTGTTCTTTGTTTGACAGTAATCTCTATTGGATTGATGTCCTCCTACAGCTTTCACGATATTTTAAATTCCAATCAAACCGTGTCCATTCCTAAGACCATCTCCAATGGGATTTCTATTTCCTTATTTCTATGGTAGAAATCCATTTTAGAAAAAAAATTCTCTGATTTCTATTATCATTTCTATCCTAGGTGATAATGATGTAGCATAGAAAATATAATCATTTCTGATGTAGTATGAAAAATTTCTACGAGGGTTTCTACATGTAGAAATTCTTCAATCTCCCATGACAATTATTATTGGGCCACACACCATTGAATTGATCCTTTTATTTTGTGACACCTAGAATAGAAATGAAGAAGCAGGAGAATATTTTTTTGTTTGTACAATTTCTTTGTAGAATCTTATAACTAGGATAGAAATTTTCTCAAAGTACAATGCCAAGTAAGAAACTCAATTTTAGAAATCACCATCGGAGATGGCATAAAAGATCCTGTGGTGTATCAAACATGCTACACCCTCACACGGACAAATTGACCATATTTTTAAAACATGTAATATTCACTGTACTTTGTATGTTGCCCCTAGTAATTTTCACTAGTAGTTCCTAAAAGGTTAATTATATGGGCACAGCCAAAAGTGATCGGGACTAGCTTATTTTTTCAATTTTTTTCTGCCCAGTTTCTAACAAGGACTGCCAGGATCTAACAAGGACTGTCCACTTTTCTGGCAGTCCAGTCAGTAAAGTGGACATGTAGACTGGACTGGCAGAAAAATGGATAGTCCTTGGACTGCCACAATGGAATAGCCCCGATCACTTTTGGCTGTGCCCATATAATTTGCCTTCCTAAAAGGGAACAACGTTGGAGGCTTGGAGCCAACGTAACCAAATTCAACTCATAGAACACGAGACGACAAAGCTTCGTAGTGAATGGGTAGAGTATGTGCAATTTGTAGAGGACCCGGATGCGACGCGATAATAGTCCTGAGCATGGAATTATTAGTTCACTTACTTCCGTGACGCCATTGCGAAGTTCCTTCTCTTTTTCTTTGCGGCAAAAGGTCGAACAGTGCGTGGGCAATGGCACTGAGAAAGGATTTTGGGTTCTCGGAAGGGAAGCTGATGAGGTCCGACTGCAAGCCGTGCTCCAGGCTGATGAGGTCTGACTGCAAGCCGTGCTCGAGGCTGATGCGTCACACCGCCGGCATCTTCACCGTCGGCGGCGGCCTCGCCTTCTGGATCCTCTGCAGACTCCACTATGGTACCACCACCACCACCACTTTCCGGACTCTCTCTTTGTATATATGACCATGAAAATTTAGTTCTCTTAGAGTATTCTTTGATGGTTCGTCGCGAATAGCTTTCGGATATATGGGTTGTGAGAATTATAGGAAAGAAATTTGTGTTATGTGGATAGGGAAGCTGTCATTGTGTCGTCTGGAGGTTCTTGGCCTACGGTGCACGGGCACGAGCAAATACTACACGATGCAACTCAGACACGATGGCAGAAACACGCCACCGTGGTTTGGTGTGGGTTACCTGGTGTGTTTTGAAATGTACTTGTTGCAAGGTTTGCAGTATTGGTATTGGAGTCGGTATCAGTTCATTCCTATGAGTATCAGGATCCATGGTTTTGGATCAGAGCATCGGATTTTAGTGTCAAAAAGCAAATAGTTATTAATAAATTATTAAAAATTTAGAATAATTTTTTTATACATTTAGGCACAATTTTAAATAATCTTTGTGTTGTCTCTTAATAGTTTTGAAGTTGAATGTCATTGTACACCCTTGCTGGTTGATCTTGTCGTTCAATTTTCTTTGCCAAATTGACTAGGAAAGAGGTTCCAATGTAGATATTGGTTAGTACTGGTATGGATTGGTGTCGAATCGGGACATGCCACACCTTATCAGTATCGGCCGGATCGGTATCGGCCGATATTGCATGCTATGATTTGTGTCCGGTTGTGTATGACATGAGAGACACAATGTTTGTACTTCCTAGCTCATGGCACTGGGACTCGCACATTAGGTATCAAAAAATCTCAATGTGCTAACACGACAGGAGAGGAAAATATCAAAATTATCAAATAATTGTATACAAAACAGTTTGGTTGCACAGACATGGATACGTCACGACCCAGTAAGGATACATCGACACTGACACCACATCTGTCAGTGTATTTTGGAGTGTTCGGATTGTGTCTGATATGTGTCCAAACGACACTGTCCACATTTTGGAGTGTTTTCTCTTTCAGCGACTGAATCTGAAGGGTGCACAACTTTTTATTATGGGGCAAGTGGTGGAGATTAGAAAATCCTGAGAAATAATAATGCTCAAAAGTATTCTTTCTACTTTGATCCTAATATAGCTTTTTCATACAGAACTATCTTTCTTATGCATTGTGGGAAAATTGAACGTGTGCTCTAAGAAACCAACAAACCTAAAGGGAGTTTATGCATGGATTTCTCTTTAGATCAAGGAGTTCAGCATGCCTGATTGTTGTCACATATTGTCTGCTTCAACAAACTAGAGCTACCTTTTAGGCCTTGCAGAACTTGTTTCTTCCTCTTAAAAAATGAAGTTTCCTAAATATTGTGGAGGACAATCACAAGTTGGAAGAAAAATCATAGTAATATGCAAAAAGTTGTTGTATAAGGGCTGGCTATATTTCAAATACTGTGTTGCAATTTAGTTTGAAGGAGAAAGAGGAGCAAGGAGGATTGAGGATCAAACCCGTGAATACACAAATATTGAGATAACCAGTTTATTATTTAGAGAAAGCCTTTAACTTTCTGTTGTTCATGGGTCTTTGTTATAATGTCTTCCTACCTATAGCTAAAACTGCTAAACCCTTGGTCAAATAATTTTTTCCATCAAATTCTCCACAAAATATCTATTTTTCTTCCTTTGTACTTCAAGTGAACTGCATTTGTGTCTTAAAATGTGCCCCTTAGCTTTCTTAGGCGGCCACCTAGGGAACCAAAATTTAGGTGGCGAGGGCATGAGTCGGCTGCCTTGGCATGGGAGGCAGCCGCTTAAGGCTCCCTCAAGCATCTCGATCCTCCTCGACTTAAATGTGACCTGATAATGGCTAATTTGTTTTTGAATTTGGAAAATTTTCTAGGCCTAATATCTTAAAGTTATTGATATTATTAACATTTTAATATAAATACTGCATAATAGGAATGGCACAATTGTATTTTTTTTCTTCCGATTTCCTTTCCATCTGTGTTTGCCCTAACCCACTAAATCTTATCTCCATCTTCGACTTCGACGTGCACTACTAGGCACAATTAGGTAAATTTCTCTCTCTTGGTCTTCCACTCTCAGTAACTCTCTCTCTCTCTCTGTTAAGGTCTAAGGATTCTGACAATGACGATCGGCATCCTATACTCAGATGGTTGTTGATCGCTGTTTTTTAAATTTTGACATTTTTTTCTCTTCCTTGAGGGGACCTAAGCTTTTCTTAGCTATATAATTTTCAACCATTTTTCCTTCTTATTTTTTATATTTTTAAACTTTAATTATAATGTATTCCTTAACAATTTATGATTAGACAATCCATGCTACTATTATTTTTTGGTTTTTATTGGACACTCATTTGCAATATATATATATATATATATATATATATATATATATATATATATATATATAAATATATATATATATATATATATATATATATATATATATATTTTTGAAGCAATGGGTAATTGTGGCGAACTCGCCTCCACTCGGGCTCGAACTCCGACCACTTGGGCCGCATGCATCTCTCTTAACCACTAGGCTAGAGGTCATTTGCATATATATATATATATATATATATATATATATATTAAAACAAGTTTTGTATAGGATTAGAGCGGCAAACCACAACACAAAGTCTAATTCATAAACCACAAGTTTGTCTTGACCTACCTCCTATACGCCCCTTTTTTGTCTCGAGGCCCTTGCCTTACCCCCTTGAGGGTCCCGCCTAGGCCTTTTGATCTACGCTGCCTTGCACCATCTTAACAAGCTTGCTTGCTGGGTAGAAACTAGAAACCCTTGTTTTTGTTCTTCTCCTTTTCCTTCCACTTAAAGCGAACTGCTTGTTTAGCGGTTCCTATGTCTTTCTTGTCTATACTAATGCCACCAATGTCGGATTTATTAATTTGTCTACTATTGTTGGAGGCTTCTACTTATAGAATCTAAATAATCCTGTTTTTATTTTATTTTCTACCATTCATCTTACATATGCAACATGCCAATGCCATTCATACATGCATCCCTCCATCGCACACACACAAATAATCTTAATCATTCCTTTGATACCATTCACCTTTAACATTTGTCTCCCAATTGCACTTGTTGAATTAGTTATCCTTCTGTTATCTACATATTGTTTTCTCTTATGCCACGAAAATACAGAAAACCTTACAAAGTACATTCACTTCACTATCACATAAGCTTGAACGATTTGGCTTAATTAATTTGTACAATCTACCAAGTGATTGAAACCTATGTCGCTAATTTTTTGGGCCTTTCACTGCTGAGTTATCCCTGTATTCCCTAAAATCTTGATATGATATCACTACACTTATATTGGACTTTCTATAGTAATAGGAAATGAATTTCATAAGTAGTGTTATCATGGGAAGTATTTTGATGGCTATCATTATCAATCAGAGTGCATTGTTTGTCTAAAGCAAAGAGCAGAGACAAGTGTCTGATAAGTTCATGTGGCACAGCTACATGAAAAAAAAAAAAGCAAGGTTCTCACTGTCGGCTGATACTGATACATAGGTTGTATTGTATTGGTTTTGGCATTTCTGATACCAATACGCCGATACCAAACTGTGACTCTCATTTATGGTCAATTTGGCAAAAAAAAGGGAAAAAAATGGTAAGAAACAATGTCGACATAATGATTTGAAGGTGACGTAAATCAACGTGCTAGAGTGTACCTGTAAAATTTCATGTCAAGACGATATATTTATTACCATTTGTCGTAGTTGTATACTATAGAATTCAAAACCTTCCTAACAATGCCTATTATGGGTAAATAATTCAACAATGTTAAATAATATTCCATTCAAAAGTGAAGTAAACAACAAATAATACATAAGATAATGCCTAAATGTCAACATTTTTCTAGTTGTTTCAAAATAGTTTATTTTTATCTTTTGGCTTCTGAAACCAAGAACTTCGAAACTCCGATCCGGAACTGCCGAAACTCCCGAAACCGCGTGCATATAAGATGAGGTGCGAGAGGCCTGCATGAGCTATCTGACCTTACTGGTGGCATATGGTAGATCTGGAAGAGCGATAGAGATAATTAGCTGACCAGGATACATTGTTGGATCATGAAGCAGGTAACCATCATTTGGATGCGAACCTCTTAAAAAAGAAAAGAAGAAGAAGATGCAAATACCTATATATTTTAGATTTTAAAAGATGCATCCAAACAACTAAATGCTCCACACAATATGGAAGTGACAATAAAGTTTGATTATTGAATGTAAAATCCTCAAAGAGAAAAATACAACTATTGGCACATAACACATGACTTCCACTATTTGTTTACATGAATAACCAGTGGTAGATCCTCTTATCTTACCAGTGTAAACTGGATACATATGCATACGAGGATGAATTGGAATATGAACAAGTGAAATCCAATTATTACAAGGTTTTTATTTATGCCCTTACCTTTATATGAAAACCATAGAGGAACTGGCTAGAAATAATGCAAAAATCTTGTGCATTTTATTTTTAGAAAATTACATAGAAAAGAAAAAAAATCTGATTCACAATTTGGACTATCACTGATAGCTGATCTTTTGCTGAAGATGGTCATAATGGATACTTGATAAAAGAAAGATTCTAAATAAAAATTTGAATAACGAGTAGATGCAGGTGTTGGAAGGATAACCTTTTTTTTGTTAACTATAAACTTGAGTGCAAGAAATGGCAGCTCCTTTCATCTAGTTTGTACCTACCTCTTTTTTGTCTTAGTTTCTATTTACCTTGCCATTCATGATTTGCATCCTCCAACCCCGCCCCAATTGTCCAACCATGCTCTTCTTGTTTGGATTTGATGCTTTAATGAGCTCATTCTTGAAATTTGGTGAAAAATAATAATCAAATGTTAGGTTAGGATACACACACTTAACTGTAAGCTACAAGCTTTGCTCTTTTGAAATGCCATTTTTTCCCACTCTTTGGTTTAATGTTCATTAATCAGGTTTATAGCATACACATAATTGAGTGAACCTATCCACTGTTCAACTTCAGGTACAGTGAGAATAATACTAACAAAAAGCAAAGGGTGAGATAAGGTAACAGGATCTTTGATTCCCTTCCTGTGAGGCTGAAAAGAAGGCCAGGTTCAATGAATGTTAGCTTTACACACTCAGTCCAGCCATGACCACAGCAAAAGGTCACCTTCAAGTGTACTTGGTCCTAGAACCAACATGCATTTGGGTGGGTATAAATACATGGTTGCAGTAGGCTATTCTATTCCTTCACACAAACAAAATCAACACCAATCAGCGCAACGCTTGAAAACTAGTTGGCTCCATGAGTTCCTCCCAACCACTTCAGTAGCCTAGGACACTACATTGTGGCTCCTACTGAAGTGTTTGGGGGAACTCTTGGGATTATCCAGTGTCTATCTGCTAATTTGTGGATGTATATGCAAGCAGGGACAGAGCCGAAACATGGCCTGATAGGGTTGTGTCCTCCTGCAACTTGAAAACTAATTTGCTCCTGGACATCCTGTCAACCACTTTAGTAGCTCTAGCACACTACAATGTGGCTCCTACGAAGTGTTTGGACAACTCTTGGGGCCATCCAGTATCCATATGCTCATTTCTGGGGTACATGCAAGAAATATTGTGTTAGCTTTGATGCGAGTTTAGATAGCCTCATAAATGTCTTATAATAAAATATAAGAAGTTCCCAAGTGTCATTGTTAAAACAAAATGGTTTCATGGACAAGTCTGGTTATCAAAAAGTAGACCCGTTGACCTAGACCTAGTCCCAGTGCAAAAAGTTTAAGAGATAAGTACATGAATATTAAATTTTAGCTTTTCTATATAGATTGTAGTTAAATATCCTGATCCGGTCCCTATCCAACTTGAATTTTGTTGAACTAGGGTACAGTCTTTATGTATAGGATCCGAACTATAGCTTAATGGGTAGGTCTTGTAAGCTTGGATATGTAATATTTATGGGTCCAGGACTAGCATTAGAATGGTCCAACCCGACCCAATACCAGACCTAGTTATAGTCCTCTATTATACTACCCCCTCTACTACTTAATCTTTGAATCAAATAAATACCGAAACTAACCATCTATGGTCCTAAATTTTCATAGAAAAAGGAGTTACACGATGTAACTGTTGTCTGTTTCTCGAAGAAGTCTCCAGGCTGTGAAGTAACAATTTGGCTGACCGCAGGCTACTTCTCTGATTGTAAGTGACTGTCTCAGACTCAGTTTGGATACTGGAATTAGTTTAAAAGTTCAAACAATTGTTGCGCTCCTGCCAAATGCTAGTTTCAGTTATATCCAGGAATAACTGTTCCTCAATTGCAGTGAAATCTTTTTTTGATTGCTGTTGAGCGTCTAAACCAAGAGTTTCTCCTAGTAAATTTTGTTACTTACCAATTAAGAGTTCAAGACTTTAGAAATCAAGCCCAATTCCTAGGGAGCCTTTGCTACGCGGTAATATATATGGGAATATGTTATTCCCATCCATATTGTTGTAAGCATAATAAAAGATCCTAAAATTATTCCCTTGGGCATCATTTTCCCCCACAAGAGGGAATATTATTCCTATGGTAAGAGGTGTTTTTTTAATCCTGTCTAAGTGGAACATTGATATTTTGGGGATTTCTCAAACTAACACTAAAACCCGAAAGGATCTGGTCATGACTCGACAAAAATCGGAAAGGGATCTGGTCGTGACTCGACAAAAGCTTGAATATCCCGATCCAATTCCAATTAGACCCAAACCTTATCGGACCCAAACCTGACCTGATCAACTAGACCTAAACCCGACTCAAATTTGATGAGACAAACACGGTCCAACTCAACTAGACCCAAACCCGACACGAAATGTACCAGACCCAAACCCGACCCGATACCATAATCAATCACGACTCAACTAGACCCAAATCCGACACAAATTTGACCGGACCCAAACTCGATCCAACTCAACTAGACCGAAACTTAGACAAAAAATTGACTAAACCTGAACCCGAACCCGAAACCTACCCGACTTGACTAGAACCAAATCTAACTCGACTCAACTAGTTTGACCGGTCCCAAATCCGATCCAATGACCTGACCTGAATCTGACTCGACATGAGTAGAACCAAACCTGACCCAACTCGATTAGACTACTCTATGATGTAATATCATGAGGTAGGTGCAATTTAGGAAAATTATGTTCATAAATTAGTCTTCTTAGTAATTTATTTATGATATCAAACATATGAATATATATTCCCAGGAATAACATTTATTGTACCAAACACAATATAATTAAATGTCCGTGGATGTAACGTTTGAAATATTATTTCCAGGAATATGAAACTGTAGGGAATATGGCAATCTATGTAGCAAACGACCCCTAGGTTCTTTATAGGTTTTACTAAAACTACACTAGTTGTCGAACTTGTGTTTATAGATTGTACCTGGACGTGATCCGGACACAACAAAGTTTTGTAGGGGTTAGGGTACGAGCACTTTGTAGATAGGGAATGTTCGAGCTTAGCTCGAATCTATATAAGATCCGAACTCCGAATCCTATAAGCATTTTGGTTTAGTTAGGGGTAATATTCCTTTCCTTCTAATTGGATTCGGTTCAGGTTGTGGATTTTACATAACATGTTTAACATATTATTTCCTCAAAAGTTATTTGTTGATTTTTACTTCTCCGACAACAATTTCTATGCTGTTTTCACATGTAATACATATGATATACTGTCCAGTCTTGTCAAATGGGCCGGGTTCTGTTAAAGGCTTGAAGCTATATCCGAACCCTAATTATTATGGATTTCAGGTTTAGCTTTGGACTCCAAATCCTATAATTCTAAAATAATCGCGTCAGCTTATCAGTTTTCGGTTACCATTGGTAGTCCTATTTCTGGAGGATTGTGAACACATCTGACAGCTGTCCTAGGGAGGAGTTGTTAGAATACTTTCCGGCCTTCCAAAACTCTCTCTCTCTCTCTCTCTCTCTCTCTCTCTCCCTCTCTCTCCGAGGGGCAAAAGGTCAAATAGTGTGAAGGCAATGGCTTTGAGAAATGATTCATATAATAAAGAAATCAAATCTCGATCAACCGAATACTTACTATTATGCTTGGTGTGGAGAGCACTTCTTTATATGATGCAAGCTATGTTGCACGAGTACACGTATAGGGATAAGCACACAATATGGGTACGGAATAAATGCAACTTCAAATATGTACAGTGTAATCATCTATGTTACACAAATACAGGCACAAATACGGGTACGAACACGATACTAATATACGGATACCATTTTTTCGTGTTCGTGCAACATATGATGCAAGTACACGAATAAGGATAATGATACGACACATGTGCGGGATACATGCATTTTCAAATATGTACAGTGTAATCATCTATGTTGCACAAATACATGAATGGATAAGAGTACGAACACGGACACATGCACCATTTTTTCGTGTCCGTCCAACATATGATGCAAGTGAATATCGTCTTACTAAGTAAATTCTGATTTGATTCGTCTTTTAGACTGGCACCAACCATAATTCTTTTACAACTTTTATTACCACACCACCCTCAACAGCTGTCACGAGGCCATGATTACAATCACTCAAGCTCACTGTTCTCTCAATACGAGTCACTCTGCTTTCTCTCATCTCTCAGTACAATTTGACGAGCCAGTGGATGCTTCAGATAGACGATATCCATACATTATGTCCCGTATAAGTCCAGACTCCATGCGGCCGCACGCCTCGAAACGCCAAGGAATTCCGTGCCTCGACGCATCCAACCGAGCTCTGCGCCAACGAGCTTCTACCTGAGCCTGCACATAAACACTGTGTGGTGTCAGTACTCAACTGTACTGGTGGAGTGAGCTCCTCGTCCACCCATAGTCCAGACTCCGGTAGCTTTATTCAATTTTCGATAGTCGATGCAGAGTCGCATCGATCCATCCTTCTTCTTCACGAATAGCACGGGCGCACCCCACGGCGAGACACTCAGACGGATAAACCCTCTGTCGCGTAATGCCTGAAGTTGTGCCTTCAATTCCTTCAATTCTGCAGGGGCCATTCTGTACGGAGCCTTCGAGATCGGCTGGGTGTCGGGAAATGTGTCGATGGTGAACTCTATCTCTCGATCGGGCGGCATGCCGGGCAGCTCGTCCGGGAATACATCGAGAAATTCTGCCACAACGTCGGTCTGACCCGCGTTTGCACCATCCTGTCGTATGTCTCGAACGGAAGCTAGATAGCCTTCGCACCCGGAATGCAGCATCCGTCGAGCAGATATTGCCGAGATCACCATGCAGGTCGGCGACGCCTCACCACACGAGTAGCAGAATTCAGGCATTCCAGGTATGCGAAATGTGACCCTCTTTTCAGCGCAGTCTATGGTTGCGTTGCACGGACCGAGCCAATCCATGCCCAGAATGATGTCGAAGTCCTTCATATCTAGAACTATCGCATCAAGACCGATCTTTTGACCCCCAATACATATGGTTCCTCCCTCACATGCTAAGTTTGTGAGTAGTGGCACGTCCGAAGGCATACTTATGCTAAGGTCAAGGTCTAACGACATTACAGGAAATTTGTGCTCGGCGGCGAAGTCCGCCGATATAAAAGTATGCGAGGTGCCTGAATCAAATAACACACGAGCAGGTACATTATTGAAGTTCAATATATCTGTCACAACGGTGTCGGAAGCGAACGTCTCGTCTCGAGTCAGGGCGAAGACGTGCCCTTGTGCATTAGGACGTCGGTCTTGGTTGTTGAGTTGAGTGGGCTGAGCAGGTCGGGGCACCTGTCCTTGATTCTCTTGACGGTTTTGTTGTGGTGGGACGTTGCGAGTCAGTCTGGGGTTCGTGCAATATCGAGCGAGGTGGCCCCTTTGTCCGCAAGCATGGCATTCCCCTCTGAAGGGGAAGCAGTTGCTAGCTTCGTGTCCGAGGCGATTATATTTGGTGCAACGAGTTAACGGATTCTGACCCTTATAGATGTCGTTATTTGGACGCTTTGACGCGTAATTGTTGCCTCCCGTATAGCTAGGACGTTTGTGATTGGAGTGGCGCACAACGTCGTCAGCACCGGAAGGATGTAGGCTCTCAAGGCGGAGAGCGTGATTCAGAGCCTCGCCTGTGGTCTTGTACTCCGGGACCCCGACATGCGCACCGATAGAGTGTCGCAGACCCACTTCGAACCGTCGCACACGACACTCTTCTATAGGCAGAAACTGACTAGCAAACTTGGACAACTTGTTGAATTCCGCGGCATACTGTTCTACTGTCCGATTCCCTTGCTTCAACTGCATGAAATTTATTTTTCTTCGCATGACGAACGGCTGACGGAAGGTACTCGACTTCAAAATCTTTGCGGAACGTGGCCCAAGAGATCGGCACGGTAGTGTTGTCCGGTCGGATCGCTCGCTTGCGCACGGCCCACCAGTCGTGCGCGTTCAACCGTAGTTGAAGTTGTGCGCAGGCGACTTGCTTTGATTCTTCAATGCCGAGAAGTTCGAAGTGATCTTCCAGCTCTTCCAACCAGTCGATCGCCATGGAAGGGCCTTCGGTACCGCTGAAGGAAGTGCGGCACGCCTTCTTGAATTCTGATACTTCAAAGTTGTACTTTTTCGGTGCCGCTGGTTGACGCTCGGGCTCCTCCGTATCGACTTCAATGGGTTGGATCGTCGGTACGGTGGCAGTAGGTGCGGTGACGGTAGGCGCAGTCGCAGAATTTCCGTTGGCCGCCATTGTCTGTACAATCTGCTGCAGGGTATCCAGCTGCTTTTGTTGAAGTTTGGCATGTGCGTCGAAGCGAGCTTCGAACTGGGCCTGTCGTTACTTTGTCTGTTGATGTCGGTTCTCGGACTGGTTCCGCTGCGCCTCCACCATGCGCAGCATCCTTTCGATGGTATCGCTAGAAGGTTCGGCCCGCGAACGATGCGAACTACTAGAGCCGCTAGAAGCGCTCTGTTCTTGCTCGGCCGTGGGTTCCGTCACTTCTGCGATACGAAGACAAATGCATCAGTCACAAATTATTACGGACTCATTGTATGGAACAACTTATCTCATCGATGCGAGTTCAAAGGATGTAAAGCCGTGCTCTGATACCATTATGTCACGTCCCGATTCCGTAGAATCGATAGTCGTCCCCCGGACGTGATGCCGTGCGAACCTAAGTTGCGATCGCACAAGACGTAGTCATAAGGTCATCCGAAACACAACATCAAGTTAGAGTACGCAGAGAAATTGATTGACACATTTGAAATAGAAGTAGACTTTTCATTGATAATAAAACTTCATTTACATTGACTTCATTACATTCATTGCCGCGCGGGCTACAACATGACTTGAATTACAAAACGAACGCCGATGAGATAGTCATTCCATACATTACATCCCTTTTTACAAGCAAAACATAAGACTTTCCACTTGCTATCGAGGGGAGTCGGGTCGTCATCTTCTTTTGGACTGAGTGCGGGGTCTTTTTCAAAAGGAATCCAAAAACACAAGCCTTCACACGCGGACGAGGCTTCAAAAGGGTTCACGTCGCCTTGAGCTTTTAGGTGGCACGCCCTTCGTGGTTCGGGGTACCTGTGTAGAGAGCGAGGATCAGTACATTACACTTTGTACTGGTGCGTGGCAAATTAAGTTCCAAGCTCTCATTTGGTTGAAGAGTTTATATGACTTAGTTCATGAATGTTTCTAACCATCCTAATGAGTTTCAAACGAGCAATGACAAGCATAATGTAACTTACGTTGGAACTTACCCACGGCGGACCGCGCCGCGCCTTATGAAACTTACCATGTTCTTCCCTGTCAATTGTTATCATTTTCATACCAAGTGCAATATTTCGTGTGTTCGTCACTGGCTCCCAGAGCCATCGTGGACTCCTTTAGCTTTTATTAGACGAGGCCCTTTCAGCGCGAGTAGCGAGCCCCGCTGCAAGTCCTCGCCTAACATTGTGCCCAGCACAGCTTATGAGAATGTTTCCTTCTTGGCCGCAACGGTCCCGTGGCCCCGGGTTGCCGTGCGGGAAAACTCTACCTTGTCGACAAGTTGTCCATGACCGTGCAAAGACCATTTTTTTTTAGTTATTAAGACAGCCTACAATCTCTTTGAAAACTCAATCATTTTACCGTGTCCGTGACTTTGCATTTACTCTTTCACTCGCAACAACATTATCAATTTATCTAGGAAGGGGTCGAGAAGAGAAGGGTCAGCCACTCACCTTGAGTTTACTTCGGGCGAGAGGACTTGTCGGCCGCGCTAGACGTCGCCTACGCGATTACCTGAAATCGCACAAGCAACCGATTAGAACACTGCATTATTCAAGAAGTTCGATAGTAAATGCGAGTTCGAAATGCAAGCGATGAAAACCATCGAAAACATTCACGAAAACGCATTCAGAAAACAAAGCCAAAACCAACGCAAGCGGCGTGAAAAGCGGAGCAACGGGAGGTCTCTCCCGA